>JAFEMH010001377.1:0-483793 GCA_022495995.1 Adenophora triphylla var. japonica
CCCCTCGAACTCATCCCCCTCATACCGAGCCCATGGGAACAAGACGTACCCCTCAGGGCTATCCCGCCTCCAAACGCTTCGCCTTGCATCCCCGTAGGCGATGGTGAGGCTTCCCTCAGAGCGGTCCCTCCTCTTTCCTCGCCAGTGCGAGCCCATCCGACAAAGCCATAGCGGGTACGCAGCAAGCTTGGCCCCGTGGATCCCTATCCCACGGGAAGCACTTTGGAAAACCTCATAATAAACCACACACAGCTGACAAAAACGAGAGAAGGCTCGGTGCAAAAGACAACGGAGAAAAGACAAGTTGCTAAATCAAAAAACGGCCAAATAAACTCATTACCTCCAAAGCTTAAAGTGGCAAAGCGGGCCAAGCGACGCGCCACCCTCCAGCTAAGCCGGGTCCAAGGAGAAGTAGAAGCTCGGCCAAGCCTCGCCTCGCCCCAAGCAATGTCGCGAGACCCTATCCCGAGATCAGTCGAAGCTTCTCCAGCCAGGCAAAGGGAGGCTGCGGTCGCGTGGTTCGAAGAACAAAGTCTCGGGGCCCAAAGTGCATACCACAAGAAGGAGCGCGCCTAACCTGCTCCATTGTATCCACTCGGCCGGTACCTCCGGATGTGAGGGCTCCCACATGCGCCGTGATCCTCATCTCCCACGTGTCGGCATGTCAGACATCTCCGGAGCTCCCTCGCCGGGGACGAGGCTCAAAGCCCAGGCGAAGAAATTCTCGGTCGGCACGTCATCGCCTATCATATCCCTCCACCGCACCGGCTCTCCTTTGAAGGAAAGCCTTGATCGCAGCGCAAAGTCGGTGGGCGTCACCGGCTACCCTTGTCACCTCGCCCCGCCTCATTGATATCGTCTTCGGGCCATATCCTCTTGGCCATCCCGCCATAAGTCGCTCATCTAGGCCGCAGTAAACCGACAACAGGTACTGCCACAAGGTACCGGCATAAAGGCACATATAACCCGTCACAAAACACGGCACATATTGCACATAATTTTCACATACATTATACATATAATTTTTCCATGTAACCCGTCACAAAACACGGTACACAATGCACATATTTCTCACATATAATGCACATATAATGCACATGATTTTCACATATATCATGCATATAATTTTTCCCATGCAGTCCGTCACAAAACACGGCACACACTGTACACATTTTCTCAAAAGAAAAAAAGGGGGGGGATTAAACCCTACACGACACATTTTCAAAAGAAAATCCGTCCCAACACGGCACACATTGCACATATTTTTCACATATAACCCGTCACAAAAACACGGCACATATCGCACATATTTTCCCCACAAAGTCCGTCACCCAAAAACACGGCACACACTATATAGCACATTCTCAAAAGAAAATCCGTCCCAACACGGCACACACTTTCACATATAACCCGTCACAAAACACGGCACATGTCACTTTTTTTCACAAAAATTATCACTACACGATAATTTTCTCATAATGTACATACATAAATAGCATACGGTACAAAACACCAAAGCATGCAATTCACTAGATAGGCACTTTATTTTCACAAATAAGAGCTAATCTACACATTTCTGCACAAAATACACATACCCACAATTTTTACATGTCCATTTTCAACAATTCATCAAGAATTTCACAAAAAGGCATAAAATAATAACAAAAAAAAAAAAAATTCAAAAATGCGAAAAACTAAAACCTAGTTCTAGCATTCAAAAATTCGAGCAGGAAATCAAAACGGAACAGATTTCTTACCTCCCCAACGTTCATGGAGCGACGATTATGCACCTCCGGATTCGGATACAAAACATCCGGGTTCTTCGAAGATGGAACGAACGAAGTCCAATTCCTTTGAAGCTCCATTCGCTGCTCGACCACCTCTTGACTGCGTTGACGACGACTCCTTCGAGATCCCTCCGCCATTGCGAAGCAATTCAAGCTAAGAAAAATGGAAGATTTGGGACAAAAATGGAGTTTTCTCTCTTTCTCTCTCATTGTGGTTCACGAGGCGGGAATGGGAAATGAAGGGGAGCCTCGGAATTTAAAGCACTGGTCAAACACAGGAGCTGTAAAAAACCAAGGTGGTCCGTACGGACCTCTTTGCAACCGGAGGTTGGTCCGTACGGACCTCTTTGCAAGGGGTGGCCAAATTACTTTCCTGCCCTTATAATCTTTGCCCCCAGGCACGTCCTAAGGCCTTTTCCGGCCAAATCCAAGTGCGTAATGGTCCCTAACCCTTCAATTCAACCACCGGCCGTCAAGCGTAAGACCGGACCTCGCCCAGCTTCAGCGGCAAATCAACCCGGCCGTCAGCGTAAGACCGGTCCTCGCCCACTTCAACGGCAAATCAATCGCGGCCGTCGCGTAAGACCGGACCTCGCCCACTTCAACGGCAAATCAACCACCGGCCGTCGAGCGTAAGACCGGACCTCGCCCACTTCAACGGCAAATCAACCACCGGCCGTCGGCGTAAGACAGGACCTCGCCCACTTCAACGGCAAATCAATCACCGGCCGTCAGCGTAAGACCGGACCTCGCCACTTCAACGGCAAATCAACCACCGGCCGTCAAGCGTAAGACCAGGACCTCGCCCACTTAAGCGGCAAATCAACCACCGGCCGTCAAGCGTAAGACCGACCTCGCCCACTTCAACGGCGGATCAACCACCGGCCGTCAAGCGTAAGACCAGGACCTCGCCCACTTCAACGGCAAATCAACCACCGGCCGTCAAGCGTAAGACCGGACCTCGCCCACTTCAACGGCAAATCAACCACCGGCCGTCGGCGTAAGACCGGACCTCGCCACTCCAACGGCAATTCAACCATCACCCGCTCAACGGCAATTCAAGAAGCTCAACGGCAATTCGAAGAAGGAGCCAACACCTCCCGGTCACGAATATCAAGGCACAAGACGCCTCCAAACGCTCAACGACAATTCAACCACGGCCTCGAAAAGAGGTCATCTTCCCAATAGAAAGGGCCCTGGGTCACGCATCCCCAGCAATTCAAGCACCGCGGGTCGGATGTAAGCCGAACTTCGCCCACTTCAACGGCAGCGCAAGCAGCGCCATCAAAGTAAGCCCGAGCTCCTCCCCCGATAAGTCGAAGGGAAGTCATGCAGGCTGCATATCCGGCCACCGACCATCATCCTTGCCCGCTCAACGGCAAAACAAGCACGCGAAGGAGCCAACACCTCCGAGTACAAGTCCCAAGGCACGAAGCGCCTCCCAAAACGCCAAATGGTGAAGCAATCATCGGCCATCATCCTTGCCAGCTTCAACGGCAGCGGCTCAAGCACCGGCGGTCATCGTAAGTCCAACCTTCTACATCAACATGCAAAAACACAAATGGCATCTACGCCTCTCGAAGCACAAGGCAGCCACGCGCTCCACACTGCGGCTAGAGGACGATTCAGAAGTCCTCGCGCATTACATCCACAAGCTGCGGCTAGAAGACGATTCAAAGTCCTCGCGCATTACATCAACCGCCGCGGATGACGATTCAAAGTCCTCCCGGCGTGGCACCAACCACCGCCGAAGACGATTCAAAGTCCTCAGGCGTGGCATCAGCCGCCATGAGATGACGATTCAAAGTCCTCCGGCGTGGCACCAGCCGCCGCCCGGAAGACGATTCAAAGTCCTCCCGGCGTGGCACCAACCGCCGCCAAAGACGATTCAAAGTCCTCTAGCGTGGCACCAACCGCAATCAGAAGACGATTCAAGTCCTCACTCTATCTCCGGCCGGGAAGGCCTTAAACCACCCGATTAGGAAAATCGTAAAATTTCCATCCCAGGACGCCACCACGTCCTCACATTTGACCTATGCGGTCACCCAGGACGCCGCCACGTCCTTATCACTGACCTATGCGGTCACCCAGGACGCCACCACGTCCTCACATTTGACCTATGCGGTCACCCAGGACGCCACCACGTCCTACACCGACTATGCGGTCACCCGGGCGCCGCACGTCACTACATCGACGACTGCGGTCACCAGACGCCACCACGTCACACCACTGACCTATGCGGTCACCCAGACGCCACCACGTCCTTATCACCGACCTATGCGGTCACCCAGATGCCACCACGTCACACCATCGACGATGCGGTCGCCACCCAGACGCCACCACGTCCTTATCACCGACCTATGCGGTCACCCGGGACGCCGCCACGTCCTTATCACCGACCTATGCGGTCACGGGACGCCACCACGTCCTTATCACCGACCTATGCGGTCACCAGACGCCACCACGTCCTCACCACTAACCTCGGCGGTCACACGACACTTCGTGGCACCACCACGCCCGTATTCACGTAACACTCACCCCACACCCGAACTACGACCGGGCTTGATTCCCGCCGAGGGATACGTGAGAATCCTATCACGGGGTCCAGGCTATTGACCTAAACTGGTCACCCCGAAAGGACACCACCACGTCCTCACTTTGACCCTCACGGTCACTTCCTCTCCCGGCCACGCGATCCAGTTAGGACCACTTATCTTATCGGCGACCCCACTTCTTTCATAAGTGACGTCGTCGAGGGCTTCTGTAAGTACCCCAATCTGGCTCACTCCCTTTCAAACACACGGGAAACACCGTAGCCTCATCCACGCAGTATCAGAGACCTCTCTCACTCAAAACCCTCTCAAAACCCTCTCAAACCCCCAACCAAACCAAGGGAGGAGCCTTTACGGGATAAAGGGACAAAAGGACCTTTTGGGAATTTTCAGAAATCGAAAAAGCAATTAAGGTCCGTACGGACCTCTTTGTTTCAATGATTACTAAATCCCCTTAAAGTCCACAATATTCCCTCAAATCCGGAAGAAATGATGACTTCCTCGCGAGTTGGTCCGTACGGACCTCTTTGCATGCAAGATGGTCCGTACGGACCTTATTGCATGGGGGACATCATCATTCCAGAATATTCTCCATCATTGCAGATTCCCTCAAATCGAGGAAATCCAAAATTCTGGATAACCAAGAAGGTCCGTACGGACCTCTTTGCTCCGAAATTTTTACTATAAATAGAGGGCTCCCCCTCCTCATTTTCACACACCTCCCACTTCTCTCTTCCTCCCTAAGCCTTCTGGCTCCCCTTCTAAGACCTTTCGAGGCATTCCCGGCCCCTTCGGATCCTTCCGAGGCCTTCCGAGCCCCCTCGAGGTGCTCCGAAGCCTCCCCGAGCGCTCCCGAGACGCTCCCGCGCTGCCCCGAGGCACTCTCGAGGTACTCTGAGGCCCCTCGTGGTACTCCGAGGCCTTGCCTGGTCTTTCCACGGTGTCCCGGCTCTTTCCGAGTCAAACCGACGATCCCAAACCACGCCGAAACTCTGCCCGAGTGACTCCTGCCACCACAACGCACGCCGAACCTCTGCCCGAGTGATCCCGACGATCCCCACGCACGCCGAACCTCTGCCCGAACGCAGCCAGCAACCTCAACTCACGCCGAAACTCTGTCCGCAGACAACCGGTCCCTCCCGAAGCAATCCCGATCCGTACCGGAACGCTACTCCGACCTCAAACACTATTCCCCAGCGGAAGACAGACACGAACCAACATTGGTAAGGCTTCCTTCCTATTCTATTTCAATACATTTCAATACAATGTAGACATCCGATACAGCATGCATTTTTAAAAGCACACACACACACACACAACATTTAAAGGATATTAGGGGTATCCGAAAGACTCGTTTTACGAGGCTACTCGGGTGAGCTCTAATATTCTAATATTCTCTTCCCGGGGAGTCATCTGACCTCCGAACTCAAAATCTCATCACACAAAAACAGTTTAAAATTTATCTTTAAACTGATGCCCTTTTTCAATGTTTTGGGCTTAATAAAAACGGCGTGGCGACTCTACAAAATGCGAAAGCAAAACGGCGAGACACCTCCAACACGCAACGCTAAAACGGAATAAGCCAGATGCCGGGGCGCGATTGTGCTGCCTCTCGGATCCGGGCGACTTCCCGAACAGCGACGAACGCGAGATGCCGGGGCCCCGCGCGCGAGCCGGATCCCGGGTAATTTCAGGTGTTTCCTCTACATTTTGAGAACTTTGATCGGATCGAAAGTAACGTATGACGCGTAAAACGAGGCGAAGCGGAGTTTAGAGAGTGAGAGTGTTACCAATGGCTAGGTATTGACTCTTTGGCTCGGGAGGACGTATACGGGGTTGAAAAAGGAGTTTGAAAGGTGTTTCGAACGTGTTTGGCTTGGAAATCGTGGTTTTCACGCAAATCGAGGCATTTTCGGGGCTAGGGAGGGTGTTTAGGCTGCTGGGCCGAGGTGAAATGAGGGAGGAGTAATATTTTTTGGACCTTATTTACTAAAGGGGAGGGGCTGTATTTATAGGGGGTGAAACTGAAGAACAGGCCGTCCGCCCATTTCCTCAATTTGAGGGACTTTTGAGGTATTTTGAGAATTGCTGAGACTGATCTGTTCATCCGGAAGAACAGGCTGGCCGGCCAGTCACTCAATTTGAAGGTATTTTAGTGTTTTCACCCTTGAATCTGATTGATGTTGATGTGGGGAGGCTTGCATGTAAGCCACGTGTCTTAGCTTAGTCACTAAGATTGCCCATTTGCTCCGCTAAGCCCGATTTTGACTGTTTTCTAAATAAATGTTCGGATAAATGTTCGGAACAGTCCCAGAAAGTCTCGAAAATTGCGTATTTCTGGGAAAGTGGTACTTTTACGTGTGTGAACGTGTGTTGAGTACACTTTTGGATTTTGGATGCACGGGGCAGTCCTGGAAAGTCTCGTTGACTCGAAAAGGGGGGAGTTAACGAATTCCGGTTAACTTGGAATGTGCCAGTTAACGAATTGTAACGATCCGAATTTGGGTACTTAGAGTAGCCCCTCGGCGACGTCACTTACGAAGGAAGTGGGGTCGTCGAAAAAGATAAGGATCCCAAATCGGGGAGATGCCTTATGGAGGGACCTAGACGGTCAAATGGCTGGACCCTATAGCAAGGATTCCTACGTATCCACGGGGGAATCAAGCCGATCGTAGTTCCTGTCTATTAAGTGTAAGGGACTTAACAAACTGACGCTGGGTCACGAGATCTTGCGGGAGATCTGACGAAATGGCAGGAACAGTTGTGTTAAACTGGCGTTTTTAACAACACGGTCTGGGTTCGAAGGAAGGATTGACGTTCTAACGATGGGGTTAGGAACGGAATGACAGGAACGATTGTGTTAAACTGGCATTTTTAACAACACGGTTTGAGTTCGAAGGAAGGATTGATGTTCTAATGACGGGGTTAGGAACGAAATGACAGGAACAGTTATGTTAAACTGGCATTTTTAACAACACGGTCTGAGTTCGAAAGAAGGATTGACATTCTAACGACGGGGTTAGGAACTGAATGACAGGAACGGTTGTGTTAAACTAGCGTTTTTAACAACACGGTCTGAGTTCGAAGGAAGGATTGACGTTTTAACGACGGGGTTAGGAATGGAATGACAGGAACGGTTGTGTTAAACTGGCATTTTTAACAACACGGTCTGGGTTTGAAGGAAGGATTGACGTTCTAACGACGGGGTTAGGAACGAAATGACATGAACGGTTGTGTTAAACTGGCATTTTTAACAACACGGTCAGGGTTTGAAGTAAGGATTGACGTTCTAATGACAGGGTTAGGAACGGAATTGACCTCAGGGGAGGATGACACATTGCTGGGGAAAAGCGTCCATAGTTCTAACAAAGTCGATTAGGAACTGAGGAGATTGATTGACTGTAAGTACCCAAATTTGGCTCATGCCTTCCGGTTAAGTTTCCCAGAAATTCCCCGAACTTTCCTAAAGTTCAGGGGCAATTCTGGAACTTTTCCAAACCTTCCAAGGGGAAAGGACCTGCTAGGAATTAAAATTCCAAGCAGTCCCTCGCTGGAAAGGGGTTTCTAGGCGCCACCTTTCATGAATCTAGAAGCAGGCTGAGTCACCGACGGATAATACCAGACGGCTTCTTTTGCCAATGGTTAATGCCGCACGACTTCATTAGGAAACACAAATCAACCTATATATAGAGACCTCCTCTACCCATTTTGAGATACAATTTTGAGCACTGTCACTCTGCCAAAATCATCCCACGAATTTCCAGAAACTAAAACCCCCTAAAAACCACCTCCCTCCTCTATAAAACTTATCCAAAACCACTCTTACATTAGGAGAAACCCCAAGGGAGATAGAGAAAGCCACCATTGGTAATCTCTCCTTCCTTTCTCCTTGAAATACCTTTATTATATTGTTATATTGTTTCCTTATTATTTGCTTTGCCTTTATTTGCCTTTAAAATTGATATATTGCTATAAAGATCATATCTTTTGTCATGTAGATATCATTCCCCCTTTTTCCCCTAACACAAATGATTCATGGGGAATCCATCCCAAGGATGAATAAGGGTCCACAAGTGGCTTGTTCTAGAAAGGATTCATCACATGATGATGTGAAATGGCTCTCTTTTATTACATAAAAATGTCATCTTTACTATTATAATGTCATCCCCTTCCCTTGACCTTGCCTCCAAGGATTGTCCACCTCAAAAGGTTTTTAAAGGACATAAGAAAGCCTCAATGGTCTTCCCTTTACATTCATAGATTTAGTTCTCATAGTGTTCATTACACTTATTTTCATAAAAATGCAATCTTTACTTTCCTATGCAACTCCCCCATATCCCTCTTGGTTGGATCACTCACCAAGGATTGTCTAGTGACCTTCTTAAGGCACGAAAGACATAAGATGAGTATAAAGATCCAATCTTTATACCCCTCCCCTTTGTCCCTTTGCTACTTGAAGCATCCCGTGGTGTGGATCGGTGTAAAGGTCTCATCTTTACATCGTTGCCGCCACTAAAAATGCCTTAGTCGAAGTCCCTTTATAAGCGGACGAACCTTAGCCTCGACATCTCTGATCATCACTTGAGACGAGCATAAATGTCCCTACTAAGCTCAATCCTCTCAAGATGTAGGATTGATGGGCAAAGGCTCTTCCTTTCTAAAGAGTCTCATTCTTGGACTATAAAAAGGTGTCCCTCTATCTCGATCACATAAAGACCTAGTCCCGAAGAACGTTGGTTTAAGACATACCAAGGCTCTTAAGCCTAATATGGTTGGTTATCCCAATGGGAGGGTAAAAAGGTCACTTAATGATGATCATAAGTCCAAGATGAGCACGGGATCAAAATCCCGAACACATCAAACCCAAGGAATCCCAAGCGATAACCAACTCAAATGGTTTATAAGTCCGGAAGATAACTTGGCACATTCCCTCCCCTTTTTCAAAATCACATCTCACACACGAACACACAAAACAAGCACAAAAATCAGATCTAGGAAGACTTGCCTTTGGCAAGGCTCCTTGGGTGAACGCCAAACGTTCTTCCCAAGGAGTAACTTAACCTCCGGACCCTATTCCTTTTTTTCAAAGTTTTGAGGAAATCAAAATGGCGTGGTGACTCTGGTTTTCAATAAACTGGATGTCTTCAAACTGAGGTGAAGCGGTGACCCTATAAAAAAACACGGTTAACAATCCGCGATTGGGCCCACATTCATAGTTTGGCGACTACGCTGGTGTAAGTACCCCAATCTGGATCACCCCCTTTCAAACACACGGAAAACACCGCAGACTCATCAACGCAGTCTCGACGACCTCTGGCACTCAAAACCCTCTCAAAACCCCCAGCCAAACCAAGGAGGAGCCTTTACAGGATAAAAAGGGACAAAAAGGACCTTTTGGGAATTTTCGAGGAAATTGGAAAAGCAATAATGGTCCGTACGGACCTCTTTGCTTTAATAATTACTTGAATCCTCTTAAAGTCCACAATATTCCCTCAAATCCAGGGAAAATGATTACCCCCTGCGAGTTGGTCCGTACGGACCTCTTTGCATGTCAACTTGGTCCGTACGGACCTTATTGCACGAGGGGACATCATAATTGCAAATATTCCTCCATCATCACGAGATTCCCTCAAATCGAGGAAAACCAAAAGTACGGATTATCGGGGAGGTCCGTACGGACCTCTTTGCACCAAATCTGGCACTATAAATAGAGGGCTCCCCCTCCTCATTTTCACACACCTCCCACTTCTCTCCTCCTCCCTAGGCCTTCGGCTTCCCCTCTAAGTCCTTCCGAGGCAGTCCCGGCCCCTTTCGGATCCTTCCGAGGCCTTCCGAGCCCCCTCGTGGTGCTCCGAAGCCTCCCAGCGCTCCGCGACGCTCCGCGCCGCCTCGAGGCACTCTCGAGGTACTCTGAGGCCCCTCGTGGTACTCCGAGGCCTTGCACAGTCTTTCCACGGTGTCCCGGCTCTTTCGAGTCAAACCGGCGATCCCAAACCACGCCGAAACTCTGCCGAGTGACTCCGGCCACCCTAATATACGCCGAACCTCGCCCGAGTGATCCCGACGATCCCCACGCACGCCCGAACCTGCACGCCCGAACGCACTCGCCAACATCAACTCACGCCGAAACTCGTCCGCAGACAACCGGTCCCTCCCGAAGCAATCCCGATCCGTGCAGGAACGCTACTCCGACCTCAAACACTATTCCTCAGCGAAAGACAGACACGAACCAACATTGGTAAGGCTTCCTTCCATCACTATTTCAATACATTTCAATACATAGCATACAATGTAGACATCCGATACAGCATGCATTTTTAAAAGCACACACACACACACACAACATTTAAAGGATATTAGGGGTATCCGAAAGACTCGTTTTACGAGGCGACTCGGGTGAGCTCTAATATTCTAATATTCTCTTCCCGAGGAGTCATCGACCTCCGAACTCAAAATCTCATCACACAAAAACAGTTTAAAATTATCTTTAAACTGATGCCCTTTTTCAATGTTTTGGGCTTAATAAAAACGGCGTGGCGACTCTACAAATGCGAAAACAAACGGCGAGACACCTCCAACTCGAAAACCGCTGCAAAGCGGGGAAATGCCAGATGCCGGGGCGCGAGCGCGCTGCCTCTCGGATCCGGGTAATTTCAGTTGGCGACTCCGCTGGGGAAATTTTGTTTTAAAAACTTTTAAACAAAACAAAAGATTTTTAAAACGATGATGAGGGTCAAACTTTCATTTTACCCCCTTCTTTAACTGTTGTGTGTGTGCACGTGCTTCGTTTTTATTTTACAAAAAAAATAAAAATACAAAAAAAATGCATCAATATACATCTGTGCATACATTTAAAATTCTTCAAATACTTCTGTTATACTTAGAAAAAGAATTTTAGAGACCGCACACTACTCGCACTGCTGCCTCGGTTACACCGCACACTACTCGCACTGCTGCCTCGGTTACACCGCATGCTACGCGCACTGCTGCCTCGGATACACTGCACACTACAACCCTCAACCCGGAGTGGTCTCAGTTGCAGTCCGTTTGGTCTTCCTAGGCCTCTTGGATGCGCACGGGATCATTCCAAACATCCCATCCTAGCCAAGCGTCAACCCTGCACGTTTGAGTCTTGAGTCACACTCTGTCCCGAGAATCGGTTGGTTTTACCCGGTCAGGTGTCATACGGCCTGGATACATATACCATGCCGGCCATTTTTCGAGTCAAGGCTCGAAACTCAAGATCCCTTAACGCGCAAGCAAAGCGATGAAAGGTCATGCTAAAATCTTGACTGATCTTGATTTCCGAAGCTACACCCAGACGATGTTCCGTCCCGGATATACATCCATGCTCACATGACACCATGTCATCACGCCTTTGATACGTCATCCATGAGAATATGACCAGCCAACGCCTAACATCACAGATCCCCTGTGCAAGCAAGGTAAAGAGAGGTCATGCCGAACTCTTGACCTGATCTTGACTCAGTGGCCGGCTCGGTTCACTATTCACATGGCTAACGCATCAAAACGAACATGACAGGCTCGGTCCTTAGGTTCGATTTTTCTTTTAAGGCCGGTGGAAACCGCTTGCACTATAGGACCCTCGCCCGGGCCGTCCACCCTGGGATGTCGAAATACAGTGCAAAACGAGGGGCTTATAGCCGCACGAGATGGTCTCTACTGACCCAGGATCTAGCATAGTTGCGAAAAAGAAGAGCAATCTTTTTCCAACCTACCTAGGATTACGAGAAAACATGTTTTAAGTAAATTAAAACAATAAAAAAAATCAGAAAATAAGAGAAACGGAAACCGCATGCCACGTGAGCTTTCCCCCTTTTATCCCGTTAGGCCATTCCTGTGTCTAAACCTTGCCGTCGTCACCCCCTCCGGCTAACGAGAGAGTGGTCGAGAGTACCCGGGAACCCGTCTCCCGGTGTCAAAACAGCAAGGTCCTACCTCCTTCCCGGCTCTGTCACCGGGACGGTCCGTCAATTCCCCATGGCCAAGTCGGTGGATAACAACGATGAGAACGAGACCTTACCCCCAAGAAATTTCCCAACATTGGAAGAAGTTTTCAAGGTGTCCTCATGGCTATTGAGAAACGTCAAGGTGAGCAACAAGCCTGGATCGAAGGTGCCATGCACCACTTCGGAACATTAGCCACCCAACTACCCGGGGCTTCCCAAGTCATGACGCTCCTACGGCCTCTAACATCTCTCATTATTTCCCGAAGTCAACTCGTTACCCTCATACGAGCCATGCGGTTATGACGAAAGGCCACAAGACCTTCCAGAGGAAAGCTTGCCCACTCGGCCTCCCGAGGTCCGGTACCACCGCCGAACAACGAACACATCGGTGGGACGTCTGCGATTGCGGTGCTTGTCCGGAAATGGAATTCGAGGATGAAATGAATGAGGGCCGTCCTCGAAGAAAGAAGAAGCTATCTTCTCAACAAAAATTGAAAAAGAGGTATGAATCCAGGTGATCCCACGATGGGTTTCGGAACCCTTGGAGAACCCTCGGGAAAGTTTGACTACTATGTCATCTACTCCGGCAAGCCTAGCTCTGCACAAGGCCATGGCAATGTACGCTTCCATGATCAGGTGGGACGAGCTTCGCACCGCCACCGAAGGCCCGAAGGTCCAGATAATCCAACCCCTGTCTTGGGAAGATCTCAAAGCCACTATTGATGCTTCGGTAAAGGCTATGACGGTGAACGAATTGAAATGCGGAGTACGGCCTTACGCCAATCGAGGCTCCTCCCACTACGTAAACGGAGAGACAAGCAAAACCATAAGTCCAGAGGTGAACGTTCGACACGTTCCGGTCAAATCCCGGTGAATCCTCCACGGACGGACAAAGGCCGGCCATACCGAGCCACGGGCGAAAAAGGGACCCTATGCCAAAGAAGGCCAAACCTTGGACCCAGGTGAAGATCCTGTCCTAACACGGCTCAAGCGCACTCGAGGCCAACATCTCACTCTGGTCCTTACTCACTTCATCTTACCCGCACAAGCTCAAGTTGGAAGAAAGCCTGGCCCGGACCATGGTTCCCATCACGGTGACACGATGAAGCGGTTCGGATGATTGGCAACGTCAATTACGGCAATATCATCACTTTCACAGAGCTCGACCTTCCAAAATTTGGGGCGACCACAATGAGCCTCTCTACATAACAGTTCAAGCGGATGAGCGTCGTCTCCACGGGTCTTGGTAGATGGGGGATCATCCATGAACGTCCTTCCGGCCAAAATGATGGATTTTCTAGGGATCAAAGCAAGCGATCTAAAGCCCTCGACTCGGGCAATCAAGGCATACGACTCAACATCCCGCCCGATCTTGGGAATAGCCACCTTGAATTTGTGGTTCGGAAAACAAATGGTCTCGACGGATTTCCAAGTCATCGACATCCCGATCACCTTCACTTTGCCATTTTGGGACGCCCTTGGCTACACGAGATCAATGGGGTGGCATCCACTCTCCATCGGTGCGTAAAGTTCGTCCAAGGAACGAGATCTTACCATCATCTACGGTGATAGCGTAGTCAGCGAAAGGACCAGGCACAAACGGCGTCCCGGTCTTAGAGATCAAACCCGACGATGATGGCATGATGCTAACGGGGTTCACAATCGAAAGCCCAAAGGCCCAAGTGTGCCACATAGACTGCCTTTGATTTGGGACAAGGTCCCTCCCACCGATGAAAATGATGAAGCACATGAACTACATCCAGGGGCTTGGTTTGGGAAACGCCATCGGGGCACTCAACAGATCATCAATATCAAAGAACGAGAATACCTGCCACGGCTGGGATACTCTCCTACTCCCGAACACATTGCGGAGGACAAGCGAGCTGCACGAAAACGCTCACGAGATAACAAAAGAGGCGTACACGCAATCTCCGATCTTCGTCCTTACGGCTTCGACATGACCAAGTACTTCACAAAGAAGGCCGGCAACTTGGAAGAAGATCCGGGGAAAAGGAGAACGAGAGCTGATCAGGCGCCAAACAAAGGCGGCCGACAACCATGGACAAGCTCCGGCGGGAACTGGCAAGATTCGAGAGGCCTCGAAGCCAAATCCCGTCCGAAGAGCATTTCTCGACACACCGCCTCTCTTGGGATCCACAACCACCACTATTCACAATGAATTTTGGTTCGGAAAAACTCCCTCTTTGGCGTAAGAACTCGAAAAACTCTCTGTCAACACTCCCTGCCTTCGACAAACGGGACGAGTACGCATTCGAGCTAGTAATGCCCAAGACAAAGAAAAGACTCCGCAGACGATGCTTGGGATGAACCTTGCTCCACCTGCTCTTCAAAGAAGAAATCGAGATGCCGGATCTAATCGATTTTGTTTCTGATAACTCTGTGATAGCAATGATCGGGAACGGTGACATAAAGCCCTTCAAGCCCCATCTCCTATCAAGCTCATTTGCCACTCAATAAGCTGGGCCACCTTCTCCGGACCCAGCTGCCCGGCAAAAAGGACATGATCGAACAACTTGGTCGACCCTCGAGTCCTAGAGTCTAGTGTCAAAACTCATCCTGAGTCCATTAGCTTTGAATTTGAGTCTCTCGAGTCATCGATGGCCTCACGCCGGAAGATTACGAACTTCATTGCCAATAATGTATTCCCGTATGCTCTTAATGAATGCTTCGATGTTTCCGAGTATCCTCTCATTGCATCTTTAACAACCGATAAATTAACTAACACACAAACAGTTAATAACGATTCACTTGATAAAGAAGCAGACACATTAAACGAACAATACATTAAGCACATCTTTAAGCATGTTGTCAAACGAGAGAAAAATCGGGCCCAAGCTGCCGAGGAGGTTTTAACCAAAGTGAATTTGGGAGGCTTTGAAGAGCGAAAAGAGGCCGCAAATCGGAAGTTTCTTCACGGCCTTGAGCAAGACGCGTGGCGCCTTTGCTCAAAGAGTTCGTGGACGTGTTCGCTTGGTCTTAGAGACATGCCGGATTAGATCCTAACATTGTGGAACACCGGATTCCCTTAAATCCCGAGGCTAAGCCCATCAACCAAAAGCTACGCCGAATCAAGCCGGAATGGTCTTTACAAGTCAAAGAGGAGATCGAAAAAATGCTCCGCGTTGGCTTCATCAGGGTGATCGAGTACCCCACATGGCTCTCCAATATCGTCACGGGCACCAAGGCCAATGGAAAAGTACGCTGTTGCGTGGACTTGAGATCTCAACAAAGCAAGTCCCAAGGACGATTTTCCACTACCCAACATCGACATGTTGGTAGACACTACAGCCAATTTCGAAGTCAAGTCTTTCGTGGACGGTTTTGCCGGCTACAATCAAATCAAGATGGCCGAAGAAGACCAAGAAAAGACAGCTTTCACAACCCCCTGGGGAACCTCTTGCTACAGTAATGCCGTTCGGACTAAAGAACGGCCTGGGCTACCTACTGACGGGCGGCAACCGCCCTCTTCCACGATATGATCCACAAAGAGATCGAAGTGTACGTTGATGACATGATCGTTCACTCAAAGGGATCAGATGGACAACACCTCACGGACACGAGAAAATTCTTCAATCGCCTCCGAAAACACTCAATGAGGCTTAACCACGCCAAATGCACATTTGGGGTTAGCGAGGCAAGGTTTTGGGATACATGGTCACCGAGAGAGGCATCGAGGTTGATCCTCAAAAGATCAAGGCTATCATCGAAATGAGACCACCGCAAACTAAGACAGAGAGGTGAAAAGCTTCATGGGCCGCTGCAATATATCGGCCGCTTCGTCAACCAATTGACCTCTATGTGCGAGCCAATCTTCAAAGCGATGAAGAAGAACGCCGACATCGAATGGAACTCGGAATGCCAAGATGCCTTTGAAAAAATAAAAGCATACCTTGTAAGTCCTTCGATTCTCTGTCCTCCCCACGAGGAAAAGCCACTGTTGCTATACCTAACTGTGACCGACACCGCAGTTGGATCCATGCTCGGTCAAGAAAAGAAGGAGTCACGAGTTGAAAACACCATCTACTTCGTCAGTCAAAAGTTTCAAGGCGGCGAACTCATTACTCGGCCCTCGAGAAAACTGCGCAGCTTTGGTATGGGTTGTCGGGAAACTACGGCACTACATGCAGTCGCACACGGTACACTTGGTTTCCAAAATGGACCCAGTCAAGTACCTCTTCGACAAACCATCTCTGTCAATGAGGCTCGCCAAATGGTCTTTCTTCCTAGCGGAATTTGACATCAAGTACGTAAACCAAAAGTCAATCAAGGGACGGGCAATGGGTGAACAAGCGGTGATTTCCCAACCGACGAGGCTCGAGGCCCCGAACCACAATTTCCAGGGCGTGGGAATCTTCGCAATCGAAGGCGAAAACCGGTGGCAAGCTGTTCTTCGACGGAGCAGCCAACAAAAGGGAAACGGCATCGGTATGCTCTTGGTAGATCCCAAGGACGAGCATACCCCAATTGCTATAAAGCTCAATTTCGAGGTAACCAACAATGCCGCCGAATATGAAGCTGTGTTTGGACTACAAGCCGCTCGAGAGGAATGTCCGAAACTCGAAGTTTATGGGGACTCGGCCTTGATCATCAACCAAGTCTCCAACAAGTGGAAAACCATAGACCCGGGCTTGCAAAAATACCATGCACCGCATGGAGGACCTCATCACACAATTCGACGAGGTCACCTTCCACTACTTGCCAAGAGACCGTAACAGGTTTGCAGATGCCTTAGCCACCTTGGCTTCCCTTGTGGAAATCCCTGAAGGAAAAGCGATCAAACCCTTCAAAGTTGGACGAAAGGAAATTCCTGCCTCTTGTTGTAGATCGAACGGAACCTAAGCCCGTCAATGAGCCATGGTATAACCGGATCTTCCAATACCTCAAGAACGGGAAACCACCTTCATGAACAAGGAAGACCCGCACACGAAGGGGTCAAAACCAAGAGCGTCATGGCCCTGAAATGCCTCGCCTCTCACTTCGTCATCCTCGGGGACATGCTATACAAGAAACGCTACCATGGGCCACTCCTACGTTGCATCGGCCAAGAAGAAGCAAACAAGTTCATGAACAAAGTCCACAATGGGGCTTGCGGTCCCCACATGAACGCCAGAGCCACGATGCAAATCATTCTCGGGATGGGCTACTCTTGGATCTCCATGGAGCGGTGCATCCACTTTGTCCGAAAGGCTGCGACAAGTGCCAACGGTTCTCCAACCTCAATCATCTACCTCCCCACGATCTCTACCGCATGACTACACCTTGGCCATTTGCCACTTGGGAATTGACGTCATCGGGAAAATCGCTCCGCCCGAGCAGCAACGGTCACGAGTTCATCTTAGTAGCCATCGACTACTTCACCAAATGGGTCGAAGCCAAGTCCTACAAGGTACTCACCTCCAAGAAGGTCGCGCATTTCCTCAAGGAAAACATCATCTCGCCGATACGGCATCCCAAATGAGGTCATATCGCATAATGGTTCACACTTCGAAGGGAATTCGACAGACTGCTGGCTGAATTCAAGATCACGCGCCACAAATCTTATCCCTACCGGCCACAAACAAACGGCGCCGTGGAAGCAGCAAATAAAACCCTCGAACGGATCATCCGAAAAATGGCCACCCGAGGACGAGATTGGCCCGAGAAGCTGCACCTTGCACTTTGGGGCTATCGCACATCGGGCCATAACAGCCACGGAGAAACCCCATTTGCCACGACATACGGGATGGAAGCAGTCCTTCCCATCGAGCCGAAATTCCCTCACTCAGAAGTCTTCTTTGGGAAAATGACATCAACGAAGTTGAATGGCTCAGCCGACACGACGAATTGGCTCACGCTAGACGAGCGACGACTAAAGGCCATGGAACACGTCCGAGCCTATCAAAGCGGGATGGCTAGAGCTTTCGACAAGAAAGTCAAATCCCGAGACATCGTGGAAGGCGACCTTGTACTCAAAGAAAAAGCCTCCCACTCGAACCAACCCAGCTGGGAAAATGGGAACCAACATGGATCGGCCCTTTTGTGGTTCAAAAGATCTTCTCCGGAGGCGCCATGAAGCTAACGTACCTAGACGGCAATCCCTTCATGAATCCGGCCAACGGAAGCAAACTTCGCAGATACTTCGCTCAAGAAGAACAAGCTGTGCATCTCTTGGCACTCCATGTAGTGTCGAACTACGCAGACACTGAGCCCTCTAGTCCGGAGAACGTAGGCAACCTTAATTGGTCCGGTCTAAGAATACACAAAAAAGTCAAAAGTTTGAATGTCAATCAAGACCTCCATCAAGCTACGCACTTTTCAAGAACACGCCCCAACAGTCACCTTGACCAAGTCAAACGACGGCGGCAACATCAAAGGGCATCCGAGGGTCACTCAGCATCAAATGATCGGCTCATGTATGCGCTTCCAAGCCGGGGCTTGTCTTCGCCCTCACGCGCTTCAAAAAAAAAAAAAAAAAAAAGAGAGCTCGAGCAAGGTCTCACAAAAAAAAAAAAACACAAAAAAAAAGAGAGCTCGAGCAGGGGCTCACAAAAAAAAAAAACAAAAGAAGCTCAAGCAAAAGCTACAAAAAAGAGGTCAAGAGCCCGACGCCAACAAAAGGCAAGGAAGCTGCGAAAAAGACCGTCAAAACGACTTGTCAGGAGATCATTCAACCTCTCAGCCAAGCACAAAGCCTCAGCAAAGGGGATTGCCGTCATGGCCCAGACTGCTTCAATCCGCAAACGCAACAGAAAAGTTCAAGGACGGACGCCGACAAAGTGCACAAAAGAAACAAAGGCAAACAAGAGATCTTGCGTCTCGACAAAGCTTTAAAAGTAAATCACAAATCACTAACGGTTACAACATTTCTTGATGAGTTCAAGCACGGTCTACTCTCAAGTTCACAACATGCTAAAAGACAGCTTAATACATTTAACTAATAATGTGTTTGCAATGCAATGAATGGATACCTAGGAGGTCATTCCGCGCCGTCTGCGTTTGTCCCCTCACCATTCTTTCCTTTCTTCCCTCGTCCCCGGCGAGTCTTCTTTCGCTCCACGTGAACCAACTCTGCGTCTCTCGATTCGAGATGCGGGGTCCTCCGTGAGAGTCAAACAATCCAAGTAGCTCTCGGTGGCTTCATTCGCCCGTGCTTCGGCTCGGATCTCCTCCCTCAGTGCGCAAGAGGACCTCTCACCTGTCGGTCGGTCAACTCTAGTCTCGTAGTCAAACAGAGTGTCTCCCGTCACATCCGAAGGGTCGGACCAGGGCTTCGGCACTCTAAGGCAATAGCTACTACGGCAACGGGTCCCAGAATCGCTACACGCTCGCTCTCCAAGACCACTTGGGACCGCCCAACACGGCTGGCTCATACCGGGCCGGAGTGCGAGTCGTCAATACGACGCTCCCAGAGCGTCTAAGGAGTACCACGGGAGGGAAAGCGGAATACTTCCATACCTCGTAAAATACAAGAAGGCACTGAAGGCGCCATACAAAGAGGAACTACCTCCACGGTAGCAAGGTCATCCCGGCCCAACAAAGGCTCTGCTTCATCCCAAAGCTGGCCGGAAACAAGCGACGGAATATAGAAGGAGGACCAAGACAAACACGGAACTCGACAACGTAGGACCCTTCCTGCAAGATCCTCCTAGTCTCAATCCTCCCGGTGCGGAACCCACCGGCGGATACGATGCGTACCAAGTGCCGTGCCATCCATCTCTCCCGGGCGGGCGATCCATATCCAACGCAAGAGGTCGGCGAGCAAATGACCACGGACTAAACGACGTCGGAGCCTCGGGCATGGCTGAAGTCTCTCTCGACCACAAGGTGAGCAAAGCGGGGCTTCCCCCTCTCATGAACCGATCCCCGGTCGCCGGACGATCGATACCATGAAGAGTCTCCCCCGGCTCAACGGGACAATATCCTCCCGACCTGCAGTGCCTACCACATCTAGCAAAGCACCATCGCAAATGCCAAGGGCGACCGGGGAAAAGCGTCGCCATCACGCACAAGGCAAACGCGTCCCAGAGACATCACTCCCGCCACCGCTCATGAACCGTCAAAGGCTGACCCCATTTGCTCAAGAAAAGCGGCAAAGCCATTCCCGGTGAACATACACTACCCACAAACGCACTCTCGGCTCACGTGGCATGCACAAAATAAAAAAAAAATACTAGCAACAATTTCTAGGACAAATCCCGGGAATCCCAAAAATGACATTACATCTTAAAATAAAATGATGTTTGCCGTGCAAATACGAGTGTTTTATTACAGGTACATCAAATGTCTGTTGCTAAACAAAAAAAAAGAAGAGAGAAGACATGGAAAGAGGGAAAGCAAATGGACCCTAATCCGACTCTTCAGCATCATCATCATCCTCGCCGAGGTCCTCCAGAGAGAAGTCGGGCATCCACGTGAACTCGCCCGCCACTTCCTCGTCATCGTAATCTGGGGCCCAGCCGCCGGGGCCACTCAAAGTAATCCGAAGGATCAAATCCGACGAAAGGATCGAAGAAAGAAGGCTCACGGATCCTCACCCCGTGCGTCTGAGGAGGAAGAACGGATAAAAGAGTGCCGCCTCGGAGCTCCCGAAGATGTCCCGGCATCCATGCTATTCCGCCCCCTCGAAGGTCCCTCTTGCTGCGGCTCCGACTCGGCTCTCGGTGAAGGAGCGGCTACAGAATTCCTCGAAGGCATAGGTGCAGTGCAGCCGGCACGCGTCGCGAAGACCCCAAGACATCTTCGACGCCATCTTCTTCGCATGGCTTGACCTCATCGCCACATAACGGCGAGTCAACATATCATAGGCTCTCCCGGGACTGCACAAGCAAGCGACGAGAAACGCTCAAAGCAAAACGGTTATACTCAACAACAACAAAAAAAAATACGTAAAAGATGCCAAGATGGAAAAGAGTCGGCCACTCACCGATCTATCGGGATCCACTCTGTCTGCGGCGAGGCAGCTCGCCGAAACGGGTACAGACACCCTCCGCCTCGACCCGTCCCCACGGACATACGTGAAATCCGGCCCCGGCATCAGAACCTCTGGGGGAGCCTGCGGGCCAGCCTCTCTCTCCCTCGCCCACTCCAACGGCAATTCAACCACCGGCAGTCAATGTAAGACCAAACCTCGCCCACTCCAACGGCAATTCAACCACCGGCAGTCAATGTAAGACCGAACCTCGCCCACTCCAACGGCAATTCAACCACCGGCAGTCAGTGTAAGACCGAACCTCGCCCACTCCAACGACAATTCAACCACCGGCCGTCAATGTAAGACCGGTCCTCGCCCACACAACGGCAATTCAAGAAGGAGCCAAAACCTCCCAGCACGAATATCAAGGCACGAGACGCCTCCAAAACGCTCAACGGAAACTCAACCACTGGCCCTCAAAAGAGGTCCGAAGTCATCTTCTCAGCAGAAAGGGCCCCTACAAGGTCATGCATCCCCAGCAATTCAAGCACCGGCAGTCAGTGTAAGCCCAAACCTAGCCCACTTCAACGGCAACGCAAGCACCGGCCATCAAAGTAAGCCCGAGCTCCTCCCCCAACAAGTCAAAGGGAAGTCGTACAAGACCGCATATCCCCAGCACCGACCATCGTCCTCGCCCACTTCAACGGCAATTCAACCACCGGCAGTCAGTGTAAGCCCGAACCTCGCCCACTCAACGGCAACTCAAGAAGGAGCCAACACCTCCCAGTACGAATATCAAGGCACGAGACGCCTCCAAAACGCTCGACGGCAATTCAAGAAGGAGCCAACACCTCCCAGTACGAATATCAAGGCACGAGACGCCTCCAAAACGCTCAATGCACCGGCCCTCAAAACAGGTCCGAAGACACTTTCCCAGCAGGAAAAGCCCCTACAAGGCCACATATCCCCAGCAGATGAACACCGGCCATCAAAGTAAGCCCGAGCTCCTTCCCCAGCAAGTCAAAAAGGGAATCCTTGCAAGCCCCTACAAGGCCACGATAAATCCCCAACGGATGAACACCGGCAGTCATCGTAAGTCCAACCTTCTCCCCAGCAGGTAAAGCGCAAGGCATTCACACCTCTCGCAATCAAAGCACAAGGTAGCCATGCCTCCAAAACTGCCGCCAGAAGATGATTCAAAGTCCTCCCGCGTGGCACCAATTGCCGCCAGAAGACGATTCAAAGTCCTCCCGCGTGGCACCAACCGCCTCCAGAAGACGATTCAAAGTCCTCCCGCGTGGCACCAACCGCCGCCAGAAGACGATTCAAAGTCCTCCCGTGTGGCACCAACTGCCGCCAGAAGACGATTCAAAGTCCTCCCGCGTGGCACCAACCGCCGCCAGAAGACGATTCAAAGTCCTCCCGCGTGGCACCAACCGCCGCCAGAAGATGATTCAAAGTCCTCCCGCGTGGCACCAATCGCCGCCAGAAGACGATTCAAAGTCCTCCCGCGTGGCACCAACCGCCGCCAGAAGACGATTCAAAGTCCTCCCGCGTGGCACCCACCGCCGCCAGAAGACGATTCAAAGTCCTCACGCGTGGCGCAACCACATTCAGAAGACGATTCAAGTCCTCACGCTATCCCCAGCCCGGAAGGCTTTAAACCACTCGGTCCGGAAGACCGTATAAACCTCCTAAATCACTATCTCAGGCCCGGAAGGCCTTAAACCACCCGATTAGGAAAATCGTAAAATTTCCATCCCAGGACACCACCACGTCCTCACAATTGACCTCGGCGGTCATCACATCTTAGGACACCACCACGTCCTTACCACTGACCTCGGCGGTCACACAACACTTCAGGGCACCACCACGCCAAAGACTCACGCATTTCACGACCTCTCGAACTACGACTGTGCTTGATTCCCGCCGGATACGTAGGAATCCTATCACGGGGTCCGGCCATCGACCCACGTGCGGTCACCCAGACACCACCACGTCCTCACCACCGACCTCGGTGGTCACGCAACACTTCGTGGCACCACCAAGCCCGCATTCACAAAACACTCACCCCACACCCGAACTACGACCGGGCTTGATTCCCGCCGGGGATACGTAGGAATCCTATCACGGGGTCCGGCCCTGCGACCTATGCGGTCACACAATAGGACACCACCACGACCTCACACCGACCTCCCGGTCACTTTATCTCCCAAAGACGCGATCCAGTTAGGACCACTTATCTTATCTGCGACCCCACTTCTTTCATAAGTGACGTCGTCGAGGGCTTCGTAAGTACCCCAATCTGGATCACCCCCTTTCAAACACACGGGAAACACCGCAGACTCATCAACGCAGTCTCGACGACCTCGGCACTCAAAACCCTCTCAAAACCCCCGGCCAAACCAAGGAGGAGCCTTTGCAGGATAAAAGGGACAAAAGGACCTTTTGGGAATTTTCAGAAATTGGAAAAGCAATAATGGTCCGTACGGACCTCTTTGCTTTAATAATTACCGAATCCTCTTAAAGTCCACAATATTCCCTCAAATCCGGGAAAATGATTACCCCCTGCAGAGTTGGTCCGTACGGACCTCTTTGCATGTCAACTTGGTCCGTACGGACCTTATTGCACAGGGGACATCAAAATTGCAAATATTCCTCCATCATCACAGATTCCCTCAAATCGAGGAAAACCAAAAGTCTGGATTACCAGGGAGGTCCGTACGGACCTCTTTGCACCAAATCTGGCACTATAAATAGAGGGCTCCCCCTCTTCATTTTCACACACCTCCCACTTCTCTCTTCCTCCCTAGGCCTTCTGGCTTCCCCTCTAAGTCCTTCCGAGGCATTCCTGGCCCCTTTCGGATCCTTCCGAGGCCTTCCGAGCCCCCTCGTGGTGCTCCGAAGCCTCCCCGAGCGCTCCCGCGACGCTCCCGCGCTGCCCTGAGGCACTCTCGAGGTACTCTGAGGCCCCTCGTGGTACTCCGAGGCCTTGCCTGGTCTTTCCACGGTGTCCCGGCTCTTTTCGAGTCAAACCGGCGATCCCAAACCACGCCGAAACTCTGCCCGAGTGACTCCGGCCACCCCAATATACGCCGAACCTCTGCCCGAGTGATCCCGACGATCCCCACGCACGCCGAACCTCTGCCCGAACGCAGCCTGCAACATCAACTCACGCCGAAACTCTGTCCGCAGACAACCGGTCCCTCCCGAAGCAATCCCGATCCGTACCGGAACGCTACTCCGACCTCAAACACTATTCCTCAGCGGAAGACAGAAACGAACCAACATTGGTAAGGCTTCCTTCCATCACTATTTCAATACATTTCAATACATAGCATACAATGTAGACATCCGATACATCATGCATTTTTAAAAGCACACACACACACACACAACATTTAAAGGATATTAGGGGTATCCGAAAGACTCGTTTTACGAGGCGACTCGGGTGAGCTCTAATATTCTAATATTCTCTTCCCGAGGAGTCATCTGACCTCCGAACTCAAAATCTCATCACACAAAAATAGTTTAAAATTATCTTTAAAGCGTGCCCTTTTAATATTTTGGGCTTAATAAAAACGGCGTGGCGACTCTACAAATGCGAAAACAAACGGCGAGACACCTCCAACTCGAAAACCGCTGCAAAGCGGGGAAATGCCAGATGCCGGGGCGCGAGCGCGCTGCCTCTCGGATCCGGGTAATTTCAGCTGGGGATAAGTAAATGTTTCCAAACATATTTTCTCATAATAAGCATTGGAAATGTTTACGAGGGTTAGCCTTCCGCCGCGGATCCAATTTTTGTGCTTGTTTTCTTTTCTTATTTTGCATACATCTTGGTTTTTTGGATTGTGCATACTCTGAATACTGAACAGGGATCATTCTGAAGCTGAAAGGTGCCAAAAATGTTCGGGGAAACAGCCTGGAAATGAAAAAATTTGGAACCTCGAAAACTGCTAGATCGAGCTGGATGGCTTGATCTACCTGGATCATAGCCGGGCGGCTTCTTTTGGCAGTTCCACCAGGACACTTTCTGAGGTTTATCTGGCAGCTTTGGCAACTTGGGGCTATTCAGTTCCAAGACTGACCGGGCTTCAGAAAATTTACGTGCTTACTTGTTGCATTTTCTCCCGTCCCGAAAAACATTCCTTTAAAACACATTTCTGAAAATCTCTGTTTTAACTCAAAAGGGAATATTTTTAGGAGGTCGCACACTACGCGCACCATATATATCCTGTACACTTTGCACGCACGTCCTTTTAACCCGGGATGGTTGTTCAGCTGCAGTCACGGACAGTGTTACGACGCTCCCGGTCGCGCACAGAATCATCCCAAACTCCCCATGGCAGCCAGTGTCGACCAATGCACTAGTCCGTGTCACACATTTAAAACCGCGACTTTTTGGTTGGTTTTTGGTCTAGACCGTGTCATATAGCCTCATTGTATACCCCCGTAAAGGTCAAACCCTAGCCCATGCCGAAATTCAAGATCCTTTGCGCAAGCAAAACTCTGCCGAAATTCCGCCAAGGAAAAATTGGCAGAACCTTGACTCCGACATTGACTTCGACTTTGAGTCCGTGCAAAAAATCAGGATCTTTCGCGCAAGCGAAGCTCTGCCGAAATTCCGTGAAGGAAAAATTGGCAAGATCTTGACCCAGCATTGACTTTGACTTTGACTTGCACAACGTATGCAACAACGCTCAATGTGACGCCGTGTCATTCGACTTTTACCGTCCGACCCATGCCTATTATTTTCCTTGGACAATGCCGAAGTCAAAAACGTCTATCGCATAAGCGAAACTCTGTCGAAATTCCGTTAAGGCTAAAAGACGAGACTTTCCCGGCATTGCCTTGACTATAATCCGCATCGCTCGTGCGTTAAAAGTTCCTATGACCCACTAGACCCTAGGACCGTTCTTCTCTCTTGGTCGGTGGGATCCGCGTGCCCTATAGGACCCTTGCCCGGGGCTGTCCACCCTGGGAGGTTGAAATACAGGTGGAAAACGAGGGGCTTATAGACGTAGTGACGGAACCCACTGTTGCGAAAAAGAAGGCCAACCACTTTTCCAACCAAATAGAAAATAAATAAAAGACACTGTTTTAAGTAAACTTGAAGATTCCTAATTGCATATTACCTTAGCCTTTAGCCTAAACACCTATCCCCGAGTCTAAACCTTACCTATCCTTTTCCCGCAGCGAGAAAGAAGTGGGTGAGAATACCGGGTCAGCGGCTTGTCAGTGCAGAAGTCTCAGATAGTTCGCCAGAATCGTCATTTTTGTCAGCCCAGAGAGTCAGAATGGCAGAATTGACAGAAAAAAGCAGTGGTTTGGGTAACCCGATGACTAGGGAGGAAGAGCTAGCCTTAGCCTTGGAAAACAGTCGTAAGGTCCATGAGGAACAGCAAGCCATGCTTATCGATGCGCTCCGCCATCACGGGGTCGAAATAGTGGTCGAAGCCAATGGTTCCTTGGTCATGGTAGAAGATGAGACTCCAGAAGCGGCAATTTCAGCTCCTCCATCCACATATGATCCCTTACCAAGGACTACCCCTTTTCAGTCCTTTCCAACGTCGTAGGCCATCAGGGCTCTAACACCCTCGCCTCCTCAGATACGACCCAGCTTTGTTCCCTACCAACAGAGAACAAATGCCCCGGCCACCCCAGTCACTCAGTCTCTGCATTATCCCATGGGATTCAATCCCCCTCCTCAGTATGGGCCATCCCAGATGATCTCCAGACCCCAGAACCAATCCAGTGATCTCCTTAACCTCTGCCCTGCCACAGCAGATCTTCCACCCCGACCTTACCAACAGGACCCCATGAGGCTCCTTACCCCTTTCCATACCCCGGTAGCTATGAACCCAACTCATATGCCTCTGGACTGCCTTATGGAAACACGGGACCAGGTCAAGTTTACACCTATTTCCCTTCGAAAGATCCCCAAGTCATGGTACCAGCTACCAATGTACCACCCACTATCCTGCCGCCCAAATCTGATAAACCTATCCCGGAACCGAACAACCCAAAACTATCACCTGACCCCAATATGTCCTGGTTGATGGAGCAAGTTAAGTCCATGCAAGAAAAGTTTGGTGAGCTAAGAACTAAGAAAGCAGCGTATCAGATCACTGATCCCAGCAAGATTGTCCCCCTTCCTCCAAAATTTTGGATGCCCGAGATTGAAAAGTTCAATGGCACAGACTGTCCTCGTACTCACTTTGAAAGTTACCTTCTTGCTATGAGGGCCAAGGATTGTACGTACCAGTAAATGGCCGATCACTTTCAACTATCGCTAAAGGGTTCAGCCCTTAGGTGGTTCCTACATGTGAAGCTAGAGGCCCGAGCCACATGGGACCAAATTAAGGAGGTATTCAAGGAAAAGTACAAAGCTAACTTGAACTGGGAAACCAGCAGGAACGACTTGCAGGGCACTTTGCAGCGCCCGGATGAACCAGTGGGTGAATTCTACAAGAGGTGGAATTGGAAGCTTAGTGAAATGATGATCCCGTTGAATGTAGAGGAACAAATAGAGATTTTCCAGTCCTATTTGAAGCCTCAGTTAAGGGTCCAGATCGGCAATTATTATTATCCTGATCTCTAGGAAATGGTAAATGCCGACACTAAGTTTGAAAATGCCTTCAACATGGCTCCAGTTGCAGGAACATGCAACTCTTACAGGTACAGGGCACCAGCCTCAAATACCCCAGCCATGGCCGTAAAGGGAAAGGAGATGGTCGGTGCAGTCAATTATATTCAGATTGAGAAAATCGGACAAAGTTCAGGTCAGGCCACTGTGAAACCAGGGCCTCGCTTCTACACTGCTGAAGACTTTGGAATGCCGCTAGAGAAAGTATTCGATGGATTGGTAGCCGAAGGACTCATTAGACCTTTGGAGAATTGGAAACCCAAAAACCTAATGTTAGAATGGACGAGTCCAAACATTGTCGCTTCCACAAGTACCATGGGCATACCACCAATGAATGTACTTACCTGAAGTTCCTGATCTCTCGCCTGATTGAAGAAGGCAAGCTTGAACCACCTCGGGGTCCCAATACAGTCAAGAATCCTCTTCCTGCCAATAATCGGGTAAATATGATTGAGTTTGGAGAGACAAATGCAGTAGGTTTCGGGAATCCAAAGATCATAGACATCCTAGAATTCAATGTTCCTTATGCTGAATTACAGGGAGAATGGAAAGATCTGATTGACGCCTCAGCCATGGAAGGGCAATTTGGTCCTATAATAGGAACCGACTTCGTTAATGTTGTCAAGGCCAGACCTCTCTTCGGTGATATCGAACCAGTGACCATAGTTAAGATTACTGAAGGAAGGCTCACTTACGAAGATTGCGAGACAGAAGTAAGTCAAGCTATGATGGTGGAAGTCTCCCGGAACCCTTCATCACTCACGGTGAGCATAATGTGTTCGTGATGGCTCTTACTGTTCAAGAAGATCAGTCCCAACCCCCTGTTTGGAAAAATGTGGAAAGAAGAGTGAATGAACCAGAAGACTTTGATGACGGAGAAAGCTGTCTCTCAGATACCGAAAGAGCAACTGGTCCCATTACCCCAGAGATGCAAATGGATGTGATTGCACCAGATCAGCCAAAGCTCCCTTATGGGAATGATGTTAGCAAGGGCAGTAACGGATGCACATCAGGATGAGGTCGCCAACAAAATTGCTTCTCCCCAGGGCAGTAGCAGCAAAGAGTAACCCCCTGTCCAACCCAGTCAAACACTTTGGTCAATAAGTAGTGCAGGGTCAAGAGTCGCTAGGGCTAAGAGTCGTTTGAGTTAGGAGTCTTCGAATTCTAATCCTCTGAGTCATCTGAAGGCCTCACACCTGAAGATTAAGAATATGTAGCCAATGTTATCTTTCCATTTGCCTTTAATGAAATGTTAGATCTTTCCGAGTATCCCCTTATTGCCAACTTAACAAATGATAAATTAACTAATAACTTAACAACAGTTAATAATGATTCATTTGAACAAGATGAAAACACACTAAATGAACAATACATTTAACAAATCTTTAAGCAGGTTACCGATAAAGAGGAAAACCGGGTCCAAGCTGCCGAGGAGGTTTTGACGAGTGTTAACTTGGGTACTGTCGAGGTGCCTAAAGAGACATAGATCGGGAACTTCTTTCAAGGGGCTGAATGGGACAGACTGGTCAATCTGATTAGAGAATTCATGGATGTGTTTGCATGGTCTTATAAGGACATGCCGGGGCTGGATAGTTCGATTGTGGAGCACAGGATCCCTCTGGCACCTGACGCCAAGCCGGTAAAACAAAAGTTAAGAAAGATTAAACCAGAGTGGTCTCTACAGGTCAAGGAAGAGATTGAGAAGCTACTATGGGTAGGATTCATTAGGGTCATTGAATACCCGACATGGTTGTCAAATATCGTGACTGTGACTAAAGCCAATGGGAAGGTGCACTGTTGCATTGATTTCTGGGATCTGAACAAGGCTAGTCCCAAGGACGATTATCCATTGCCGAACATAGACATTCTGGTGGATGCCACAGCCAACTACGAAGTCAAATCCTTCGTTGATGGTTTTGCTGGCTATAATCAGATTAAGATGGCCAAAGAGGACCAAGAAAAGACAGCCTTCACCACTCCACGGGGGACATACTGCTATACAGTGATGCCTTTTGGGCTTAAGAATGCCGGGGCTACGTATCAAAGGGCAGCGACTGCACTCTTTCACGACATGATCCACAAAGAAATTGAGGTCTATGTCGATGACATGATAATCCATTCCAAAGGTGTGGATGGACAGCACTTTGTCGACCTGCGAAAGTTCTTTAAGAGGTTAAGGCAACATTCCATGAGACTAAACCCTGCAAAATGCACCTTTTGAGTAACATGGGGAAAATTGCTTGGGTACATGGTCACAGAACGAGGCATTGAAGCCGATCCCCGAAAGATCAAGGCTATTATGGACATGAGGCCGCCTCGAACTCAGACATAAGTCAAAAGCTTTATGGGCAAGTTGCAGTATATCAGCCGTTTCGTCAACCAGCTGACTACCATGTGCGAGCCCATCTTCAAGCTCATGAAGAAAAATGTGGACACAGAATGGAATGAGGAATGCCAGGATGCCTTTGACCAAATCAATGCGTACCTAGTACATCCCCCAGTACTATGCCCTCCATATGGATAGAAACCTCTTCTGCTCTATCTCACTGTTACTGATACGGCAGTTGGGGCTATGCTGGCTTAGGAAAAGAAGGACTCTCGGGTAGAAAATGCCATTTACTTTGTCAGTCGGAAGCTGCAAGGAAGTGAGCTCAATTACTCTGCGTGTGAAAATACTTGTGCAGGACTAGTTTGGGTAGTTGGCAAGCTGAAGCATTACATGCAGGACCACTCTGTGAACTTGGTCTCAAAAATGGACCCCATCAAGTACATCTTCGACAAGCCTTCCCTTTCGATGCGCCTATCAAAGTGGTCATTCTTTCTAGCTGAGTATGACATCAACTATGTGACGAGAAAGGCAATCAAGGGTCAAGCGCTGTCAGACCATCTGGCAAGCTTCCCTAGTAATGAAGACCGAGGGCCTGAACCCCAGTTTCCGGATGAAGGGATCTTCGTAGTTGAGCCTGAGAACCGATGGAAGCTCTTCTTTGACGGGGCTGCTAACAAAAGGGGAAATGGCATAGGAATGCTACTGGTCGACCCGAAGGATGAGCATACACCAATAGCCATCAAGTTGAACTTCCCTGTCACAAATAATGATGCAGAATATGAAGCTTGTATCGCTGACTTGGAGGCTGCCCTAGAAAGGAATGTTAAGGAACTCGAAGTCTATGGAGACTCAGCCCTGATCATCAACCAGGTCTCTAACAGATGGAAGATTGTGGATTCATGGAATAATTGACTGAGCAGTTCAGAGAAGTGACCTTCCATTACCTGCCGAGAGACAAGAACAAATTTGCAGATGCCTTAGCTACTCTAGCCTCATTAGTAGAGATCCCTGAGGGAAAAGCAATAAAACCCTTCAGAGTGGGTAGAAGAGAAGCCTCGACTTTCTGTTGCAAAATAGACTTGGGACCTGAGCCTGTCAAGGAACCTTGGTATAGTGAGATTTACCAGTTCCTCAAGGACCATGCCCGAGCACTGATGCAAGTGATCCTCAGAATGGGTTACTACTGGATTTCCATAGAAACATACTGTGTTCAGCATGTCCGAGAGTGCGACAAATGCCAACGGTTTGCCAACCTCAATCATCTTCCGCCTCATGACCTATACTGCATGACGACTCCTTGGCCGTTTCCAACTTGGGGTATTTACGTGATAGGGAAGATAACCCTGGCTGGGAGCAATGGGCTTGAATTCGTGTTAGTGGCAGTGGACTACTTCATAAAATGGGTAGAAGCAAAGTCCTATAAGGTCCTCACTTCTAAGAAAGTGGTTCAGTTTGTCAAAGAAAACATCATGTGCAGATATGGGGTGCCCAATGAGATCATTTCGGATAATGGGTCACACTTTGAAGGGGACTCTGATATATTGTTGTCAGAATTCAGAGTCACTAGCCACAAATCATCCCCAAACAGGTCTCAGACCAATGGAGCAGTAGAAGCTGCCAATAACACACTCGAAAGAATTATCCGAAAAATGGCCACCCGCGGTCGTGTCTGGCCCAAAAAGCTGCATCTGGCACTCTGGGGCTACAGAACGTCTGTTAGAACAGCCATGGGAGAAACCCCTTTCGCCCTGATCTACGGGATGGAAGCGATCGCCAGCCAGAGTTGGAAATCCCGTCATTAAGGGTCCTCCTGGAAAACAGTGTCAATGAAGTAGAATGGTTACGTAGCCGACATGATGAGTTGGCCCTACTTGATGAAAGGAGGCTAAAGGCCATGGAACACATCCGAGCCTACCAGAGGCGAATGGCCAGGGCGTTCGACAAAAAGGTCAAGGCCAGAGACATCAAAGAAGGTGACTTAGTACTGAAAGTAAAGCCCCCTACCAGAGACAACTCTCTGGGGAAATGGGAACCCATTTGGATTGGCCCGTACGTAGTACAGAAAATACTATCGGGAGGAGCAATGAAGCTCGCGGACCTTGATGACAATCCTTTTGTTCACCCAGTCAACAGTGACAAGCTTCGCCGGTACTATGTCTAAAATAAAAAGAAAATAATAAAATTAAAAAAAATAAAAAAAAGAGAAAAATAGTGCAAAAGAGTATTACTCAGCTAGGCTGAAAACCCTAAAAAGGGCGGTCTAGGCAGAAGACAGGGTCGCACATAAAAAAAAAGAAACAAAATATAGTGCAAAAAGAGTAATGCCCAGCTAGGCTGAAAACCCTAAAATGGCGGTCTAGGCAGAAAATAGGGTTGCACATAAAAAATAAAAATAAAAAATCCCAATAGTTCACCAGAATGAACTACGAAGACCTGAGCCCCTTAGTCTTTCTTGTAAAAGGGGAACGTAGGCAGCCAGAAATGGTTCAGTCTAAACAATAAATAAGATATTCAAAATTTTCCTGAAATGTGTCTTGACCAATTTTGAAGATAATATCTCTTGTTATTTACAAATAAAAAACTTCTTGATGAGTTTAAGCACGGTCTACTCTTGACTCTACTAACCTGCTACAAAGACTAAAATATACAATAAAAGACCTAATAAATTATTGTGTTTGCAAAAGGCAATAAGTAGGTGCTCGGAATAGGTCTCTAAGTTGTCATCAATCGAGTCTTCCTTGCTCTTCTTCCCTTTAACTCGACCCCGTCGAGTGTTCTTCCTCCTCTTCTCAATGATGTCGATCTCCCTCATCCCTATTTCAGGAATCCTCACTGGAGCCTCCACCAAGCCTGTGTCAATAAATACCTTCTCTACCCTGGCACGAGTCCGTATCTCCTCCTGCCGAGCCTCAGTAAGAGGAGAGACCTCTGATAATTGCTCATATTTGTCCTCCATATCTCTAATAAAATCACCTGACTGGTTATGGGAGCTAGCCTTTGCCTCAGTTTCCCTCAGAGTCCTGCTCGAGTCACAGTCAGTACCCAATAAACCCTGACGCCTCTCTCCCAAAACGACCTGAGTCGCCCCCATTTCCCTCTCGTACCAATCTAAGTAAGTTGTGGTCAAGATGGTGCTCTTCATGTTCTTGAGAATGGCCCTGGGTGGAAAAGCGGCATATGTCCACGCTCTCGAGAAAAAGGAGAAGCTGTCTGGACCTCTCATATCAAAAGGCACCACCTCCATGGTATGGATGTCCTTCCAATCATCCAACGGCTCCTGCAAAGTCCCAAACTGCCTGGACACTAAGCAGGGAATGTAGAAAGAGGATCAAGATAGTCCCAAACTCTTACTACATAGGACTCCTGAAACGTCCTCCGAGTATGCAACCTCTAATGAGGCACCCACCAGTGAATGTCTGAGGTCGATAGCCGAGCCATCATCAGCTCACAACTACCCTGATCTTGTTGTCTAGGTGCACCCCTCCGGGAAATCACCCAAGGGAATTGAGTAGGAAAAGCCCTAGGCAAAGCCCCAACCCTCTCCTGCAACCATAAAGTCAACACGGCTGGGCTCCCAGATCGCATGAAATGGCCTCCCCTAGCCATCATGTCAATGCCGTGCAGTGTATCCCCCAAAATCAACGGGACAATATCTTTTCCAGCCCTGCAATCTCCGACCATGTCCAAAAGGCCACTATGACAGACCATGAAGGACTCGGCAGTAAACATAAAGGAAAATACACAGAAGATAAAGGCGTCCATGGATACCGTAGTCTCAGCAGTACCCGGAGACCCGAACCTACTCTGGATATCGGAAATGTCGATCCTGTCAGGGGCTATCATCATCCCCTCGGCTTCTTCCGGATAAATTTGTAGAAAAGATGCCAACTTTACGGTCACCGGTAAGTCCCCGGTCAAAGGAATTGAAATGGCTTCAATTTCTGGACCCCCAATCAATGCCCGGAAGTCTTCAAAGGTTGGGAGAACCTTCAAATGCCATAAACACTTGATCTTGAAGGTGTTGTCAAACAGCCCCTTATGAGATTGAAAGTTGTGTCTCATCCAAGATTAAAGATCGGAGAGAAAATGATCCCTTTTCCCCTTTTGCAATCGGACTGGTTTCTCCATTGGCTTTGATCGAACTCAATGATTTTTGGTCAAAAATATGCTTTGGGATCAGTTGGGACAAGTCTTGGGTGAAAATGAAATGAAAAGGCCACTCCTTGATTTTATTTGAAAAAAACCATTTCAGACAAGGTTCCAAGCCGCACGGCTTCTTTTGCCCAGGACCTGGCTGGATGACTTCTTTCGCTTCTGCAGAAAAAAATCTGCAGCAGCCAAAGCTGCTGCCCAAGTGGAGTTCTCACCCCACCTTCTCAACAAAACCTGCATAAAAACATGTCCAAACACCATTCATGCAGTCACATACCATTATAAACCATTCCGGCTCAATTTTCGCCCCATTTCCAAGCAAAAAAGCTGCCCCGAGGCTCAAGTTGTATGCCAAATCATAATGCATCAATAGGAAAAGAAAATAAAAGATCATTACATTGTTTTTGCCTCCTTGGCACCCAAATAAAATAATAAAATAACAAATTATGCACAGTTGTTCATTGTTTTCTCTCTTTTCCTCCTAGTTCAATCCTAAGGAATCCTAAGTCTCTGATTCATCATCATTGCTACTCAACTCATATAACTCAGGATCCCTTAGCAAATCTTCAGCATCACTCACATCAGATAGGTGGACGGGCACGTGCTCATACTCGGGCTCCTGCGCATTCCCCGCAGCCCTCGACACACAGGCCAGCTTCCGCAAAAGGGACCGAGCTACCTCCTTCCAGCCCCTGTTCTGCCATACCAAACCATCATAGGTGCGAGTAGGAACCTGCGAGATAAGAAGAGAAAATCTCAGAAAATCCCAGAAAATTTCAAAATTGCAGAAAAGAAAGAAAGCCGAAAAGAGAAGGGACCCAGAGATACTTACATTGCTATCAGCAGGAAGAGTATACTCAACCTCCCTCGTGTCAGGAATAGGCACCATCAACCTCCTCGGTACCCCGTTCACCACGTAAGAAAGGTGAGCAGGAGGCATAGGAGGATCGGTCGGCTCTGCCTCCCCTTACCCCTGAGCAGCGGCTATCTTCACTAACTTCTGCGGCATCCTCAAATGCTGCTCCACAAAGGTGGCATACGGGGTAGCGAAATCAAAATACTCCTCAGCCGCCAATCCAGCCTGATACCTCTCTATCTCATCTACCGACCAATGCTTGGGCTGCAGCATGAACAGAGGAGGGTCATGAGGGGTAATAGCACCCAAAGGAGGGACGTGACCGTGCTGCCTGGCGAAGCGGTCCCCCTGATAAATAATATCACAGGTCAACCCTGTCAGCCACCTCCTCTGCCTGGTCACCACTACGGCATCCCCCATCAAAGCCTCTGGATACCTCCCCCAGGGATAGAAGTCCACTCCCTCATGATCATCCCTATTAACAACGGGTTTCACCATCTTATAATCAAAGGTGATCCGGGTCTTCCCGGTGAACTTATCTCTCACCTCTCCCCTCCAACGCACCATAGCCGGAAAGGTAGCTGGATCACTCTGTTGGTTCCACGGAAAGAACCCAATCACCTCCCAAAACCAGAACTGCATGTTCAAAATATAAGGGTCATTTCTCTCATAAAAATCTCAAGACAGAAAAGTAAAAGAAAGAAAAGAAAATGAGAATACCTCAAGAGCAAAAGAAAAGCAGTCCATAGACGCAGCCTTATTCCGGCTGTACAAATCCAGAGAAAAATAGAGCTCAGCCAATCCAGCCTCGCCCCAAGAGACCTCCTGAACTGCATCCAGGTCCTCCAAAGAGTCAAGCAAGCAAATCATCGCCAATGTCCGAGAGTTAGCAAAAATGGTGACAGATAGCATCAACCATAAGAAAGCTCTCGCGAGCTGGTGGCAGTCACCTCGCTGGCTACAAACTCCTCCATGCACCTCAGAATCTCAACCTCAACCAACCTCGTCTCCATCCTGAGCCCCTTCTGACGGAGGTCAAAACCCACAAAATCACTGAACTCGACCTCATAAATGTGATCCCTCCAGGTCACAGGCCTATCAGTGAATCTCAAGCCAGTAATGGCAGTAAAGTCGGCGGGGGTCACCGTGATCTCTCCCCAGCTAAGATGAAAGCTGTGAGTGGTGTCCTACAAAAACTTGGAAAGGGCCTGGACCAGCCCCTTACTCTTGGAGGTCACATGAATGCCCCTACCAATAGCCTCAACAAAAGAGTGAAGGCCAGTCGCCACCACCAGCTGTTTAGGATTCACGCCATCCTTTTCGAAGTTGGGCATCCTGTCCTACAACTTCACCGCCACCTCCGCGGGTCCCCTCGACTTGCTCTCCTGTAGGAAAACACAGCAAAAGCCTGTTAGTCCTTCATTTCATCTCAAAAGCATGCATATATTCACAAAAGAGTGCACATGTTGTCAAAGAAAGCATTCATAAGAGATTTCTAGCATCATTTGTCTAGAACACGTGTCTTTCATCATTTGAAACATGTCACCCCAAGCGCATGCTCTCCCAAACACAAAAATTCCAATTTTCACAAAATTCTTTGCACACAAGTTTTAATTTTTCAAGATGGCATGCATGAATCCTTTTCATCGTCCAAAATCTTGTTTTCCCATTCATGCTCAGAAATTGACCTAGTTCTAGCACATGCAAGAACTCCGTCACATTTTAGACATTATTTTTCTTACTTTATTTTCAAAAATGAGTCATTCTCATATTTTTCTCAAATAAATTGCACATGCATGTTTATTTATGTCCATAGCCTCATAGGTTAATTATCAAATCCCTAAAAGCGTCAATAAAATAGCAAGAAAAATGCAAAAATTCCCAAAAAATCGAATCAAGCCCTAAATCAATCAAAATTCAACCAAAATTGACGAAATCAAGCAAATCAAGAGTGCTTACCCCAATCGATTGAGGTTTCATCGATTTATGATCTCTCTTCCTAGGATAGAACTCGGAGGTAGGTGTCGTGAAATCATATTTCCGATCGATCCTAACGAATTCCCTTCGCCTCATCCTCGCGACTTGTGACAAGGTTCTACGCGCTTGTCAAGGCAAGATGTTCCCTCCTTGATCCATCTTGAGTAGTAGAAGCTAGGGATTTGAAGAATTTTAAGGTTTCTCTCTCTTTTCTCTCCTCTCTCCTCGACAAAAATGAAGCAGCAATGGCGCCACTGCTCGTTCTTCTGCTGTTTAAATCAATCTGGTGAAATCATGCTTAAATCCGTACGACTTCTTTTTCCCCATCTCACGCCGAGCGGCTTCATTCGGTCTGAGCTGAATTTACACTTTTTCCCCTGGACTTTTCAATTAGGCAAATAATTCCCGTTATCTCCCAACGGAGTAACGTTGTTTCCAAAAAAATCTCCGTTATCTCTAAATAGACTAATGTTTTCTCTCAAAACACCTTCGTTACTTCCGTTATAACGGAATAACGTCAGGTGATAGCCTTCGAATTGTCAAATTTTAACTTTAGCTACCTCTATCTCCTCGATAGCAAAGTACGCTTTAGTTCTTCCGACTTTAGCTACCTCTATCTCCTCAATAGCGAAGTACGCTTTAGTTCTACCGACTTTAGCTACCTCTATCTCCTGGTTAGCGAAGTACGCTTTAGTTCTTCCGACTTTAGCTACCTCTATCTCCTCGATAGCGAAGTACGCTTTAGTTCTTCCGACTTTAGCTACCTCTATTTCCTCGATAGCAAAGTACGCTTTAGTTCTTCCGACTTTAGCTACCTCTATCTCCTCATTAGCGAAGTACGCTTTAGTTCTACCGACTTTAGCTACCTCTATCTCCTCGTTAGCGAAGTACGCTTTAGTTCTTCCGACTTTAGCTACCTCTATCTCCTCGATAGCGAAGTACGCTTTAGTTCTTCCGACTTTAGCTACCTCTATTTCCTCGATAGCAAAGTACGCTTTAGTTCCTCCGATCACTTCAGCTACCTCTATCTCCTCGATAGCGAAGTACGCTTTAGTTTCTCAACTTTAGCTACCTCTATCTCCTCGATAGCGATGTAAGCTTTAGTTTCGTAAGGTGACAACCTCCATTAATTGTCAAATCAAATAAGGTGACTTCTCCATTAATCGTCAAAAACCTCAAGGATCCTAGACATGTTCCTAACTATCTAGTGAGACTTGAACTACGACCAAGGCTTGATTTCTTCGGGATACGTAGGTAGCCTTTCATAAAGGTCCAGCCATCCGACCACATTGGTCACCCCTTTCATTCATCACTCCTCAGTGGTGTATGAGCCTTTCATAAAGGTCCAGCCATCCGACCACATTGGTCACCCCTTTTATTCATCACTCCTCAGTTGTGTATGAGCCTTTCATAAAGGTCCAGCCATCCGACCACATTGGTCACCCATTTCATTTATCACTCCTCAGTGGTGTATGAGCCTTTCATAAAGGTCCAGTCATTCGACCACATTGGTCACCCTTTTCCTTCATCACTCCTCAGTGGTAAGGTAGCCTTTCATAAAGGTCCAGCTATCTGACCACATTGGTCACTCCTTTTATTTGGCATATCCCCAGTAGGATCAGCTATTTGACCTCCTAGGTCACTTTCTTCCCATATTCCTAGCAAGGGACCAGTTTTTCTTTGCCATTCCCCAGTGGATTTCCGAACTACAATCATGGCTTAATTCCTCCGGGATACGTAGGTAGCCTACTTTAGGTTCAGGCAATTTGTCACATATGACACCCTTTCCCCAGTGGATTCCGAACTACGATCATGGCTTGATTCCTCCGAGATACATATGTAGCCTTCCAAAGGTTCAGCCACTCGACCTCCTTGGTCACCCAATCCATCTCGGTAGTTTGCCATATTGGATCCTTTTTATCGACACCCCTACTTGCCCTGCAAGTGACGTTGCCGAGGGGCTTCTGTAAGTACCCAAATCTGGCTCATGCCTTCCGATTAAGTTTCTCGGCAATTCCCCGAACTTTCCTAAAGTTCAGGGGCAATTATGGAACTTTTCCAAACCTTCCAAGGGGGGAAGGACCTTCTAGGAATTAAAATTCCAAGCAGTCCCTCACTAGAAAGGGGTTTCTAGGCGCCACCTTACATGAATCTAGAAGCAGGCTGAGTCATCGACGGATAAGGCCGGACGGCTTCTTTTGCCAATGGTTATTGCCGCACGGCTTCATTAGGAAACACAAATCAGCCTATAAATAGAGACCTCCTCTACCCATTTTGAGATACAATTTTGAGCACTGTCACTCTGCCAAAATCATCCCACGAATTTCCAGAAACCAAAACCCCCTAAAAACCACCTCCTTCCTCCATAAAACTCATCCAAAACCACTCCTACATTAGGAGAAACCCCAAAGGAGATAGAGAAAGCCACCATTGGTAATCTCTCCTTCCTTTCTCCTTGAAATACCATTATTATATTGTTATATTGTTTCCTTGTTATTTGCTTTGCCTTTATTTGCCTTTAAAACTGATATATTGCTATAAAGATCCTATCTTTTGTCATGTAGATATCATTGCCCCTTTTTCCCCTAACACAAATGATTCATGGGGAATCAATCCCAAGGATGAACAAGGGTCCACAAGTGGCTTGTTCTAGGTAGGATTCATCACATGATGCTGTGAAATGGCTCTCTTTTATTACATAAAAATGTCATCTTTACTATTATAATGTCATCCCCTTCCCTTGATCTTGCCTCCAAGGATTGTTCACCTCATAAGGTTCTTAAAGGACATAGGAAAGCCTCAAAGGTCTTCCCTTTACATTCATAGCTTTAGTTCTCATAGTGTTCATTACACTTATTTTCATAAAAATGCAATCTTTACTTTCCAATGCAACTCCCCCATGTCCCTTTTGGTTGGATCACTCTCCAAGGATTGTCTAGTGACCTTCTTAAGGCACTAAAGACATAGGATGAGTATAAAGAAACAATCTTTATACCCCTCCCCTTTGTCCCTTAGGTACTTGAAGCATCCCGTGGTGTGGATCGGTGTAAAGGTCTCATCTTTACATCGTTTCCGCCACTAAAAATGCCATAGTTGAAGTCCCTTTAGAAGCGGACAAACCTTGAGTAGGCTCTAAATGTCCATACTAAGCTCAATCGTCTCAAGATGTAGGATTAATGGGCAAAGGCTCTTCCTTTCTAAAGAGTCTCATTCTTGGACCATAAAAAGATGTCCCTCTATCTCGATCACATATAGACCTAGTCCCGAAGAACGTTGGTTTAAGACATACCAAGGCTCTTAAGCCTAATATGGTTGATTATCCCAATGGGAGGGTAAAAAGGTCACTTAATGATGATCATAAGTCCAAGATGAGCACGGGATCAAAATCTCGAACACATCAAAGCCAAGGAATCCCGAGCGATTACCAACTCAAATGGTTTATACGTCTGAAAGATAACTTGGAACATTCCCTCCCCGTTTTCAAAATCTTATCTCACACATGAACACACAAAACAAGCACAAAAATCGGATCTAGGAAGACTTGCCTTTGGCAAGGCTCCTTGGGTGAACGCCAAACGTTCTTCCCAAGGAGTAACTTAACCTCTGGACCCTATTCCTTTTTTTCAAAGTTTTGATGAAATCAAAATGGCATGGCAACTCCGTTTTTCAATAAACCGGATGTCTTCAAACTGAAGTGAAGTGGTGACCCTATAAAATAACACGGTTCACAATCCGCGATTGGGCCCACATTCACATTGACGTTCCTTTAAAAGGATGGTCTTACGATCTTACTGGGGAGGAATATTCGGGCTTACGATGGCGGGCGAAGAGGGATTGTTGTATGGGCTTACAATGATTGCCATTTGAAATGAGATGATCGGGCTTACGATGACGGTCAAAGAGGGATTGTTGATTGGACCGTGAAAGGTCTCGATTTTGAAACTGGACCGTGAGAGGTTGCAATTTTGAGATTGGACCGTGAGCGGTCTAACGGGAATTTTAACCTCAGAAGACGGGCATTAGAGATGTCTAACTGGAAAATTTAACCTCGGGAGAGGGGCGTTAGAGATGTCTAACTGGGAAATTTAACCTCGGGAGAGGGGCGTTAGAAATGTCTAACTGAGAAATTTAACCTCGGGAGAGGGGCGTTAGAGATGTCTAAATGAGAATTTTAACCTCGGGAGAGGGGCAATGGAGATGTCTAACTGAGAAATTTTAACATTCGAGGAAAAGTGTCAATTTTGAAAAGATGAGGGGCTGATTGGGCATTTGGGCCAAAATGGCCCATCCTGTAAAAGAGGTCGACCGGTCACTTCCTTAGTTTGACCAGATTTAAAGAAACCGTTGGCCAGAAGAGAGAAAGGGAGAAAATTTGAAGCTTTTGGCCAAGAGAAAGAGAGAAAAGAGAGAAAAATTCGTCATTTTTCTTCAATCTTTGGTTGAAATCTTGAGAGATTATTGCTATGGAAGCAAGATTGGGGTGGAGGAGTCGACATAGGAGGACCGACAATGAGAGAAAGAGGCTTAGGGGGACAGTGTGATCGACCGAGCTTCCTATGGATCCGACCGAGTTTTACAAAGCTCGGGATAGCCATAAATCCAAGGAGGGGATTGTGAGGAAGGTAAGCATCCTTTGAATTCCTTTAAATTTTAGAATTTTTGAATTCTTGAAATTTTGGAATTGATTTGAATTGACTTAGGGTTCTTGGTGCCCGATTTGAGGCTTTTGACCTTAAGATGCCCTTTTGTTGAAATTGACTTTTGCTTAATGCAATTGAGGTTATGGATAGACAACGTAGAAAATTTGGTAGAAAAGTTCCATGTCTAGCTATGTTTTCCAAAATTAAAGTAAGTTAATTAGGGATAATTTTGAAATGTTTTGAAAGTTCCGGTTTAGACGGGTTTTTCGAAATGACTTGAAAGTTCCGGGTTTGACGAATTTTTCAAAATGGTTTTGAAAGTTCCGGTTTTGACGGGTTTTTTCGAAATGATTTGAAAGTTCCGGGTTTGACGGGTTTTTCGAAATGGTTTGAAAGTTCCGATTTTGACGGATTTTTCGAAATGTTTTGAAAGTTCCGGGTTTGACGGATTTTTCGAAATGGTTTGAAAGTTTCGATTTTAACGGATTTTTCGAAATGTTTTGAAAGTTCCGATTTTGACGAGTTTTTCGAAATATTTTGAAAGTTTCGCGTTTGACTGGTTTTTTGAAATGGTTATGAGAATTTTGGGATTTGAACCGTTAATATTCCGACTTGGGATAGAGATATCTTAGAAAAATGAACCGTTAATGAAACAGGATTTTTGAGACTTGAACTGTTAATATTCCGACTTGGGACGGAGATATTTTTAGGAAAATGATTGGATTATATCTTTGTGTTGATATATTTGTGACATTGCATGTGCATTTTGTGTACGTTATTTTGAGTAACATACATTTGCTGTGTTTACCTGCAGGGGCAAGGTTCGATTGATGTGTCCACTACTAAGAGTAGGGGAGATGTCGAGGCTGTCAGCGCGCTGTGGGAAATGTTCTCGGACGTGGCTCGTGACGGAGATAGGAGTCCACGGTAATTGGTGATTGACTCTGGCCTGGGAGGCTTTGTTAGCGGAGTAGCTACTGTGGCTTTGACGCAGAGGGTCAAGGTCATTCATGTCGCTCTGAGCGAGTATTGATGGGATACTACCCATACGTTTCTCTTCAGGTGGGGGGAGACATCGATCACTCCCACTGACTTTGCTGCGATTACCGGGTTATCATTTCGAGGTAATCCCATAGGGTGGTTTGATGAGTTTACTCAGGAGCAGCTGAAGGAACTGCTCGGCTTTGATATCACTGATGCCAGGGGCCTTGGTATTCGGTATGGACCGATAGAGGGACATTTGAGGAGAGGGATAGGTGAGTATCTGGCTGGTTCCGAGAGGATGACAGCTGGTCCATTGGCTAGGGAGTTCTTGTGATTTGCTCTGTCAGCAACCATTTTTCCCAATGCTGATACGACATGCCAATGCGCCTTGCTCGGCTCTCTGATTGATCTGGAGGCAGTGAGAGGGATTGCCCGGGGACAAGCTAGTCTGGCCGAGCTTTTCTTCACTCTGGATAAGTATTCTCGTGGGGAGGATAACTCGTTCTGCTGTTCCCAATTTGTGCTGGATGTGAGCCTCCTTTTTTTTCTCTTCCTTGTCTCGTTTGCACTTGTCTGTATATGCTTTGTAGCTGACATAAATTTCCTGTCGTCTTACCGGTATGGTGCTTTGAAGTGTTCCATCCGCATCGGTGGACCATTAGGGAGGAGTATGCTCCTTTGTTTCCCGCTATGATGATTTGGCAGAAGGTGGCTAGGAAGCCGATAAAGTCGAGGGAGAGCACCCAGGTGACTTATGAGGAGGTGTCTTTGGCTCTGGACCGAGACTTTTCGCCGAGGATAAACTTGACTTGGTGGAGCCAGTTCGATCAGGCGGTTGTGAACGCTGCCAGGGAGGTGACGATTCCCATTCCTGAGCAGGCGAGGCCTCAATATAGATTCGAGCCCATTGCTTCGGTGAGTATCTTGCTGCTTTTTCTGTACTGTAGTAGCTTTCTGCAAATGTTGCATCTGTGCTGTCCTTTCTGTACTATAGTAGCTTTCTGCAAATGTTGCATCTGTACTGTCCTTTCTGTATTTTGATGGCTTTCCTAGTTTGCAGGTTTCTGGCCGTACCTACGATCAGGCTGTCAGACGCCTGGATGGGGTAACTGGTTTTGCCAAGAGGCTTGTTGACTTCTTGCGGTGCAGTTTTCGAAGAAGTGAGGCTGTTCATGAGCTAATGCCTTCCAAACCATCCGTTGCTAGGGACTCATCTGCTTCCACGACTGGTGGGATAGATGCTAGGTAGGGCTTTAGTCAGTTTACCGGTGAGACTGCTAGGGATGGCCAAAACCGGTCCGGTTCCGGTTCCGGGCCGAAAACCGCCGGTTCCGATTCGGCGAGGAGGTGACCCTTAACCGGCCCGGTTTTCTCACGATTCCGATCCATCTGGTTCCGGTTTTCTCCCCGGTTCGCTCCGGTTCCGGGCTTTTTTGATCCGATTCCGGTTCGGTTCTTTGGAAAACATGGAAATTTCGTCCGGTTCACGGTTCTGGTTCTGGTTCGGTTTGGCATTTTTGTAACCCTTAACCGGCCCGGTTTTCTCATGGTTCCGGTCTGTCCGGTTCTGGTTTTCTCCCCGGTACGCTCCGGTTCCGGGCTTTTCCGGTCCGGTTCCGGTCCGGTTTTCCGGTTCCGGTCCGGTTCCAGTCCGATTTGGCCATCCCTAGAGACTGCTGGATTTAGGGCCTGCCATTCCTCATATTCGGGATTCGAGCATTGGGAGTCTTCGGGAGCACATGCACGGGGCCTTCATTCCTCGTATTCTGGATGGGATGACTTCGTGGATTACATGTCTACCACGGATGCTGTTGCGGCGGCGCAGTGCGTTGATTGCTCGGATTACGAGCAAGACTCTGAGTAGCCCAGTTAATATCTTTAGCCAATTGTGTGTACTGCCTGCAATAGATATTATTTGTACTCGAGAGGCCCTTGGGGCAAAACTTTTCACATTTGAACATTTATCATGATTGCTTTTCACTTATTCTTAGCAGATAAGCAAGTAGGTTGATCAAAAATAAATAATGACATGAAATGTATTGAATAACAAATTTGAGCAGGCAAAATTTATAGCTATTATGCACTGTTATTTATTACTTGCACTGTCGCACGAGCCCGAGGTGGATTTGGTATATGCAATAAGTGAATTGATCACGGATATGGCAAATTTGGTCAAGTAATGAACATGGTTCACTTTGGAAATGACGAGGGACATTGGTGTAGCAAGGCTGCAGGTTTGACTGAGTCAAACTGAGAGGCAGGCCGGCCAGCCAGATCCTCAGTTTCGACTTGTTTAAATTGCAGTCCAGTTTCTGCAGATTCCAGGAGTCTTACGCTTGTTCTTGAAGCTGAAATCTGTTCACTCTCAAAACTTGAAGCTTTCATCGCTTTCCAAGGCCACGTTTCCAAGGATGTCATCTCAGATGCAAGAGTGATTCCTGGAAAGGTTCAAGATGTGGGTACGGCACCACATGAGGCAAAACGAGGAGTTTTTCGAGGGTTGTTATAGGATGAAGTCGGTTTGGGCTTTGAATGAGCTTTCGCCGGACAGGGATCTTCTGAGAGCTGCGGCTCATTTCTGGGATGAAAGGAGGCATGTGTATAGCTTCTCGTATAATGAAATCACGCCCACGCTTGAAGACTTTTGAGCTATCCTTTGAGGACCTGAGGTGGAGCAGATTGTTCTTCCTTTGATGGGCGGAATGACCACCGTTGAGAAGTTGATTTCTCTGCTTGGCATTTCTGCTGAAGAAGCATACGAGATGCTGATATCGAACACTGACCATTTTGACATTTCGGGGCTGCCAGATAGGTTTGCAAGTGCTGATGGGAGCGTTTCTGCATGGGATGATTTTGCTCTGTGCGTGATTGCTACTCTGTTCACGTTCACGTCCTTGGGAGTGTGCCATCATAGTGTTCTGGACCTGGTGAGGCAGTGCCGGAGCAGAGGATATATTGTGCCTTTGATCTTGGGAGAAACATTCCATGGCATAGGTCGGATGGCGACCGGTAGCCAGTACATGTGGGGAGATAGTCCCGTTATGCTTACTTTGTGGTTGAGGGAGAGGTTTCAAGTTATTCTCGAGGTTCCATTGATTTGTGATCCTTGGTTCTTCTCTCTGCGACCCTTGGAGATAGGAGGCAGTCAGGCTGACTTGGAGCTTTGGATGGCCAAACTCCGCACATATCGTCTGCGATGGTGGGTTCCTCACTGGAAGTTGCAGACTTGTCAGACCGTTCAGGAAGGTCTCTTCATTGTCAGAGTTCCGGGGCTATCCCAGTCTTCTTTCTATATTCCGTCTCTGGTGCTGCGGCAGTTCGGGCCGGAGTAGGTTCCGTTGATAGGTTTGAGTAATGCCGCTACCTTTGAGGTGGGATCGCTTTCCATGGATGATCCTTCGACATCATTGCTTTTCATGCGATTGTGGCAATATGCGTCTTTTCCTGCCAGGGTTCTCTTTCAATGGAGGGGGCATTGTTCTGTCTACTCGATATTTGAACTGGTATGAGGAGTGTATAGGGGAGACACAAATGGCTCTTCTGTGGAGACAAATTGAGCTATTGGGCCTTAACCTCCGTGACAACTCGACTTTAAGGAGGGCCGAAGCGATGGCTAACCCTCAAGATAGTACTGGGATGATATGGCTGACTATGAGGTCAATGCTAGTCGGTTGGCCGATCAGAGAACGGATATGGCAACTCGGAGAGAGACAGCTCGTGATAGAGCTAGGGAAAGGGTTGCGTTGGCGGCCAGAGTTTTGTCAGAGGCATCGGGAAGGGTCCCAGAGCCAGGTAGGAGGACTACGGAGATATTTCCTTTGAAGGCAAAGAATACCCACCGCAGAAAAGGGAGAGGGAGGAAAGATGAAGGACCGAGTATGAGTGCCTAGGTTGACCATGCCGTTCGGAATATCCACCCACTGTCATTGCAGACACATTAAGTTAATTAAATGTTTTATATTGTTTTGCCAGCGTGTAGCGAGTCAAGAGAAGACCGTGCTTGAACTCATCAAAGATTGTTTTAACCGTAATGAATTTGTAGGTTAAATTTAAGAGTTTTTCGAAACATAAGTGATTGGTGTTCTATTTGAAATTTTATTTTTTTTTGAGACCGAACCAATGATGGCTGCCTACGTTCCCCTTTTACAAATGGACTAAGGGGCTCAGGTCACCGTAGTTCGACACTTTTGAAAAATTTGAAGAGAGATGAAAAGTGCGACCCTGTTTTTTACCTAGATCATTTCGGGATCTAGTTAGGTATTACTCCTTTGGCACTTTGATTTTACTGATTGGGGATGTATGGGGAGAGAGTGTTGACTCAAGTCCTTCAACGTAGAATCCGCGAAGCTTGCTTCTGTTTACTGGGTTGACGAAAGGGTTTCCATCCATATCTGCTAGTTGCATTGCTCCTCCGGAGAAGTTTTTCTGTATCACGAATGGGCCTATCTAGGTAGGTTCCCACTTTTCGAGGGGATTGGTCTGTGTAGGAGGCTTTTCCTTAAGCACCAAGTCGCCTTCTCTGATGTCTCGAATCTTGACTTTTTTATCAAATGCTCGGGCCATTCTACTTTGGTAGGCACGAGTATGTTCCATGGCTTTCAATCTTCGCTCGTCGAGTAAAGCCAGTTCGTCGTGACGGCTTTGGAGCCATTCGACTTCATTGATTCCATTTTCCAAGTGGACTCGGAGGGATGGAATTTCTAGTTCAACTGGTAACATTGCTTCCATTTCGTATGTCAGTGCTAAAGGAGTCTCCCATGTGGCGGTTCTGACTGATGTTCTGTATCCCCAAAGTGCTAGATGTAGCTTTTCGGGCCAATCCTGACCTCGTACGGCCATCTTTTTGATTATTTTTGCAAGAGTCTTGTTTGCTTCCTCTACTGCACCATCAGTCTGTGGTCTGTAGGGAGAAGACTTGTGGTGTGTAACTCTGAACTCGGTCAACGACTAGTCACAATCTCCTTCGAAGTGGGTCCCATTGTCGGATAAGATCTCGTTGGGCACTCCATATCTGCACATGATATTCTCTTTGATGAACTCGACCACCTTCTTGGAATTCAGTGCTTTGTATGATCTAGCTTCCACCCATTTAGTGAAGTAGTCGACAGTGACTAATATGAACTTGTTACCGTTGCTCCCTGCTAGAGTGATTTTGTCGATGAGGTCAATTCCCCATGTGGCAAAAGGCCATGGTGTAGTCATGCAGTAGAGCTCGTGAGGAGGAATATGGTTGAGGTTGGAGAACCGTTGACATTTGTCGCAGCCTCTAACGAACTGGATGCAGTCTGTTTCCATTGATACCCAGTAGTAACCCATACGAAGGAAGATCTGTGTCAATGCTTGGACGTTCATGTGCGGACCACAGGTTCCGTTGTGAACTTCGTTCATCAGCTTGCTGGCCTTTTCTTTATTTACACACCGATGGAGTGGTCCTTGGTGGCACTTCTTGTATAACGTACCCCCCAGAATGACGAAGTGGGATGCCAGGAATTTTAGAGCCATAATGTTTTTGGATTTGATCCCTTCTTTATATTTTCCATCTTCATTTGTGAAGGAAGCTTCTCCATTTTGGAGGTACTGGTAGATTTGATTATACCAGGGTTCGTCGATTGGTTCATGTTCAACTTCGATATCAAAGCAGTAGGCTGGGGTTTCCCGTCTTCCAATTCTAAAGGGTTTTACTGATTTCCCTTCAGGAATTTCAACAAGAGATGCTAGAGTGGCCAGGGCATCAGCGAAGCGGTTCCTGTCTCTTGGCAAGTAGTGGAAAGAGATGTCCTTGAACTGAGCAATGAGTTCCTCCAAATATGTATGTTACTTCTGGAGGCCAGAGTCTATTGTCTTCCATCTGTTGGATACTTGATTGATGATCAATGCTGAGTCTCCGTACACTTCCAGTTCTTTGATGTTGCGTTCAAGAGCGGCTTCTAGGCCGGCTACGCAAGCTTCATATTCTGCTGCATTGTTGGTAGCTTCAAAATTCAGTTTGATGGCTATGGGAGTGTGCTCGTCTTTAGGATCGACCAGGAGCATTCCAATACCATTTTACTTCTTGTTGGCTGCCCCATCGAAGAAGAGTTGCCAGCGGTTTGCGCTGTCGTGTGAGAAGATTTCGTCATCTGGAAACTGCGGATCAGGACCCTTGAGTTCACTGCTTGGGAAGTCTGCCAGTTGATCTGCCATTACTCGACCCTTTGTTGATTTTCTGGTCATGCACTTGATGTCAAACTCAGCCAGGAAGAATGACCATTTGGCTAATCTCATTGATAGAGATGGCTTGTCGAAGAGATATCTGACGGGGTCCATCTTGGAGACCAGGAGCACTAAGTGTGACTACATGTAGTTTTTCAGCTTCCCGACTACCCATACCAAGGTGGTACAAGTTTTCTCTTATGCTAAGTAGTTGAGTTCACTTCCCTGAAGCTTTCGATACGAAATAGATCACATTCTCAATTCTTAAATCTTTCTGTTCTTGCGCCAGCATAGCCCCAATTGACGTATCAGTCACTGTCAGGTACAGGAGGAGTGGCTGGCACTGGATCGGGGGATTCACCAAGTATGTCTTGATTTCTCGAAAGCTGCTTGGCATTCGGAGTCCCATTCGATATCAGCATTCTTCCTCACAAGCTTGAATATTGGCTCCCAGAGAGATGTCAGCTGGTTGATGAAGCGGCTGATGTATTGAAGTCTTCCCATGAAACTTTTTACTTCTGTCAGTGTCTGCAGTGGCTTCATATCAATGATGGCCTTAATTTTCTTGGGATCTGCTTTGATGCCTCTTTCTGTGACCATGTACCCCAGTACTTTGCCTCGTTTTACGCCGAAGGTGCACTTTGCAGGGTTCAATCTCATGGAGTTCTTTCTGAGTCTGTTGAAGAACTTTCTCAAATCTGCGATGTGCTGCATGTCTGATCCTTTGGAGTGGATGATCATGTCGTCGACGTACACTTTAATTTCTTTGTGAATCATGTCATGGAAGAGGGCAGTTGCATCCCTTTGATAAGTAGCCCCAGCATTCTTTAAACCAAATGGCATGACCGTATAACAGCATGTCCCCCACAGAGTGGTGAAAGCAGTCTTGGCCTGATCTTATTCGGATATCTTGATCTGATTGTATCCAGTGAAACCGTCCACAAAGGATTTTACTTCGAAATTTGCCGTGGTGTTGACCAGCATGTCGATGTTGAGAAGTGGGAAATCGTCTTTAGGGTTGGCCTTGTTGAGATCTCGGAAGTCTACACAGCATCTGACCTTTCCGTTGACCTTGGTGACCGTTACAATGTTGGAAAGCCAAGTTGGGTACTCAATTACTCTGATGAAGCTGATGCGGAGCATCTTCTCAATTTCTTCTTTTACTTGCAGGGACCATTCTGGCTTGATCTTGCGCAGTTTTTTTTTGACAGGCTTGGACTCAAGATCCAGAGGAATTCGGTGCTCCACGATTGAGGGGTCGAGTCCTGGCATGTCTTGGTATGACTAGGCGAACATGTCAACATACTATTTGAGGAGATTTAACAGGGCTTCTTTTTCTGCACTGGCGAAGAAACTGCCCACATGTGTCTCTTTAGGCTCTTGCACTGACCCCAGATTCACTTTAGTCATAACCTCTTCCGCAGCTTGGGCTCGATTTTCATCTCGATCAACTACACGCTGGAGAACTTCTTTAATGAATAGTCATTTAGTGTGTCTGTTTCTTTATCAAGTGAATCATTATTAACTTCTTTGAAGTTGTTAGTTAACTTATCAGTTGTTAAAGTGACAATGAGGGGATAATCCGAAAGGTCGAATATTTCATTTAAGACGAAGGGAAATACATTGTTGCCTACACAATCATAGTCTTCTGGCATGAGGCCGTCAGACGACTCAGAGGACTTAGCTTTGACAACGACAGAATCGGAGGGTTTGAGATTGGGTTTAGGGAGATATGGGTGTAGCCCCAGTTTGTCTTCCATCTGTTTCTGGCTTGCCCTTGGTCCGGTGAAAGTCACCCAGTTTTTCAGTGGCATTGAAGGATGCTTGGTGATGGTTCGGGGGTTGAGAGGCTTGGCTTCTGCTGTCCCGATCATGGCGATCATGCTGTCCTCGGAGCCCAGGTAAATCAGGTTTGGAACCTCCTTGACTTCTTCGAAAAGATTCTGTAGAGCAGGTCTACTTAGAGTATCTTCCACGAATTCTGGTTCTTTCTGCTTCGGAGTCACTATTTCGAATGTGGCTATGGAGGCTGAATCGAACAGTCTGTCTCCCAAGAAGAGTGTCTCGAGCTTTTCTTCTATGTCGGGGATCCCTTTGAATGAGTACTCATGCTGAACTGTGGTGGCCACTGGTCCAGGTAGCGCAGTGATGTCGAGGAATGCTCCCCTTATTGGATTAGCCTTAAGTCCTCTGAAACGCTTGAGGTTCTGCGCCAGCTTTCCCATCTTTTCTGCAGTCTCTGTACTGACTTCTCCTATTCCTTTCTCATCTTCATCAGTTCCCCTTTTGCGGGCTGCTGCTTTGGTGCTGGCGAGCCTCTTGTCTTCCCTGATGTCAGCTGGTGTTAGCACATAACCGAGCCCTTGGAGTGTATTGTGGTCCTTGACTTCGATGTTTTGGTGTTGGCCGTGTAACCTTTTGCCGAGCCCCAGTCCTGGGATGAAGTTCATGAGTTTCATCATCTTCATGGCAGGAGGGATCAGGTCCCAGAATAGTGGAAGGTTCACGCTGCATATTTGGATTCTGGAAGTTTCCAATGTGAATCCAGTTAATGCCATATTGTCGTCATGCTTGATTTCTAACACTGGAATGCCGTTGGTGCAGGTCCCCTCGGTGGTGACGCTATCATCGTAGACTGTTGTCAACTCATTGCCTTGCATGAATTTGATACATTGGTGAAGGGTGGATGCCACACCTTTTTTTGATTCAGCTATGGTCATCCCAGAATAGCTGTAAAAGTGATAAGAATGTCCAACACTTGAAATTCGGTAGGCATCATCCATTTGCGGAACCAAATGTTTAAAGTAGAAACCCCGAGAACTGTGCGAGAAGTAGAATCATAAGCTTTGATAGTGTGGACTAAAGGCTTCAAATCTGTGAGCTTGATGTCAAGCAGGTCCATCATCTTGGCGAGCAAGACATTCATTCCGAAACCTCCGTATACCAGTACGCGGGGAAGGCGACGCTCATCCAACTGAACAGTGATGTAGAGCGGCTCATTGTGATCAGCCCCAAATTTTGGTAGGTCCAAATCTGTGAAGGTGATGATGTTTCCATAGTGGATGTTGCCGATCATCTGGATTACTTCTTCTGGAGTTGCGTCCACGGGGACCATGGTACGGGCCAAACTTTCCTCCAGCTTGAGCTTATGAGGGTATGAAGATGTGAGCAGGGACCAAAGGGAAATTTTTGCCTGGGTCTGCTTGAGTTGAGTGAGGATCGGTTCCTCTTTTCCAGAACTTGTTTCTTCGAGCACGGGATGACCGGGTTGCGGCTCTGGCTCTGTCGGCTTTTTGGTGGCCTTGGGCGGTAGCACATGGATTTGACCGGATCAGGTCAGAACATTGACGTCAGGCTTGGTCTCTTTCGAACATGTTTCTTTTAGTTGAGCCATAGTCAGTGGAGGATTTTTCGAAGCACAGGGCCATATGTCCTCTATCAATTCGTTGATTGTTGATGTCTTCCCGGGGGTCTCGGCAGCTCTTCGGATTCTGTCCCAGGATACTGGTTTAGGTGCCTCTGCAGGGAGGGAGCCTATGGTTCGACGCAGTTTTTTGAATGTGAGTGCGCAACAGTCATTGCTATGACTGAGTTTTGTATTTTTCACCCTCTGGGGGAGGCTAGAGAGTTCTTGGTTCATACGAACTGTTTCTCTGATCTCTTTGCGGTATACTGCATTCTTCTCTTTCTTGCTGAGCAGGCTCATGGCGTTCTTGAGTTGAGACAAACAGTAATCATGATTTGCTAACTTTCCTCCGCTCTTAGCCCAAATTTGCTCTCTTGTAGTCGAGACTTCGTCGAGAGCTAGCACTTGCGTTTCTTCCCAGGTCAGAATAGCAAACTCTTCTTTGAACCGTATGCGGCAGTCTAGGTAAACTTCCATCCGGGAGAGTCTTCTTTGCTGCTTTAACTGAGTGGCAGATATGCTGGAAGATGAGTGAACTGCTTCCCGGACGTCTGCCCATGTGACTAGCTTTTGTCCCAGTTGATCATTTCTCCGAACGAGCGTCGTAGCCTGTGGAATCTCCTTTAACATTTGTTGGAGATGTACTTACATCTTTCTCCTCTTTTTGAATAGACCTTTCTTCTTCAGTTGGCCTTTTAGTTTGAGAACGGAAATGATCTGTTCCCATCCTCCCAGGACCCTTGGGATTCCGGTTTTGTTTATCTTTCATTGTCTTCGTCATCGCTTTCACAAAGGGCTTACTTCTCTCGGGGAGATAAGCGCTTGTATTCTTCGTGCTGCTGGGCCAGGTATTCCTTATGTTGTGTCATTCCATCTCCTAGGTCGTTTGGACCGTTGACCGCCCTCCCTTGCTAGAGGGGGTTTGCTGAGAAGTGATGGTAATCCAGGAAATTGCCGTGGGAAAAACTTTTGAGGTCGAATTGATCTAGAGTAGCTGTGAGAACCCCTACCCGGAACCTTAGCTCGTGCCCCGAGCGGGAGGGTCCCCTTACTAAAATAACTACCTAAATTTTAAAACTTTTGTTTAACTTTGAAAGATAAAACAAACTTTCACATTTCAATCATAAAACCAACTGAAAACATCTCCAATTGGAGGAAAGTTATAAAACAACTTTCAAAAGATAACAACCTGTTTAGTTACAGAATGAACACAAATGTAAAGGTTTACAAAACTAGTTCAATATTCAAGTTGTTCCTCAAAAGAGTAATGCCCATAAGCAACCCCCAACCAACTAACTCTAACATACCCTGACAATCCCAAAAGAACAACGTCCAAACACCTTCCCGTCCTCACTGGGTTGGTCCACCTGTCTCAGCGTGATCTAAAATAGTAAATGGAGAAGGGGTGAGAATAAATCTCAATAAGCTATTATGATGCAATAATATGCCATATAAGATGCAACACATAACAAGGTTGCTCACAACACACTGGTAAAGCGGTAAACAAATTATGTTACCTCAGTTTATCTTTCCCGTCTGAACAATATGTCGTACAACGTGGGAGTAAAACTCCCTTCATTTGTGAACTTCTTAAGTATATTCACCTCTTATAAGACTCATATTTCAGAGAACCATATAAGATACTAGCTATCTGTAAGGCTTTTGGCTCAATACAGAAGCTATCACCCCAATCTGTGGCCACAGAAGGGGACAGTCACAGGTATAATGTAATTCGATCATCTTATAGAACATTTTCCATAATTGATCGTATTCCATTATACCCCTAAACATCAACTGATTGAAACACATTCAAGCACATAATAGATACTTGAAAAGAAATCCACACTTTGGATATCAAAGCAACAACATGGTATTAGTACTTATGTTCAAACCAATACAATAGTGCAACATATATCTCATACACTATTTGAACCCCAAACCATGAATATGTAACCAAGTATGGCATAATGCATCACAAGAAAGCCCTACATATTCATTACACAACATTAAGTACTCTTTATAAAGGTTCAAGATTGAATTACCAAGTTTTGAACAACTTTGGTTACGTTCCCATCATGCCTTTCAACCATATTCAATACAATATTTAAACATCTTCCTCACATCATTTTTGACAAGTTAAGACATCATTGTATAGCTCATATGTTGTACTAGGATTAGAGCCAAAAAGGGTTTAAAGATATACTTGGTAGATTAGGTTTTAATTGCTTGAAAACTGGTATCAAGGAAACAGGGCAGGGCACGACTCGTCCCATAGGGCACGAGTTGTCCCTCTTTTTCATACAGCCTGCTACAGTCGTCCACCAAGGCACGATTAGTGACTAAGGCATGGCACGACTCGTGATATAGGGCACGAGTCGTGCCTTTCACTAACAATCAGCACAGCAGCTGAAACATCAGCAAAACCCAAACCAAATTTTCATATATTCCCATCCTCTGTTCCTTAAACCATAACACAAACTCCAAACCTCACTACCACTCTTTCCAACCCATTTCCATACCTTTTAACTCAAAGTGAAGTTTTTCCAATTGCCATTTCACATTTATACTTCAATCATTTTACTTCAACATCAACACCATACCAAAACTTCACTATACCACATCCCAAACCATTTAAACCCATTTCAAACCCAAGTAAAATGTACCAAACCCACATGCAACACTTTCATATTTAACCCAAGACCATTTTAATTCATTACTAATTCATTTCAACTCATTCTAACTCCAAGTAAAATATACCCAAAGTGACATACAACAATTATAACATTAATCTTAAATTGTTCCCATCTTTTCACCTTAACAACAACACCATAACCAACCTAGTTCAACTCATTCCACTAAAATTCCAACTCAAAGAAAATGTTCCAAAATATCAAGAACCATTTATACAACCATAATATCAACTCTAAACATGGAATGAGCAATAATTAAAGGAAACCATAATAACTTACAACATTTATAATTCACCCATTTCAACCTCAACCAAACCAATATATCCTCACTTCATTATACTCCTCCAAAACCTATTCCAATCCATTCTAAAACCAAATAAAATGGTCCAAACTAACATGTAGAAATTTTATACCTCAAGCCTTTCATACTAAGCTAGTAGCACCCTATACTCATCCCTAAACCATTTCAACCCAAGTAAAATGTTCCAAATTTACATGCAATATTTATAAATCATCCATTTCAACATAACACCTTAAATGAACATGATTAGAAAGAAAAACATAATAACTTACCTCAAATAATTCAAAAATAAGAAAAACTTCAATCGGCTAGAAATGCTCCACTCGGCTTCCCGAACATTTAGGTGCGAACAGATCGAAGAACGGACAAGAAACGGATTTATAATGAATTTTAGAAGGAAGAAGTAAACCTAGGCCTTTGCTATTTCCATGGAAAAGAGAGGAGAGAAATGAGCTGGGGATAATTTATGAAGCTTCCTTATCCAATTCCAAGATAAACATAGACATATTTTCACTTTAGCTCCTCGAAAGATTACATTGCTACAACTAACAACCTTAAGCTCCAACTTTGACACTTAAGCACCTAAACATTTAAAAAGTTATTATTTAACTTTTCCAATATCATTAAATTACTACACCATTCCTATTTGATTCATTTAAACATTAAATAATCAAAGTTAATTTATTAACATACTCAAGATGCCAAATAATTTATTAAAATATTAAACTAACACATAAAGATCATAAATATCATATAACTCATGGAATGAGATAAAACGCACACCACACACACGTGCTCAACATGTTCTTAAAATAGTGCCTAGGATTAGTGTCGTGACAGTAGCCTCTAGTTGTCTGTCTGAAGCGGCTTGAGAAGCTTTAAGGGCTTGGTCCCTGTGAGTCTTCCGAGCTTTGTCTTTGTCCCAGAGGTGAGTTTCTTGCACAGCTAGTTCCAGGAGGGCTTTCCTTGCGAGAGTTATGCAGTCTCCATAGGTGCGAGCTGTCTGACTGGTGTCTAGAACTGTTATCACATCCAAATCTCCGAATGGCGGAAATACTTAGATTACGCTCACGAAGGAAGTCATATTCGGACATTCCATGCGGCCTTCTTTGATCTCGGTCACCAAGAAGTCAGCCCACATCTGTTTGATCATACTGACGGGCGTGTTGAATTCTGCGATGCTGATGGTCTCATGATCTCGATCAAGAGCAAAATCTATCAGTACTAGTAGCTCAGTGGAGGGCTATCTGGATCCGTGGCCGTGATGGTTTGGAATAGGTTTGAATTTGAGCATGTTGATGCTAAGGTGATCGTTCCTTTCTTCGGAAGTTCAAACTGTCTCGCTGGGAGCACTTTTGTAGATGTTCTCAGGGTTGCTGCTGGATGCGTTCCTGAGGCTGATATGGCTTGTAGTCACATGAGGAGTCTTGTCTCCTTTGTTGATGCCTTTGGCCTTGGCGGCGTTCTTGGCTGTGATTTTTACTAACGGTATGGGCCGGTTGCCACTGGGGCAGATACTTGGAGATGATGATGAGCCTTGAGCTCTTTTAGCAAGTACCTCGTTTACCATGATCAGGCAATCATCGAGGGTAAATTCCACATCGCAGAATCTAACAATAAGGACTGGATCCTTGGTCTCATAGGGATATCTGGAGAAGATGATGTTGACAAAGTCGTCATCGGTTACATGATAAGAAGGGTTCTTTATCATGTCAACCATTTATTTCCATTCGCCGAATAACTGTCCGTACTGGACATTAAGTTTGACAATTTCCATGGTGTTTGAACCTTCATCATAGGTGACCTCATCTGAACTGGTGCCATCCTCGAATCTGAGCATGTTCACGAAAAAGTCTTCTTGCTGATCTGTCATGTCTTCTACCCCGGAGAGTTCTGACTCATCTCTGCCTGATGGTTCGACCCAGATTAAAGGACATCTCGTGCCCTGTTGTGAAGCTAGTACTGCTAGAAAAATTTCATGTCATCTGCTTGAGCAGAGTGGCTCGACGGGAAATTCCATGTAAAACATCCCAGACGACTGCCATTCATTCTTCATGAGTGTGCCGGTGTCTGTTGACCTTTATTCTGAAGATTTCTTCATCCGGTTGGACCAGAGAGTTTGCTCGAAGGATACTTCAAACTTCCGATCGGAGATGAGGGGTTAGTGTCCCTGTGTCATTGCGGTGTCCAAGGTTTCTTTCCATTCTGGACTCAGGTCTCAAAAACGGCAATTGAACCTGATGAATCTGACTGCTTCGAGCTCCTCCTGCTCGAGGGCAATGCCGTAGTTGGCACCTCCGGACTCGGAGGGATTCTGATGAGATTTGCCCCGGTTGTCCTTTTGTCGGTTTATAGGGGGTAGCACATGTGTGGGGCTGCGGGCATGCTTGGCTGGCACTTCGGCTTTGTTGCTTATGAGAAAACTGTCCCCTCTGATGACCTTGGCAGTTTATGAACTTGACATACTGATGGAGAGTGGAGGCTATGGCCTTCATGTGGTGTAGCCATGGGCGTCCCAGTAGAGATGTAAATTCAGATGGAATGTCCATCACTTGGAACTTTACTGGCACCATTTGGGCTTCGAACCAGAGTTCCAGAGTCACCGTTCCCAGGATGGGATGAGATGTGCTGTCGTATGCTTTGATAGTTCGGGCAAATGGGGTCATATGGCCTTCATCGATGCGTAAGGCTCGCATCATGCTGAGGGGAATGAAGTTGACTGCTGATCTGTTGTCTACCAGGACTCCAAGAAGGGAGATAGTGTTGAGCTAAACAGTGATGTGCAGAGCTTTGTTGTGTTCTGTAACCCCTTTTGGCAGGTCTTCATCACAGAATGTGAGCATGCTACCGTACAGTCTGGAATCGTAGATTTGATCTCTTTCTGGATAGGGGGAGTAATCGAGCCATCCATTTCCTGTCTTTCTCTTAAGAGGTAGAGGTTTTGGTGGTGCCTCGGTATTGCATTGAGGTTACTTGTGGCGGTGGCCTCCCTTTGTCAGCATGTTGATTTAGTGCGAGTGCTCGGTTGGCTTTGACTTTCCTTTGCCGGCCCGTTCTCTGAACTTTGACTAATCCTTCTGGGGTTATGCTTCTTGCTGGCAGTAGGGTTGCCGGGATTTGAGACCTTCTTGTGTCCTGAGGCCTGAACTTTGGTGTCAGCAGGATATTTTGGCTTTTCCACCCCTGTCTGTTCTTAAGTTGTGCTGCTTAAAGGAAGGGAAGACTTGCTGGAGTAGAGTACATAGTAATCGAACTTCCCAGAGGGCTCTCCGAGTGTACCCACTCTAGTGTCTCCGGCTTCGAATCTCTCCTTAAGTTTTTGCTGCGAAGACAGTTTCTTCTTCTTTCTGGGAGAATCACCCCTGATCATGTCCTAGAACTTGTATTCAAGGCATTATGAGTAGTCACATACGTCGTACCAGATGTGGACGTCTGATGAGGGATTGAGAGGAAGAGGTGGAGGAACTGGCTCTGCAGCAATCTTCTTTGGCACCCACTCGATGGAGTTTACACTGTTGTTATTCGGAAAAGGGTTTTCGACTGTATTAGGTCCACGGGGATGCTCCAAATTTCCTTCTTCTATCAGATTTTGGATCTCATACCGCAACCCGAGGCAGTTATCAATTGTGTGCCCATGGTATTGATGGAAGGTGCAGTACTTGCTTCTGTCGGCATTGGCTGCAGGATTATTTGGTTTGTAGTTTTCAACAGGCTTGAGTAGGCCTTCTTTGACTAGCCCCTCCAGCATTTTACTCAGAGGCATATCCAAGTTGTCGAAGTGTATGGAAGGTTGCTTCTTGGAAGAGTGGTTGCTTTGCAGGGCTGGGCTTCTATTGCTTGACTGCAGTCCCTGATGGATGTGGTTGACAGTGGTGTCTTTTCCTTTGTCGGTGGCCGGTGCAGGGTTAAATGCAGTTGTTGCTCTGTATCTGTAAGACGGAACTCTAGCCAGCTTTTCTTTTAGGTCCTTCTCGAACTGGGAACCTGCGTTGACCATGGCTCAGAGATCTAGGAAGTAGTGGTGGCTGATGAGCATTCTGATGGATGGCCTCAAGTAGGACTTGAAGATCTACATCTGTTCGTCTTTGGAGAGTGGCTCCATGATTTCTGAGAGTTTCCAGCTCCACCTTTTGTAGAACTCTCCAACACTTTCGTCGGCCTTATGTTCGGTGGTAATTAAGTTCTCACGACTTGTTTCCCATTCCAGGTTGGACCGGTACCACTCAAGGAAGATGTTGCTGATCTGATCCCAAGTATGGCGATCTTCGGGCTAGACCCTTAGGAACCACTGTAATGCTGAAATCTTGAGAGTGTGCTGGAAATGATCGGCCATTTGCTGGAGGGTTGCTCCTTTTGCTCTCATGCCGAGAACATAAGTGTCAACATGTGTCTGAGGGCATTCGGTCCCATCGAATCTGTCCATTTCTGGCATTCTGAACTTCATTGGGAGAGGTGTGACCATTCCCGGATCTGTAGATCTGAGTGTTCCTTTCTTTGAGCTTTTCAGGTCCTTCATTTGTTCGACCATCCAAGGGTTGGGTCCAATGGTGGACTTTGAGGCTCGGGTTCGGGTGCTGCTATTTGAGAAGCAGTAATTGAAGGTGGAAGGCTTGATATACGTGGATATATGGGGGCCTTTTCTGGATTGTATCGGGGTTTTGCCCCGTTGTTTTGAGGTTCGTATATAGGTAACGGGTTAAACCCGGGAAGATACTGGAGGATGTTGGGATCTGTTTGAGATGGTCCAGTACTGCGCTGGTTAAATTGAGTGATGGGGGTAGCACCGGCTTGGCCGTATATGATAGGGGTGTCTTGAGAAGTGGCAATATGAAGCCTCGATCGACTGTTTCCTTGATTTGAAGGATTCCCGTAGCTTGGCGGTGGAGGAACCTGGTTGAAGGTTTGGGGAGCTGATCGGGGAGGATCGTCATCCTCGATTAGAATGAAAGTACCATCTGGATGGGGGATAGCTGCTATACCTCGCTCATTCAGAAGCTGTACCACAAAATTCTGCTAATCCTCTTTCTGTTTCTTGTGAACCCCACATGCCCGGATGGCTTCTTTCTGTTTCATGTCGTTTACCGGTGGCGGGGTTCCGTTCCCCTCACGATTTCTTGATGAGTCTGACATATCGGAGAGTCTGGCTGGAGGAACTGAGGGAACTGAGGAACTGTCTGATGCTGCCGTAACTGTAATTCTGGCTAGGCGCTGACCCGGAATTATGAACCACTCTCTGTTCGCTGCAGGAACGAAAGGTAGGGCTTAGGTTTCGAAAGGGGTATTTGGCTCAAGACTTTGGGCTTGTGCAACGTGCGGTTACCGCTTAAGTTTACTTAAAACACGTTTTCTCAGAGTCCTAATTGGTTGGAAAAGATTGCTCTTCTTTTTTGCAACTAACCTAGGGCTTGAATCAGTGGATACCAGTACTACATCTATAAGCCCCTCTTTTTTCACCTGTAAATCGTCTTCCCGGGATGGACAATCCCGAGCGAGGGTCCTATAGGGCAAGCGGATTCCACCAAGAAAGGGAAAAGTGAACTTAAGGCTAGCTGGTCATGTAAACTTTCAACGCATATGACATACGGGTCACGGTCGAAGTCAACATCCTTAAGTTAAGGCAAAAATCGTGCCGAAATTCGCCATGACCTTTCTTGAATCGCTCTCGCGAGGGGCCTTAGCTTTTGGCGTTGGCCAAGTCGTGGCTGGTATGGTCCATACGTTGAGGGTTTGATGACACTGCATCACATTGAACCTTCAGGTATGTTTTTAACACGGATCTACGTCAAAGTCAAAGCCAAAAAGCTAAGACTTCGGGTCGAGAAACGACATTCGATCTCAACTTTTAAGTTTGAATTGTGAGGGAGATCGGTGTAAAAGCATACACTTAGGCTTTATGACATGAACTAATCCAAAAACCAACCAAGGTCTTGAACGAAGTGTGACACAAAGGGTGCATGGTTAACACGGGCTAGGATGGGATGTTTGAGATGACATGTGCGCGCTCGAAAGGAATAGGAAGGCCAATCAAATTGCAGCTGAACGGTCACCCCGGGTTAAGGGTTGTAGTGTGCAGTGTACCGAGGCAGCAAGTGCGTAGTGTGCAGTGTACCGAGGCAGCAGTGCGTGTAGTGTGCGGTCACTAAATTCTTTTTTTGAGTAAAATAGAGATTTTCAGAATGAGCTTTAAATAATTTACGAACAGTCCAGAATATTGCACATAAATCAAATATGAACGGATATGCATGAACATGTTATGAGTTTGAAAGAGATGAAAAAGCAACATCTTTTTTTTAAACAGTCCAATGTTTTGAAATCAGAGCTGTTTGAAATTTTCTTTTTTGAAAAGAAAAAAAAAGTAACACGTGATAGTAAGAAAATACACATGCACACAAAAATGAGGAAGGGTAAACAAGATTTTGACCCATGGAATATTTTTTTAAAACAAAGGCAGTTTTGAAAAAAAATGTTAATTCCCCAGCGGAGTCACCAACTGAAATTACCCGGATCGAGCGGATGCGGCGAGCGGTTTTTTGATGGACTTCATTGAAAAGAGAGTCCCCACACCGTTTTGTACTATGAGCCTAAAATTTGAAAAAGGCTGGTTTGAAAAGGAGGTCGTTTTGATTGGGAGCCAAAACATAGGAAAAGGCTTTTGAAAAGGAGGTCGTTTTGATTGGGAGCCAAAACATAGGAAAAGGCTATTGAAAAGGAGGTCGTTTTGATTGGGAGCCAAAACTTAGGAAAAGGCTATTTGAACAGAGATTGTTAGGTTCGGAGGTCAGGTTACGTTTCGGGAAGAGTATTTGGAGATCACCCGAAACGCCTCGCATGACGAGTCTTTCTACCTTTCTCGAAAAGTGTGTGTGTGTGTGTTTGTTCGTGTTACTTTGAAAAGGAGTTCGAATGAAGAACTTTAATCTTGGTTTGAATGACAAATGTTGATTTTAGGTTTTGAAATGGAGTTCAAATGACAAACTTGAATAATTAGTGTGCGTGACAAACGTTGATTTTGAAAAGGAGCGTTTGAATGACAAACGTCGATTTTGAGTTTGAAAAGGAGTTCGAATGACGAACTTGAATCTTTAGTTTTAGTGACAAACGTTGATTTTGAAAAGGAGCGTTTGAATGACAAACGTCGATTTTGAGGGAGTTTGAAAAGGAGTTCGAATGACGAACTTCTGTTTTGAACCGGGCATTACGATGTTACCCATTTTGATGAAAATAATGGCAACTAAAGAGGGATCGACAAGTCATTTTGTGATTCGGATGTTTGAAAGTAAATACTATCAACAAACCAAACGGTTTGGACTTGTAAATGACAGTATTGAAATTGCGATATCGACGGATCGAACGATCCGGACAGTAAAAGTGCGAATCAACGAACCTAAATTACTTCTCTCGAGGGAGAAAAGATGATAGAGGACTAAAACGTATCAAGACCCGTAGAAGGCATTTTGTCTACATTTTGAGAACTTTGATCGGATCGAAAGTAGCTTATAACGCGTAAAACGAGGCAAAGTGGAGTTTAGAGAGTGAGAGTGTTACCAATGGCAGGTGTTGAATCTTTGGCTCGGGAGGATGTATACGGGATATGAAAAGGTGTTTTAAAGGTGTTTCAGACGTGTTTGACTCATGTTTGGCTTGGAAAACGTGGTTTTCATGCAAATCGAGACGTTTTCGGGGCTCGGGAGTGTGTTTAGGCTGCTGGACCAAGGTGAAATGAGGGAGGAGTAATATTTTTGGTCCTTATTTACTGAAGGGGAGGGGCTGTATTTATAGGGGGTGAAACTGAAGAACAGGCCGTCCGGCCATTTCCTCAATTTGAGGGACTTTTGAGAATTGCTGAGACTGATATGTTCATTTGGAAGAACAGGCTGGCCGGCTAGTCACTCAATTTGAGGGCATTTTTGTCTTTTCACCCTTGAATCTGATTGATGTTGATGTGGGGAGGCTTGCATGTAAGCCACGTGTCCTAGCTTAGTCATTAAGATTGCCCATTTGCTCCGCTAAGCCCGGTTTTGACTGTTTTCTAAATAACTATTCGGATAAATGTCCGGAACAGTCCCGAAAAGTCCCAAAAATTGGGTATTTCTGGGAAAGTAGTATTTTACGTGTGTGAACGTGTGTTGAGTACACTTTGGATTTTGGATGCACGAGGCAGCCCTGGGAAGTCTCGTTGACTCGGAAAGGGGGAGTTAACGGATTCCAGTTAACTTGGAAAGTGTCAGTTAATGGATTATAACGATCCGGATTTGGGTACTTGCAGGAAGGATTGGAGATTGCAAGGCAAGAAGGATACTTGTGGACACTGAAGCTTGTAGGGTCATCCTCTATTAAAAAGCATTAAAGGAAATGGAGATACCAGATACGATGCTCGCCCCTTACGTGGGCAAGCTAGAAGGATTCATGAACCACAAAGTAACTGTAAAAGGAATAATTGAGATGATGGTTGAGCTCGGAAAACCTCCATATCGAGCAAAACAGAATGTTCACTTTATGGTCATAGACGTGAACAACAATTAGCATGCCATTTTGGAATCCCAAGTCAGGTCAAGTTCGGGATGGTGGCCTCGCTCCCCTCACCAGCGAGTAAAATTCCATAGGCATGTAGGGATTGGTTGTCGACAGGGCCGAGCAAATGAAATTTTGGAATATGTTATGGGGAAAATGAAAATGAAGAGAAAGTTAGAAATTGAGACCCCGGAGAATAGCATTGTTATTTCAAAGTCAATCAAGACATGGAACAGTCCTAGTATTAACATATTGTTGCCAACGAGGTAGACCAGAATGAGCCCAACACTATACGCGACGAGGAGGTGGGTTGCAAACGAACAAAGGAACTTACGAGGGGAACGAGGAAAAATTAGATGTCAAGCAGAACAAACCAGCCAAAAAAAGTATGAGGAAATCGAAGTGGAAACCCTGCAAGTACGAGATGGTCCCGAGCTCAAGGCCATTGAGGAGCTCGAGGAGGTCGTGATAAACCCGACTTTCCCCAAACAGAATTCTAAATTGGATCTCTATTGTCCGAAGAGGTGCAAAGTTGACTAATCGATTTGTTGAAGGAGAGTGTAATTGTATTTGCTTGGAAGGTCAAGAACATGAGTGGAGGCAAAGAGGATGTGGTCGTACACGAGCTCAAGCTAGACCCCAACTTAAGGTTCGTTAAAAAAAACAGAGGACATTTGGGATCGAGAAAGATGTAGTGATAAAGGAAGAAATTGATAAGCTTTTACGAGCAAGGATAATGCGCGAAGTCAGATATCATACTTGGTTCGTAAACGTAGTCCTCGTCAAGAAGTCAAATGGAAAGTGTAGAATGTCTGTGGAGTTAACAAATCTGAACAAAGCTTGCCCCAAAGACTGCTACTAGAGTTGTCAATATGGGCTGGCGGAGCGGGGCGGGCCCAACCCGCCAAAACCCGCCACTAAACAGGGCTGGGTGGACTGGCCCGAATTCCTAGCGGGCTAGAAATACGTCAACCCAACCCAGCCCACCTTGAGTTAGTGGGCCAGGCGGGCTAATGCGGGCCAATCCAATAAATGAAATTTTATCATGAAAGTAAAAATATAACCTCAAAAAATGGAGAAACATATACCATTCTTCTAAAAAATTTCAACCAAAATGGCAAGTACCAAGTATTGAAAGTTTTACAAAATTTAATCCAAGTAAAAGATTATAGAACTAAGTAGTAAGATAGCCAAATGAAGTGACAAATATAGTAGAGTTGCTGAGTTTTGCTTGTTCTATCACAGGTGCAACAATTTCAGGACATGTAAAAAATATGAGCAGAATCACAATTCACAAGTTCACAGCCTTCTGCGAAGAATAAGTTCACAGCCTTCCACCATCCCAATGATTCAGCTGGACGAACCTCTCCTTCAGAAACCACATTACCATTATATGTGTCAATTAACGGTTCACATAACCTGTATGAAAAATACAACTAATTAGATCTATATCTAGTGAAAAAGAGAGCAAGGAAACTACATATGCGCAATCCTTAATGTCAACACATGTATATGATACTAATGCATGCCAAGTATGCTACTAATGCATGCCAAGTATTCTACTAATGCCCCCTTTTTAATATGCTACTTGAACACTACTTGTGTAAAGCAAAAAAACTAATGGCATTAGTACCATAATTATATGGGAAAAACAGGATATAGAAATAATGCCTAAAACGGTACACAAAATGGACCATTTACTAAAATAAATGAAGATTGACCACATCTTGATAATTTTTCAGAGGCTATGGATGAAGAAAGACGAATAGTCAGATGTGTATAATCTATATTAGTACAAAAAAAAATAAAATCCAAGTGAATAAACCCCAATCCTTAACAAATTATCACAAAAAAAAATATGTTTTTAGCTAGAGAAAACAATCAAATTCAAGGGGCAGGAATGAACCAACCAATGAGAGAAAAGTGTAGCATAAGCTATATCATCCAAGCAGATCAAAGTCTCAAAAACTTGACAAAACTCTCACGGTTCAACTGCAAGTATAATATTTATGAATCAAGAACAATATCACAAAATTAAACTTCCTTCTAGTTGCAAATTTCATTTTTGTAGTTGTTGTCCCAAATCCTAATTGCACAATTAAAACATCTACACACTTACCTGACTTCTGCAACTACTTACCAATCAAACACATTTCTAGTAATCAACAATATAAATGTAACAAGTTCCTACAAAATGCAGAACTTAGACAAAGCCTAATCTAGCATGCTAACATGAATCAAACTGCAATATTATCTAAAAATCAAATCAAATCAACTATTAATTATATAAAATAAATAAAAGTTGTATTTTAAAACTGCAATATTATCTAAAATAAATAAAATTTACTCCCTCCGTCCCAGGAATTTAAAGACTTTTGGGTTTTGCACGGGAATTAAGGAGGAATTATTATATTGAAAGTGTTGTGAGTGTGAAAATAAAATAGGAGAGAGAATGAGTGGAGAGAATAGTAAATTATAATGGTGATGTGAGTATTAAAATAATGTAGGAGAGAGAATGAGTGGAGGGAATAGTAAAGATTCATTTCCATTTTAGAAAAGTATATATTATTGTGGGACGCCCAAAAAGGAAAGTTTATATATTATCATGGGACGGAGGGTGGTATATTTTAAAGCTTAGTTATATACCTTTTATTCTTCATTAATCAACAATTTCAACAACATTGAACCCTTCACTTGATAAATATGCTTTTAAAAAGTCTTCATTTTCATTGGCTTCCCCTACATTCAAATAAAAATACAAAAATAATTGTCAAGTCAAAAATAATAAAGCAACATATATAAATTATTATTAAATAAAAACGAAGACATGAAATCACCAAAGCCATATAACCAATTTCGAGCACAAATAAGAGATTGTATACATCAGAATATTCTTTACCTGTTTTACCTGACATAACCTTAGGCTGCTCACTAGCTTCAGTAATTTCAATGTGCTCAAATTCATTTTTATCCACATTGGTACTTCGTTTAACCGAGCTAGATGCCATTTCTGATATAAACAAAACAAAACAGACAAGACGAAATTATAGCAATAAACCTAGAGTTTCAACAAAAAGATATTTTCTCATCATTCTCATCAATCATCAATATAATAGAGTAAGAACATTTTCTCATATACCAAACAACAAATCTATCAAATACCTTCACAGAAATCCAAATACTAACTTAGACAAACATTATGCCCAAATATGAAAGCCACATTATTTTCTGTACTTTTTTCATATTTTTATTTTCATTTATCACCTAATTTAACAGAGATTTCATTGCAGATAAACAAATACAGAAAATAAACGACTCGAATGCATTTTCAGAAAGAAGCCCAAACTATTAAAAAACTTGTATCAGAGCTTGTGAATAATGCCTGCTCAAAGTCTGGAGGTGAGGTAAAAAGTACTCAGGGCATGGTTTCCTCGGTATAGCTATCTATTTGCATACAGATCCACCCTCTGAAACAAAAAAAATCAAAGAACAAAAAATAATAATAACAAAAAAAAAAAAAACTAAATAATAAGTAAATTAGAAAGAAGGGTTTTGTAGAGAGGACATACTTACTACCCAGTAATGGATGATAGCTCCGTTTCTGCAAAATGGCCGAAAATGGTATCGTCGGCGATGGCATTTGGTCGAGACTCGAGAGAGGGAAAGAGATTCAGATTAGAGAGCGAGAGCGAGAGAGAGGGCGAGGGCGACGACGAGGGCGAGGGAGGGCGACAGCGTTTGAGGTTTGAAATGGAACTGAGTGAAGTGAAAAGAGGGATTAGAATTCAGAAAACCCTAGAATAGGAACGTCAACGACACGGTGTAAGAAAAAAATGAAAATTCGACATCGTCGTTTTGACGAGCGGGCGCTGGAAAAAAAGGTGGGTTGGCCCGCCCCAAACCCATTTGGCCCGCACCCGTTTGGGCAAGCCAGAATTGGCCCACTTTTATTTGGGTTAATAGTTTTAAAGCCCAACACACCCCTATTGCATGGCGGGGCGGGCTGGCCCGATGGGCTCAAACGAAATTGACGGCTCTAACTGCTACCCTTTTCACCGAATCGACCCCCTGATCGACTCTTTCTTTGGCCATCGTACGTTAAGTTTCCTGGGTGCTTACTCAGGATATCAACAAGTTTGAATGGCCAAACCCGACATAGAACACACAGCTTTCTTGGCAGCCAGGGGTCTTACTGTTACCAAATGATGTTGTTCGGCCTTAAGAATGCAGGGTGACATATCAAAGGATGGTGAACAAGGGTTTTTGAGATCAGATAGGAAGGAATATGGAAGCGTATATCGATGACATGGTGATCAAAACTAAGACTGATGATCACATAGCCGAACTCCTCGAAACCTTCCAGACTTGAGGCACAATGATCTGAAATTAAACCCAAGCAAGTGCATGTTCGGCATAACAGCGGGAAAATTCCTCAGCTTTATGGTGTCATGTTGAGGGATAGAAGCTAACCCCGAGAAGATAGCTGCTTTGATCAACATGAAGGAGTCGACCGACATTAAGGAGTTTAAAAGGTTAAACGGACAAGCATGCGCGCTTTGTCAATTCATTGCCAAATCCATAGAGAAATGCTCTATGTATACCTTTCGGTAATCGACATGACGGAAGCCTCAGTCCTCGTAAGGGAGGAGGAAGGAATGCAAAAGCTAGTTTTCTATGTTAACAAGGCTCTCAATGACGTGGAAGGGAGATATTTCAATGCAGAAAAGCTAGCCTACTTGTTGGTCGTCGCTGCTCGAAAACTACGTGAGTGTTTCTATGTCCACCCTATCGTTGTCTACACTAATACCCCACTCCGGAAGATTTTGCACCGACCAGAGAATTCGAGCCGCCCACTCAATTGAGCTCACTGAATTCGACATCACCTATCAACTGAGGAAAACACTGCAGGCTCAAATATTGGTCGATTTTCTCGTAGAGACGACTTTCACCATCGAGCAGCCTGTGCAAGAACCGACCGAGAAGGAAGAAGTAAAACCACCAACACTCCCCACCCATTGTTGGAAGCTTTATACTGACGGGTCAGCGAACAAGAGCATAAGTGGAGCAGGCATCCTTTTAATCTCACATGAGGGAAAATAAGTCGTGGAGAAGGCGGTCTGATTTACATTCCCTGCTTCTAATAATCAACCAGAGTACGAGGCGCTGATCACAGGGATAGAGCTTGTACGCTCAATGGAAATCTGAAAATTGGCGAATCACATCGACTCTCAGCCTTGTTGTGAATCAAATAGGGGGAATATGGAGCTGTTTACCCCGTGCCCGCTCGCTACTATGAAATGGTGAAGAATTTGATGCAAGGTTTGGAATACTGGGTTATCATGTAGATATGACGCTTGGACAACAGACGAGCAGATCTTCTCTCCAAGATGGCCATGGTCGATGTAGAAGATCTTGATCAAGGTAAACGGATTGAGTTATTGGAAGAGCCCGCTATCTACCGACCTTAGATAATGGAGATTGTTGAGTCATCGAGCAGAAGCTGGGTCGATGACATGAAGGATTATATATATATATATATATATATATATATATATATATATATATATATATATATATATATATATATAGAGAGAGAGAGAGAGAGAGAGAGAGAGAGAGAGAGAGTGATCCTCCAAGAAGATGAAAACGAGGCAAAAGCGATCAAGAAAAAAGCAGCAAGATTCACCATCATGGTGGGAGTCCTATTTAGACGACCGATCACAAAACCTTTACTCAGATGCATTCCTCTCGACCGAATCGAGTGTGTGGAGAACATCCGAGAGCTCGAACTTGGGTAGATAAGATAATAACCATGGGGTAATATTGGCCGAGCTTGAGACATGATGCGCTCAAGTATGTAAAGAAATGCGACAAGTGCCAAAGGTATGTAGACCTACCTCTAATACCGTCAATCGAGCTGAAACCTGTAGTAGCTTGTTGGCCATTTGATATGTAGGTAATTGATCTTGTTGGCCCTTTCCATGCCGCCAAGGGAAATTCCAAGTATGCTGTTGTCGTTGTAGACTACTTCACAATGTGAATTGAGGTCAAACCGTTAGTTAACATCACTAAGGAGAATGTAATCAATTTTGTCCACGATTTCATCTGGTGAGAATTTGGAATTCCAAGAGTGATAGTCTCCGACCACGGGCTTGAGTTTTCGGATACCTTTACTAACGAGGGTAACAGATTGGGAGTAAAACACTGCAATCGTCGGTGTTACGACCACGGGGAAACGAACAAACAAATTAGTGCTCCATGCCTTGAAAAGAAACCTAGATGGCAGAGCGGGGAGATGAGTAGATGAGTTGTCAGCAGCGTTATGCACAGTTCGTACAATCAAGCGTGGACCGGCCGAAGAAACACCTTTTGCGCTCACTTAGTTCAATATTATTTGTGCCCATTTGCTACACAACATCATACACATATAATATTTGTATAAAATATTATTTCACCTCGCAAGAAGTATTGTATTTGACATATCTATTTTTAGTGAATATTTTTATTTTATTTATTATTGAACAAAATAATGTCTTTTTTAAAGAAAAACAGTTTAATGTCTTTACTTCTTTATAGTTATATGTTGATTTTACTACAGTAACATTGCAATGCGATTATTTGTAAAATTTAAAATAAATTTAAGTTAATAAGTGTAATCGGAATAACCCAATTATTTGTTCGGGTCATACCACGGGAGCCCAAGACCCCATTCATACCGCGTAAAATCTAAGGAGAAACGCGTTTCTCCTAAGCGCTTAGGAGAAACGTGTTTCTCCTTAGCGGTTTATTAACGGGTTTAATTGAACGTTTAACGAACCGGTTTCTTAATCGGTTTAATTAAAACATGCTTGCCCTAAGTTGAATACCAAAACGAAATCAGTAGCAAGGAAACCCCAGTTGAATATCCAGAAACTATATCCAGAAATCAGTAGCAAGCGAAATCAGTAGCAATCGAAGGAATTATGGAAAATCCAGCTGTTGAAATCAGGAGCAAGCGAAAATCCGACTGTGAGTTCACATGTTATTATTGTTTTGGTTCGCATTTTCATAAATTTATGTATATATTAAGCATACTCATCTGTATATGAATTTAACAATGTGTTTTAGTTTGAAATTTACAATTTCTGTGTATCTATTTTGTGTTTTATGTTTAACGATTTACCATTCTACTTAGTATTGTCTCTTGGCTTTTAATTCATAATTTTTGTCATGATTAACAATGTGTTTTAGTATTGTCTCTTGGCTTTTAATTCATAATTAAAAAGTTTCTGGATATTCATTTTTGTAGTTTCTGGATATATCATTGGCCTTGCCCAAGGACATGGCCATATCCCTTGCATAGTACATTGCCAGTTTAAAAGTTTCTGGTTATTCAACTTGGTACTTTCTGGATATACATTTTATTGTTTCTGGACATGGTCAATTGTGTGTATCTGGATATTCAAATTGGTACCTACTGGATATACATTTTATTGTTTCTGGATATTCAATAGATAGTTTCTGGATATACATTTTTGTAGTTTCTGGATATAGCGTTGGCCTTGGCCAAGGACATGACCATATCCTTTGACCTAGTACATTGCCAGTTTAAAGTTTCTGAATAGTCAAATTGGTACTTTCTGGATATACATTTTAATGTTTCTGGACATGGTTAATTGTGTGTTTCTGGATATTCAAATTGGTACTTTCTGGATATACAATTAATTGTTTCTGGATATTCATTTGATAGTTTCTGGATATACATTTGAAAAGCTTCTGGTTATCCTTTCAAAAGGTTCTGGATATCCTTTCAAAAGGTTCTGGCTATATATTTTCAAAAGGTTCTGGATAACATTTCAAAAGGTTCTGGATATCCTTTAAAAAGCTTCTGGATATCCTTTCAAAAGGGTTCTGTATATTTATGTTTTACTCATTAATTAATTACTTTTTCTTAAATAATAGAAGAACCTTTTTTGGATATTCAATTGTTTGTTTCTGGATATTCAATTGTTTCTAGTTATTCATTTGTTGATATTTTCTGGATATTCATTTGCTTGTTTCTGGCTATTCAATTGTTTGTTTCTGGATATTCATTTGCTTGTTTCTGGATATTCATTTGTATGTTTCTAGATATTCATTTGTGGATATTTTCTGGATATCATTTTGAAAGTTTCTGGATATTCATTTGTATAGTTTCTGGATATTCATTTGTGTAGTTTCTTGATATGCATTTTGATAGTTTCTGGATATTCATTTGTATGTTTCTGGATATTCACTTCATTTATTTCTGGATATCCTTTTTTATTTTTTATTTTTTTTATGTTTTGTAGCTGCAAATTTAAATAAAGGTGAAGGTAGTAAGAAGCATAAGAAGAATCAATTAAGTGAAGGTCAAGTTAAGAACTCTAATAAGAAATCAACAGTGGATGTGGTTGAAAGTGGTAAGAAACGGGCATTTGAACATTGTTGTGTCCCAGAAAGGCTTATTGATCTTTGTTTAACCGATGCTCAGAAAGAAGATGTTAAATCTATAGGTTTTGGTGGACTATTAGAACTTAAGTTGAATAGATTGCCAACAGGGGGAATTGTGGAATATCTTGTTGAAAGATTTGATTCAGGAAGCTTTATTCAGAGAATCAAGAATAACAAGTATTATATAACCACAAATGATGTTTTTGATATTCTTTGTCTTCCAAGGAACTTAAAAAAAGAGAAGATAAATTGTTCAATAGGAATTGACAAAGAGTTGAGCGCACGATATAAAAATACTTTTGGGAAAGTTAAAGATGGTATTCCAGCCCGTCTGCTTGGTCAACGCATCAAAGAACTACCTGATGGAGGTGATGAGTTTAAACGCCTCTATGTATTGTTTGCTGTCGGTTTCTTTCTTGCACCAGTAGTAACAAAGGCTGTTGATTGTTCTTTGTTGGCATTGGTTGAAGATGTTACTCAAATCAAAAAGTTTGATTGGTGCCAGTTTGTATTGAATAAGTTATCTGATGGTGTTAGGAAGTTTAAGGCTTCTTCCGGGCAAGAAAGTGAGGTGTTGCAAGTGGTTGTGTGGCAATTCTTTTAATAGCTTACTTTCATAGATTTCCATATTTGCGTAAACACGAACTAACCGCACGTCCTTTGATTCAACATTGGACTCAAGAGAAAATTTCTGCCGTGTGGGAATGAAGCTAAGATTGGTTGGGGTGGAGTTCTTTATTTGGATAATGTTTATCCTATTACAAGCTATGAGGATGATTTGGATGAAGGACAGATTGGATTGCTGATTGATGCTGCTCCTTTTGTTGAGGATGTAAGTCATCCTACAAAAATACCTGCAAGTGAAAATGTTCCAGAAGTTTTGGATTCTCGTTAAAGAGTCACCGGAAATATTTCGTAATGATATTAAAGTTGCTATCAATGCTCACATTGCAAGGATTTCAAAAATTGAGAAGGGGAAAGAAAAAGTTAATAATGATGATGTTGAGAAAGGATTCTGAAGAGGAGGATTTGATTGGTGATAGTGAACCTTGGGGAAGTCAGTTTTTGATTACATTGATGATATTATTGATAAATTGAAAACTTCAAAAGATGAGTCAAGGAGAAAGGGAAGGTTGGACCATTGCCAACATTTAGGATTCTTTCACAGAGTCAAGGATCCGAGCATACAGAGTCCGATGATAATGTTGAAAAATTTCGATTTTGATGACAGATATGTGCATGAGCATTATGAGGATCAAGATGCTACCAATGTTGATCAACCAACTGAAGATCAATCTGCAGAGCATCAAATTGCTAGGCTTAATACAGAGGATCAAGTTACTGATACCCATCTGTTAAAACAACCAATGATTGAGCCTATGTCTGTTATTAAAGAAGTTGACGTGGAAGAAGAATATTCTTCACAAATTTTTGGTGCTATTGATAATTTGGTTGAAAAAATTTTTCAACATGGTGTTAATGGTGAGAAGTTTGACAAGATGTTAGATGAAGTGCATTTGGAACCTGTGAATGGTGAGATTATTCTTTCATCTGAATTCATGGTGAAGAATAAGGAAGTAATGATTGGTATGCCAAAGATAAAGATGGAAGTGGTTGATTATTGCTTCTCAAAATGATTCTTCCAGAGTCAAAAAAGTAATATCCCCTTTTTATTTCAATATTATTACGCTTGAAATTAAATATGTTATTCAAATTTTAATATTATTTTTTCGGTGCTTTTTTTCAGCTTTAATGATTTCTTTCGACTCGGAAGCAGACGATATTTTGAGTATGAAAGAAGACACAGTATATCACAGTGCAATTGTGAATGCTTGGGCAATGTTGTTGAACAAGCCGGAACATAAAAAAGGTGTAATGAAGAGATTTATGTTTGGTGTTGACTATTCTCGTAAGTTTACTTTTTTTCAACAACTTACAAGTATATATCGATTGCGTGGTATATATCCATGAAATTTTTTTAAGATATTGTTTATCATTTATATTAACAAAGCTACTTGGGCGAAACGTTCTTTGAATGCTCGTCTTGGTGCCGCGTAAATGCTTCAAACTTTTTGTATTGGAAAAATGATGTTAATGTAGATGAGAATGTAATGGATCCGAAAGAAGTAGATCCGTATGTATTTTCATTTGTCAATACATTTCTGGATATCATATTGAAAATTTCTCGATATACTTTATGGTATTTCGGATATATGCATGACCAAGGCCTAGGCCAAGGCCAAGGCCTATGCCATGGCCAAAGTAATTTCTGGATATACTTTATGATATTTCGGATATACTTTATGGTATTTCTGGATATATCCATGACCAAGGCCTAGGCCAATGCCTATGGCATGTCATAGTAATTTCTGGATATACTTTATGGTATTTCGATATACTTTATGTTATTTACGGATATATCCATTACCAAGGCCTAGGCCAAGGCCAAGGCCTATGCCATGGCCAAAGTAATTTCTGGATATACTTTATGGTATTTCGATATACTTTATGGTATTTCTGGATAGTCACCTAATATATTTCTGGATATACTTATTTTTTTGCGCTTTTTTTCCCATACTTTAAGGGAAGCAATAAAGGTGGGCACTTTACACTATTTGTGTACAACATGGCTTCAAAATCCATTCACTATTTTGACAACCTTTCAATGAATCAAGCAAAAGAAGTCAAGTTGTGAAACTTACGAAAGCATTGGTATATGTTTTGAAACTTACGAAAGCAGCTTTTATATTTTTCATTTTTTTTTCATTGGTTATCTAATATTTTATACTTTAAATGTTTTCGTATGCGCCTATGAAAGGTTTTTTGAAGAAGATTAAACATCCATGTTATAATGATTTTGAAGACAAAAACATATAAATTTGAATACATGGAATGTGATTGGGTTCTTATAGAAAATCATGTTAACCATGATTGTGGAGTTTATGTGATGTCCGAGATGAATGATTTTCAAGGATCAAAGTACTCATGCCCCGAGTTATGTCAGTACTATTAAAGTTTTTTTATTCATATTTATATTATATGAGTTTGTATATATATGTTTTAACAATTTTTTTTATTTTTTTACTTTTGTAGGATAAACAAAGGATCCGTCTACGAGCCGAAATTCTTTCAACACTTTTGCTTAGTCAATTGAACAGAGATAAGCATAATTTAATGATTGAAACAAACACTTTTGAAAAAGAGAAGAAAACAAAAAGAACAGAAGAACAAAGTAATGTACAAGATTCATAGGTGTATGTAATTATGTAATTAGGAATCTGGTTTGGTGATGTAATTAATGTACTTTAGTGAATTGATAGTTTCTGGATATTCATATTGAAAGTTTCGGATATGCATATAGATAGTTTCTGGATATACATTTTTGATATGCTTTATGGTATTTGTGGATATATCCATGACAAAGGCCATTTAAAGTTTCTTGATATCAATTAAAAATGTGTTTTAGTATTGATAACATTTCAAAAGGTTCTCGTTATAAATTAAAAAGCTTCGGATATCCTTTCAAAAGGTTCGATATCCTTTCAAAGGGTTCTCGCTATATATTTTCAAAAGGTTCTGGATAACATTTCAAAAGATTCGATATCCTTTCAAAAGCTTCGATATCCTTTCAAAAGGGTTCGGATATTTATGTTTTACTCATTACTTTTTCTTAAATAATAGAAGAACCTTTTTAATTATTTGTGGATATTTTCTGGATATCATTTTGAAAGTTTTTGGATATTCAATTGTTTGTTTCTGGATATTCAATTGTTTCTAGTTATTCATTTGTGGATATTTTCTGGATATTCATTTGCTTGTTTCTGGCTATTCAATTGTTTGTTTCTGGATATTAATTTGCTTGTTTCTGGATATTCATTTGTATGTTTCTAAATATTCATTTGTGAATATTTTCTGGATATCATTTTGAAAGTTTCGGATATTCATTTGTGTAGTTTTGGATATTCATTTGTATAGTTTCGGATATGCATTTTGATAGTTTCGGATATTCATTTTTATGTTTCGGATATTCACTTCATTTATTTCTGGATATCCTTTTTGATGGTTTCTGGATATACTTTTTGATAGTTTCTGTATATAAAATTGAAAGAAAACAAACTAAGTAAATTATTTTAAATATAATTACAAAAAAAAAAAAAAACCAACAATAACAACAAAAAACATCTCCTTTTTGATAGTTTCTGATATTCATTTGTGTAGTTTCGGATATTCATTTGTGTAGTTTACGGATATGCATTTTGATAGTTTCGGATATTCATTTGTATGTTTCTGGATATTCACTTCATTTATTTCTGGATATCCTTTTTGATGGTTTCTGGATATACTTTTTGATAGTTTCTGTATATAAAATTGAAAGAAAACAAACTAAGTAAATTATTTTAAATATAATTACAAAAAAAAAAAAAAAACCAACAATAACAACAAAAAACATCTGCAACAATAACAAGAACAAACATCAACATCCCCTAATTCGCATCATTGATTTCTGTCATATGCTGCTCTAGTGCCATGTGTTGTTCCTTGGATATTTCTCCATACGAAGAAATAGATCCACGATGAATAGCATGTGCAAAGAGTTGGTCCCAAGTCAATGTTCTTGTTGGAAAGCTAATGCAGGGCAATGGGCATTGCAATTGATTTTCCACATTATAGAGGGGAAAACGCCCATTTTGGATTGATCGCCTGTGACTTGCAACTTTTTGCTCCAGGGTCCATTCTCTTCTAACCCTAGGCGGAAGCGGAACATCCACATTATCATCTACATATTCAACCTCCTCAGCCGAAACCCTATATCGAATCGGAACTTTCGTCTGCTGAGCTTGGTTGTTGTTGTTGTTATTCATTTTGAGAATTTTTTTTTTTTTTGTTGTGATGGTAGGAGTGGTGTTGTATGGTATTTATATAGGATGAGTACTTGAAACCAGTCAAAAAAGTTGCTCAATGAATTCAATGCACATACATTTATTACTCTTTGAATTCAATGAATTCAATGCACTTACCATCTGTACACATTTATTACTCTTTGAATTCAATAGTAAGTCATGTCTTTTCAAAGTTAAAAGACACATTGGTTGGCTAAAGTCATGGATTCAATAGTTAACTACATATCAAACAAAAACAGTCATGGATTCAATAGTGCCAAATTTCAAACAAAAACATATTCATTAAACAGAATTTAGTAACCATTAAACAAAAATACATCAAACACAAAAATATTAAAAACAGAATTTAGTAACCATTAAACACTACCACTACCACCTGCTCCATCATCATCTACATTGTCATTCAATTTGTTTTTTGGATCATATTCATTCAAAATATATTCCAAATACATTTCCAAAGCCTTGTGGTGAATCCTAGCAGCTTCATCAATGTTGTGAGCGTTGCCAAACTCATGAGCATGTTTGACTATCCCCACATAATCCTTATCCCTACAATTGTATCCATTACATGGCTGCAATGGACAACGAAATGAGGGAGTTCCATTTGCAGAAGAAGGCTGCAAAACAACAAGATGACCATTGAGAAATTTTTGGTAGCACACCATGTATATTTTCCAACTTTTGTCATCCTTTGAATCACCCAAAGTTGGCTCCCCAGAATTTCCCTTGCCTTTGTTCATCACTAGAAAAATTATTAAAGGTAGATTTTTTTTTGAACTTGATGTATATATTTACCTTTGGACAGATTTATATAGGCAGAGTACTTGAAACCAGTCAAAAAAGTTGGTCAATGAATTCAATGCACTTACCAACTGTACACATTTATTACTCTTTGAATTCAATAGTAAGTTTGAATGCTTTTTTGACCATTAAAGTATATCCAGAAACTATCAATTCTATATCCAGAAACTCTTAATTTGAATATCCAGAAACTACAAAATGTATAACCAGAAACATTCAATATGAATATCCAGAAACATTCAATATGAATATCCAGAAACTACAAAATTTATATCCAGAAACAACCATATTGAATACCCAGAAACTTTAATTGGCCTTGAACTTTGATTTTGGACAAGTGTTCCAAGTTAGGTGTTCCAAGTTGAGTAATAAAAAAACAAAAACAGTCACGGATTCAATAGTTATCCCAACTAGTACTGCTTCATTTTGTCCATAAGTAATAGTGCCAAAATTCAAACAAAATCAGTCACGGATTCAATAGTTAACTACATTTCAAAAAAAAAATCATGGATTCAAATACTTATGGATATAATTGGCCAAGGCCTTGACCATGGCCTTGGTCTTGGACTTCTGGATATGCACCTACCACATTTCTGGATATACATTCAAATACTTATGGATATAATTGGCCTTGGCCTTGGCCTTGGACTTGGCCAAGGCCAAATCCATGACAAGTTCAAGTCCAAGGCCAACTTGTCCATGGCAAGGCCAAGGCCAAGGCCAAGGCCAAGGCTTTGCCATGGCCTTGGCCTTGACCATGGCCTTGGAATTCTGGATATCAATGCACTTACCAACTGTACACATTTATTACTCTTTGAATTCAATAGTAAGTATATCCAGAAACTATCAATTCTATATCCAGAAACTATCAATTTGAATATCCAGAAACTTACAATTCTATATCCAGAATCAATTATCAATTTCTGGATATGCACCTACCACATTTCTGGATATACATTCACATACTTCTGGATATAATTAGCCAAAGCCAAATCCATGACAAGTTCAAGATCAAGGCCAAGGCCAAGGCCAAGTCCAAGGCCAAGTCCAAGGCTTGGCCATGACCATGGCCTTGGCCTTGGACTTCTGGATATCATTGCACTTACCAACTGTACACATTTATTACTTTTTGAATTCAATAGTAAGTATATCCAGAAGCTATCAATTCTATATCCAGAAACTATCAATTATATATCCAGAAATTATCAATTCTATATCCAGAAACTTAGAAATGTATATCAAGAAACTATCATCAATTTATGGATATACACCTACCACATTTCTGTATATACATTCACATACTTCTGGATATAATTGATAAAAACATTTAACTAGTCATTTCTGAACATAAAAACATCAAATATCTGTGTATAAAATATTTAACTAGTCAACTTAATAAATTGTACTTCAATCTAAAAACTATTAAATCAAATGTTCATTTGGTGTTTTTGAACCAAACTCATCAGTGATTGGCTTTCTTCTATCAAACTTTGTCTTTAGCTTTCGTTTTCTGCCCTTTGTATTTGCACGAATTGGATCCATCACATTTGGAGCACTTGTTATACTTTCTGAACCAACACTATCATTAACACTTGTCGTAGATCTACATTCCTGTTGATTTTCGACAACAATTGTTGTATAAGAAGTGAGTCTCTATTGAACCCATCTTCCGGTATCTTTTTTGCAGCTCTGTTTTCATGACAAGCCATCATCAGATTGGGGTATTTCATTGCCATCTTTTGTTTCCAGGAATGAATTCATTATCTCTGTTGATGTATTATCTTTTCCTTGATAGACTTTGTCCCATACATCTTTTTTTGCCATCTTTGTCCACCTTTTTTCAATGTAGATATCCTGGTATCCTTGTGACATTTGACAAATTCAGCGTATTTATGCAATGAAAGCACAACCAACCGATCGTAGTAAGCGGATTGCATTTGCATACAACTGTTACACTTTCATCATTCCTAACAAAGAGTACACTCTCATATTTATCTGGGTACTTCTCATGAGCAACATGTATGAATCTGCAATCTTCATCACTTTCATCTCCAAATTTGTATATACGAAAAAGCTCGTTTTACCTCAATCTCAAAGAACTTGAATATCTGTGGTGTGTATACCTCAGTTTGCTTGTTTTATGATACCACCATACATGTCTGGTTGAGGGACCGAAATTGATGCTTGAAATTCCTTCTCTTGTTCGAGTATTCCTCCAACGTTTAAGCTGTTTCATTGAATATGTCAAAGAAGCTGAGTGAGGGATGTGTTTTACGTTTGCTTTGAAACAAAGGGCATGATTTGTGCTCTCGCTTCTTTGCGATGACAATATTCCAGCGGAGAAGAAATTTGTGCTTAAAGCTGTGCACCATTTCTCCCGTAGTCCATATAGACGCTTGAACCAGGAATTTTCAACGAGATTGTATTTCACCAGCATTGACTCCCAACAACTTTCAAATTCATCCTCACTGGTACATCCCATTAAACAATGATCAAATTCTTTTTTAAAATCTTCATTTGTCTTCAATTGTCCAAAGTGGGATACAACATTTTGTTGGATGTGCCATAAACATAGCCTATGCCTCGTACGCCCTTCAAATACCTGTATTATAATAAAGTTTCTGGATATTAACATTATATGCTTCTGGATATTTAACATACAATAAATTTACATTGACCAATTTTTTGTCATGGCTTAGGCCTTGGCCATGTCCAGAAACTAACAATTGAATATCCAGAAACTACCAAAAGAATATCCAGAAACTACCAAACTGAATATCCAAGAAACTTTATATTGAATAACCAGATACTTTAGAATGACTAGCTACTGGATATTCAATATGGTAGTTTCTGGATATAAACACCAATGACATATGGGCAAAGTTAAGGCACATCTGAATTATTTTTAGAACTATATAGCACAAATAAAATAATAGATAAGAAATATTATAAAAGAACTGGTTATGGAATTTTATAATCATACCTCTTCAATTGCATTTGACATTGCTTGGTCTTGGTCTGTAAATATTGTTTTTGGTTCTTTTCCTCCCATTGATTTTCTAAACTGCTTAAGCAACCAGACAAATGTTTCTTTTTTTTCATTTGCTATGAAAGCACAACCAAACATGACAGTGTTCCAATGATTATTAATGCCAACTATTGGGGCACAGATAAGATTGTATATGTTTGTAGTATAAGTTGTGTCAAATATAACCAGATCTCCATAGAGCTTGTAATCTTCCTTCATCATACTATCTCTCCAAAATATAGCCCCAAGTCTTCCTTCATCATCAAATTTGATTTTAAAATAGAACCCTCGATCTTCCAGTGAAATTTCAAAAAGCCTATCAACAACATTCTAAGCATCACCATTTTCAATTTTTTCCATTCTAAGTTTCTGAACAAAATTGACATGATCTTTCTTTGTGTGACCAACATGTTCCTCTCCACCAGCTGCTTTTACCAAAAGACTATATCCATCGGTTGGTTTTATACCGGCTTCTTCCATTATTTCAATTATTTCACCCGATCTTCGAGATACACCTTTCACTACGCTTCAAATGGTTCCAATCTCGTCCTTGTCATTGGATGATTGTGCTCTGTAACATGGCGGTCAACAACATACATATCTTCCTCTTTTAGCAATTTCGCCCTCAAAAGAGCCTTACATTGAGTCCTCTTTATGTAATTTCTCCTTCTCTTTTGTTGTTTTTTGGTAACATCGAGTTGTTCAACTGGTGAAGGAATTTGAACTTCATTAACATTAACTGGTGATGGAACACTGATTTTATCCTCTTGGGTTGATCTGGTAACTCCTTCACATGAGCAACGGAATAGCTTGTCTAATATCCTTGAAGTCTTTTTTGAAACATGATTTGTTGACAACTTAATACTAAATCCTAGTGCATTTGCATGAAGTTTATACAGTTTGTACAATTCCTCCCATGTCTTTGCTTTTGTTCCTAGCAAATTTTTGCTTATATCAATATTAGGGTCCTCGATTCTGATTCTTGCACACACAAAATATATTAAAAAGAATAATGTTATATGAAATCAGTAATTCTAAATCAATATGTCAATAAAGTTAAGAGAGAAAACCTATTTGTAGCCCAGTTTCAGGATCTGTAGGTTGTTGAATTTGAGATTCTAAATCAATAGGAGAATATGATTACGCAAGAAAAGGCGATAGTTAGTTAGTTTCTGGATATTCATTTTGAAAGTTTCTGGATATTCATTTTTGTAGTTTCTGGATATATCATTGGCCTTGCCCAAGGACATGGCCATATCCCTTGGCATAGTACATTGCCAGTTTAAAAGTTTCTGGTTATTCAACTTGGTACTTTACGGATATACATTTTATTGTTTTACGGACATGGTCAATTGTGTGTATCTGGATATTCAAATTGGTACCTACTTTGGATATACATTTTATTGTTTCGGATATTCAATAGATAGTTTACGGATATACATTTTTGTAGTTTATGGATATAGCATTGGCCTTGGCCAAGGACATGACCATATCCTTTGACCTAGTACATTGCCGGTTTAAAGTTTCGGATAGTCAAATTGGTACTTTGGATATACATTTTAATGTTTACGGACATGGTTAATTGTGTGTTTACGGATATTCAAATTGGTACTTTACGGATATACAATTAATTGTTTGGATATTCATTTGATAGTTTCTGGATATACATTTGAAGGTTTCTGGATACTCATTTTATAGTTTCTGGATATCAATGCACTTACCAACTGTACACATTTCTGGATATCAAATGAATATCCAGAAATTATCAATTCTATATCCAGAAACTATCAAATGTATATCAAGAAATTATCAAATGTATATCAAGAAACTATCATCAATTTCTGGATATGCACCTACCACATTTCTGGATATACAATCACATACTTCTGAATATAATTGGCCTTGGCCAAGGCCAAGGCCAAATCCATGACAAGTTCAAGGCCAAGGCCAACTTGTCCATGGCGTGGCCAAGGCGAGGCCAAGTCGAGCTTGGCCGTGGCCTGGGTTTGACCGTGGCCTTGGCCTTGGACTCCTGGATATCAATGTACTTACCAACTGTACACATTTATTTACGGATATGCACCAACCACATTTACGGATATAAATTCACATACTTACGGATATATAATTGGCCTTGGGCTTTGGACTTGGCCATGGTCAAGGCCAAGGCTAAGTACAAAATCAAGGTCAAGGACAAGGTCGATGGCAAAGCCAATAAGCAATTTATGGATATGTACCTAACACATTTACGGATATACATTTTTGGTACTTACGGATATCATTAATATAAATTTACGGATATGTACCTTACACATTTACGGATATACATTTTTGGTACTTACGGATATCATTTATATAAATATCTGGATATAATTTATATAAATATCTGGGTATGGATATAGAGATTAAACACTAGAATTTGGAGAATATCGATTTGTGTAGCACTTTGGAGAATATCGATTTGTGATATTTCTGAATATCTGTCATGTAATTGAGCTTCCATTTATGCTATTGATGGATAGATCCAAAATTACGTAGATCAATCTCTGAAAATGTACAATAACAATCGACCTTATTACAATAAACGTTGATTAAAATTAAAAACAGTAGTTGTTGATTTGGTTCATATTACCCGATTTAATCAATATCGATTTACGTATTGTTTCTTGATATTCATTTGATTGAACTGTCCTGCTCGTCTCCATTTTGCTGTGATCGTTGTAGTGCGTCTTTGTGTGTATATACGCAAATATTGAATTTATCTAGGTTTTTGTAGGTTTTTGGATAATAGAACCGGTTTAATTGAAATGGTTGCCGGTTTTTGAATATATTAAAAAACCCGTTTCTCCATACAGATATGGAGAAACGCGTTTTTCAACAGACCAACTCTTCATACCGAGAGTGGGCTCGTCTCCCTCCGGTTGCCATAAGGACACTTGATTGACATGTTAAGCCCATTTCCCCACTCTAAGCTCGTCGGTTTAACCAAGCACGGGCTCGGTTAATGAAAGGAGCCTTTGCATTTCTCAATCAGGGAATTGGAGACCAGGGAACCTTACTACTCGTTTAAGCCAAGCTGGGTTCTAATTGATCGAGCAGAATTCTGTTCAGACAATCTTATTACAACAATGATTCTAGTCCTTTCCGTCATCCAATCCTATATAAGATTTACTTTTTTAATACAATTCAGCTAATAAATCCCTATTTTTGATGATTACTCCACAACCTATCTATAAATAATAGATAATAGCTCCCAAATCAGGTATATTATATTCCTTAATCATTTTCCCTTATTTATTTCTTATTTTCTCTCAAACTTATTCTTACTATCATGCTATAGGGCATTTGCTGATAAACCCCCTACTTAGTTTATTGTTCTGTTAATTGGGGCTAGATTGACCCGAATACAGTTTTGGCTCGAGCATGATGGATCCAGAAAAAAGACATAACTTTTTCATGGACTGAGGAAATATATAAATTTCAAATGATCATATTTGTACTATTATAATGATGGTATACATCCGCATCTTAAACAAAAAGGAGGAAAGGGATGGTTTTGAAAATTACTAGTCGTAACACAACAATCACAAAATCCATTCCGAGCATTAATTAAAAAAATCAGTTGGAAAGTACGTGTCAAATCCTATTAAAGCTTAAATTAATTTAATTTGTACTCCATCACGTTTAGAGGAAATCTATAGTATAAATGAGGGAAGCCCAATGAACAGTTGTATGAACAGTTACACATGCGGAAATTATCAATTTGTCCTCACTATTTTGTTCCTTTCCCATTTCGCCCTTAAATTTTTTTTTATTTTTTTTTTAAATTAAAAAACGTCGGTGAGTTAAAGAATTTAGGGGTAATAACAATTGTCCCAACAAATCCAAGATCGGATCTAACAAAATAAACCTAATAAAATCTTAGCCTAAATCAGAAATGCAGTTCAACCGACATTCGAATTGAGAAAACATACACACACACAGAAAGACACACACTTTGAGCAACATGTTGAAATTTGTATACGGGTTAGCAAAGAAAAGTTGAAATCTACAGAGAGAAAGTGAAGAGAGAGAGAGTAAGTACCTTGATTGAGATCTTTAATGCAAGCTGCTGAAATGTAATTTAGTGTGTTTGAATGGACGGGAAAGATAAAAGGGTAGGATGGGAGGAGTGAGAGTGAGGAAGAAGGAAGATAAAAGGAGGGTCTTTAGAGAGAGAAAGTGAGTTGGAGAGTGTCCAGATAGAGAAAGAAAGTGAGTTGGAGAGGGGAGGGGGGGGGCGTTGATTGGGTTGTTGGTTCCAAAATTTAGCAATAAATGGACAAAGGGACTTATGTCATGCATTTATAATCTCCACCTTATTTTACGGTGCGTGATGTTACTTCCCCTACAATACTTTAATTCCCTTGAGTAAAAAAAAAATTACAAAATTTGATTTATAAAATCTATAGTATAAATGGCAACTGTGATGAACAGTACAATGAATAGTGTCAAATGGATTTTTTTTTTCATTTTGCCCTCACTAAGTTGTCTATTTCCCATTTTGCCCTTTTTTTAAAAAAAAAAAAATAATAAAATTAAAAAAAAATAAAAAAAATATATATCACGTGTCCTCGGACACGGGCTTTTACTAGTTTTATATAAATTCCATTTGTATTGGTTAAAGGTTTTTAATTTGACTTTTCAAGCTTATTAAAAATCAATATAAAATGTATCAACAATTAAGTGAATTGAGGATATAATTATTTAAAATAATATTTATAAAAGAGTTGGTCTTATAAAAAATTAGTTTTTTTTTTAAGATAAGAAAAAATGTGTTTTTCCAAAGCACTGGACATTATTATTCAAAACAAACGGTGGCATTTTCGTAATTACTGGCAACCATGATAAATGCCAGTGTTAATATTACAAATGACCAGTGATTTCATACTGGCGTTTTATAAACATGAAACTGACACTTTTTCTCAAGTGCCAGTGTTAATGTTAAAAATTGTCAGTGAGTTACACTGACACTTTTTTACATTGATACTGACAGTTATTAAAAGTGTCAGTGGTAGTGTTAATAATTGCCAGCCATTACACTGACACTTTTTAACATTGATACTGACACTTATAATAGTGCTCGTTGTAGTATCGATAAGTGCCAGTGTACATATGCTGGCACTTTCTTACACCAAACACTGATATTCTTTTTGCTAGCACTCATAAACACATGCACTGGCACTCCAAAACACATGCACTGGTACTCTTTTTTGCTGGCACTCAAAAATATGCACTGACCCTCAAAACACATGAACTGGCACTCAAAAACACATACACTGACATTAGTTTACACTAGCACTGGCACATCAAATCCCTAGCACTGGCACACACCACGCATCCACCAGATTCCCCAGTTTGACAAAACTACCCAACAAAAAATTCCCAAGTGTGTGTAGGTGTGTTGAACGGACTTGGATCTGGAACAGAGGAAAAATTGTCGACGGTTGAAGAGAGGGAGAGAATCGGTGATGCAGCGGTTGTTGTTGAGGAGTAAGGTCGTCACCGGAAAAGGGGAACGGTGGGGAAGGCGATTTTGGTTTAGTGTTGAGTTGCCGGCGAATGGATTGGTGAGGAAGACGATTAGGGAGAGCTAGGGAGAGGGCGATTGGTGACTTGGGTCGTTGATTGGGTGTACAGAGAGATAGGTCTGGAAGCTTGGTGATGGGCGATTGTAGAGAAGGGATTGGGGCGTTGTTTCGATGCACAGAGAAATGGTGAGGAAGGGATTCGGGAGAGACAACTGGGGAGGAGGCGATTTAGAGAGGGAAATAGGGTTGCTGTTGGTTGAGAGGTGATTGAGGTCGCCGGTGAATGGATTTTTGAGAGAGAGAGCTTGGTGAGGAAGACGACTTGAGAGATAATGGGCGAGGTCTCCGTTTACGTTTAGAGAGAGAGGTGAGAGAAAGTGTGTGAGAGTCGACGGGTTCTAAAAGCACGTTTTTTGTTAAGTTTAACAAAAAACGCGTTTTTTACAAGTTTTTCGCTTTATAAAATACATAGATAAATATTTTTCTTGTAAGAATATAAACTTTATGAAAATAATATAGTCCAAAATACTATTTATACTTTATTATTTATAAAGTATAGCAAAATAATAATTTAAACTGGTACAAACTAAAACGGAAACTAAGAACCTTACATTGAAACATTGAAACAGAGAGAGTATCATATTTTAATTTTATGATCACTATAATTTAATTCTATTCATATATTTTTAAATATTTATTATAATATTAAGAAATTTAAATGTATCATTGATGGTATTTTTAACGTGCAATAACAACCTTCAAATTTTATAAAATTAATTGTTCTTAAAAAATTTTATTCTATGTCCAATTAATTGGGCCACTTCCCCTTTGGGCCTTTATGAGCATAATTGCATAAAAGGACTGGGCAGTTTCATATATCCATATAAGGTCATTCCCTCACGCACACACGTTCTCACATTTGGCCAAACATTTCATTTCAATATTTTCTTCATATCCATGATGATAAGATAGACCGATCCATCCATCCCATAGTCTATTCCTCTCTATGCCTTCTCATCTAATGGAATATGGGTGAATGAACAAAATATTCAACTTACTATTACCCTGTTTCTTTTTCTTCTTCTTCTTCTTCTTCTTCTTCTTCTTCTTCTTCTTCTTCTACTTCTTCTTCAGATATGACAGCTCAAGGGGGAGCTACAGCTTCTACTACTTCCAGCCCACGGATAGTGGATGCATTTGACTTCTCAGTGGCCAAAGGGAGAAATAAGAGAGGCTATGTACCTCCTAAGCCAATTCGAGGGAAAAAGAACTCAGATTCTCGCCTGGCCATGGTGTATGACTTCTGTGAAGTAGACAGGAAGGAGTTTGGGGTGACCCACTACACCAAGAAGGAATTTATGTCTCGATTTGGGTCATCCTACACCACTGATCCCACTAGAGTAACTTTTTTCTATGGCCAATTTGAGGCCGTCTTGAGCCTTCCCTTAGATCCATTTGTCAATGAGTTTCTTGAGTGTATGAACGACCTACCTCTTCAACTGGGGACTAACACCTGTAGGATTTTAGTGTGTTTTGCAATGGTGTGTAGGTTTTTGGGTTTTGAACCATGCCTTCACGTTTTTAGAATGTTTTTCAAAGTCACCACAGACAAGGTAGATATGGGGATTAGCACCTCTTCTAGGTCTCATGCCCCAAAGCTCTTTGTTAATCTCCCCAGCAAAGTGAGTGGCTGGAATGCTCATGTTATTGTTGTTTAAAGTAGGAGAGGATGGGAGTTCCCGTTGCCAGATGATGAGTCTGATGTGATAAAGGAGGAGGATTATTGGATACCTGATTGGAGCGACGATCTGTATAAGAGATTAGTCGAGGTAGCTGAGAGGGGCCCCATTAGCTGGGAGGTTTAGGGGAACTTCAAAAATAAATATATCCAGGCTGGGATGATGGTTGGTAAGGGGGATGTAGTTCCCTTGGTAGTTAGGTGCTTGAGATATCCCGACTGGGTTACCCATGAGGGAGACATATTCAGATTTGAGAGCCAGTGCCATGAGTGTAAGAGGAACCCTAGTTACTGTAGAGAGAACTTGGACCACTTTGGGGGTAAGTGTTTACCTACTTTTTGTCTTCTAGCTCGTCAATTAATTGCTCACATGTAGAACTTTAGCTCGTATATATTTTTCTCGTATGTAGAACTTTTGCTCGTACATATTTTGCTCGTCGATCGATGTCTTACCCATATTGAGCTAACACTTGGTTTTTCGTCTTGTGCAGTTCTTACCCCTGAGCAAGAGGCTAACATGGGACGTGTTGTCAATGTGAAGAAGAGCAAGAGGAGTTGTGGGGCTGCCAATGCCCGAGCCAATCGTATGAAAGAGGCTGTAGATCGCCAAAAATTATTGAAGCTGGTTGATTAAGAGACGGATAAATTGATCCCCGTAGAGGAGGATGATGCTGAGATGGAGGTAGAGAAGATTGATGGTGACACCCAAGAGGTCCACACAGTTGGAGCAGAAGTAGAGGGGCAAGCATCTGAACCAATGCCAGAGGATTCCTAAGGTAGGACCAAAACCCCTGTGGTCGATCTAGATGACGACGAGGAAGAAGAAGATGCCCAACCCCTTAACACGAAAAAGAGGTCCAAGCCCAATCCCAACTCTGAAAAAGGGAAGGCCTCTGTTAGCAGCTCCCAGCCCTTAACTATCCACGTTTCTTATCCCGAAGCTAGTTCAGGCTCGTGTGGATAATCTGAGCACTGTTACTTTGCTCACTGGGGTAGATAGCTCTTGCAGGGAGTATCCTGAGCTTGAATATGGCCAGGTGGTGGTGAGAAGAGATGCTGATCAGGATCTGGTTAGAAAGTTTACTGATAAGGGCTTGACCGCTGAAATGTTCAAAGCTAGGTCGGGGCTGGTCAACTCCGAGGTAACACTTTAAATTTTTCACATAATCACAGTTCTTCCTTTTTGTTCTCATTTTCATCTTAGCCATGTTTCGGTCAATCTGATCCTTCAGTTTCTTATTGTAGGCTCTTGCCATGGTTGAACTGGCTACGAGCTACTGGAAAGCGTCTGAGGAGAAGGAGAAGCTCGCGATGACCATGTTTGATCACAAATCTGCCGAGTTGGGGACACTGGAGAAAAAATATGCTGATCTTGAGAAGAAGCATGCTGACTTGGACTCAGCTTATGAGAGTCTCAAACATGTCAAAGATGATGCCCTGAAGGACAAGGGAGAAGCCTGGGGCAAGCTTGGAGGTGTCCAGAAGGAGCTCGTCGCAGTCAAGCTGGGTAAAGAGAAATTTGATCAAGATCTCGAGGTGGCGATTAAGATGCTGGAAGAGAGCACTGCCATGCTAGCTAAGCAGACTGACGATTTTAAGGCTGCTCGACAACAATGGGAAGAGGAGGCCCAAGCCAAGTTGGAATCTGCCGTCAAGGCTGACATTGAAGCTTATAAGGAGAGCGATTCTTGCCACAATTTTGTGACCGTGCAAGCAAGGTACTTCTTTGATATAGGTCGGCGTCACATGGCTCGACGTTTTCTAGTGGACCCCTCCGTTAATCTGCCCATTGAGCAGCTAGCTAAGTGGGCATCAGAGGAGCAATATGATGTGGCGGCTCATCAAGGCCACTCTCTGGTCTCGTAAAACGAAAATGATTTTGCCGCCTTAGCAGAAGAGGATGCTGATTTGGAGGCAGAGCCTTGGGTCGCACCTCCCGTTGAACCTGTCAACTTCAACACCATACTCAAGGAGCTGGAGGATGCTGATGAGCCGGCCTTTGGTGATGATATCCCGAAGTACGCTTTTTTTGAATCTGGCAAGCTTAACCATTTTCAACAATAAGAGAAAGATTTGGGTGATCTAGCTTCTGCCAGCGATCCAACTGGGACCGACCCAGTTGTTTGACTTTTTCTTGAACATTTTAATTGGTTGTGTATTGAAACAAGTTCCAAAAAAATTCTTGCTTTTATGTATTGATGCCTTGGCCCAGCTTTTGGGAGGCATCTTAACTGGTAATGTTTTATTTGTCTAAGTCCTGGCCCGATTTGGGGGACTTGCTTTAATTTTAATCGTAGTTGACTTTTTATACTTGAATCTTTTACTTTTGATCTTCGTATGAATGTATGTCGAACTAGATTTGATAGAATGAACGAGATCGCTATGAGCCTTTGGTCAGACTATTTTTTAGAAATAAAGTCGACCTAATACTTGGCTCATTTGATAATGTGATTGACTAAGAGTCGAATCTTATTAGAACGAGGTCGACTAAGAGTCGGACCTGTTAGAGGAACGAGGCTGACTAAGAGTCGAGCCTGTTAGAACGAAGTCGACTAAGGGTCAGACTTGTTTTAAAGGAACGAGGCTGACTATGAGTCGAGCCCGTTAGAACGAAGTCGACTAAGAGTCGAACATGTTTTAAAGGAACGAGGCTGACTATGAGTCGAGCCTATTAGAATGAAGTCGACTAAGAGTCGGACTTGTTTTAAAGGAATGAGGCTGACTATGAGTCAAGCATGTTAGAACGATGTAGAATAAGAGTCGGACTTGTTTTAAAGGAATGAGGCTGACTATGAGTCGAGCCTGTTAGAACGAAGTCGACTAAGAGTCAGACTTGTTTTAAAGGAACGAGGTTGACTATGAGTCGAGCCTGTTAGAACGAGGTTGACTAAGAGTCGGACTTGTTAAATGAACGAGACTGATTAAGAATCGAGCCTGTTTAGAATCGACGCAAAAAATGTAACACAATTTTTGGGTGAATAGAACCACAACTTTATTGAAGTAGTAGCACGATTACATAGAGAACGGAGAGCTAGAACTGAAACTAAACTCAAACTTTAAAACACAAACTAAACTAAAACTGAACTAGAAAGCTGATCTAGAAGACTGAACTAGAAGTAGTATTTGATAAGGTGGCTAGCATGCCATGGGTGCTTCAACTCCTCACAATCTAGATGGGCGATCATGTAAGTTCCTTCCTTAATAACTCGAGTAACGATGTATAGACCATTCCAGTTGGGAGATAACTTGTTCATCTGAGTTCTCCTTCCAGTTGACTTGATCTTTCTCAACACATGGTCACCTACTTTGAACGATCTTATCTTCACTTTCTTATTGTGGTAATTCTTAGTTTTCTGCTTATAGTTGATCATCCGTAACTGGGTTGTATCTCGTTTCTCGTCGAGCAAATCTAGGTCGATCAATCTGTTGGTGTCGTTTTCTCTTGATCATAGAAAACTACCCTTGTTGTAGGGAATTATAGCTCGGCCGGTGCCATGGCCTCTGATCCATATGCAAGAGCAAAAGGGGTTTCACCCGTAGGACCCCGAGTTTTTGTGCGGACTACCTAAAGAGCAATGGGAAGTTCATCCAGCCAGTTGCTTCGTCGACCAACTAAACCCGTCTTGAGTGCGGAGAGGACCAACTTGTTCGCTGCTTCAGCTTACCGTTACCTTGAGGATAGGCGACTGAAGATTTCCAATGCTTGACTCCTACTCGGTTCATTTCTTCTTCGAAAGCTGTGGAGAACTGCAGCCCGTTGTCCGACACTATAGCTCGAGGAATCCCAAATCGACACCAAATGAAATCGTGAATGAAGTTGATGGTTTTCTCTTCTGTAATCCTGGCTAACACCTTGGCCTTGACCCACTTGTAAAGTAATCAATAGCAATGATCATATACTTGCAATTTCCTCGGGCGGGTGGGAAGGGACCAATCAAATCGACTCCCCATATATCGAAAGGCCAAGTTGCGACCACTGGAGTTTGCTCTGTTGTAGGCAAGTGAAGTAGGTCGGCAAATCTTTGGCACTGGTCGCACCCCTGAACAAAATCGTGAGCGTCCGCTTTCATGTGCGGCCGAAATCGTGAATGAAGTTGATGGTTTTCTCTTCTGTAATCCTGGCTAATGCCTTGGCCTTGACCCACTTTGTAAAGTAATCAATAGCAATGATCATATACTTGCAATTTCCTCGGGCGGGTGGGAAGGGACCAATCAAATCGACTCCCCATATATCGAAAGGCCAAGTTGCGACCATTGGAGTTTGCTCTGTTGTAGGCAAGTGAGGTAGGTCGGCAAATCTTTGGCACTGGTCGCACCCCTGAACAAAATCGTGAGCGTCCGCTTTCATGTGCGGCCAATAATAGCCCAATGTAATCAATTTGTCAACCAAAGTTCTGGCCCCCGGGTGTCCGCCACAAATCCCACTATGCACCTCGTACATCAGCTGAGTAACTTCTTGGGGATGGACACATCTCAATAAAGGCTTAGTGAAGGACCTCCTGAATAATGCGTTTCCTTGAATAACGTACCTCGAAGCCTTTTTCTTGATCGCTTGAGCTGCTTTCTTGTCATCAGGTAACTCGCCGGTCTCTAAATAGGCTCGCATTTCCTCTATACAGCACTTGGTGTAGACCCAATCTCTAGTAGTATCCTCCAGTTCTTGAATATGAACCCTCTCATAAGCTGGATGTTCAAGGTAAGCGATAGGTTCCCCATGCTGTTCGTCCGATGTAGACAGTTTTGAGAGTAGGTTTGCCAATTCATTATCATCTCGACCAACCCTCTATATCTCCCAAAAGTCCAAGTCTTTGATCAAATCCTTCACCAGGTCGTAGTACTTGACCAAGGTGGGATTCAGGACTTCATACTCTACTCTAACTTGATTTACTATCAACTGCGAGTCACAGTAAGCCACGATCTTGGTAGCCCCAAAACACTTTGCATATTCGATGGCTGCGACCAAAGCTTCATACTCGGCCTGGTTGTTAGATGCTTCAAATTTGAATCTCAATGCTTCCCATAGACTGTCCCTGATTCTGGCTCGACCAATACAATCCCAGCTCCACTAACGTTCTTTGTTGCTGACCCATCAGAGTATACTTTCCAGCAATCGTCGGGCAAACTTATGGTGGCCTGAGTTGCTGGTTTCTTTCCCTTTGCTTTCTCCTTCTGAGATCGTACTTCGCTATCTTCCTTGGTGAACGTAAGCTCGACCAAGAAGTCTGCTAAAGCCTGAGCTTTCAATGCCTTTCGAGGCCGATACTCAATGTAGAATTCTGTGAGAGCAATTGACCAGTTGAGCAATCGTCCTGAACTTTCTGGCTTATGTAAGATCTTCCTTAAAGGGGCATTAGTTAGCATGACAAAGGGGTGAGCTAAGAAATAAGCTCGCAGTTTCCTCAATGTTATAACCAAAGCGTAAGCCACCTTTTCTGCATTATAATACCTGCCCTCTACATTAGACAGGGCCTTGCTCACATAATACATGGGCTTTTGTAGCCCTCCTTCTTCTCGAACTAGAACAGCGGCCACAGCTTGATCGCCAATAGACAAATAAACAAAGTCTCCCCCATGACCGAGCTGCTTAATAACGGTGGAGAGGCGAGATACTCCTTGAGCTGCTGGAATGACGAAGAACATTCGGCCGTCCACTCGAAATTTTTTGTCCCCCTCAAAGATTTAAAGAAGGGGAAAGACCTCTCTGCTTACTTAGCAATAAAGCGACCTAGGGCTGCCACCCTACCATTGAGTCGCTGCATTTCCTTGATACATATGGGCTCCTTCATGTAGACCAAAGCCTTGAAATTCTCAGGATTTACTTCATTGCCTCGATGTGAGACCATAAAACCAAGAAATTTTCCAGCAGCTACTCCAAACACACACATGCTCGGATTAAGATTCATGTCGTTTGCTCGCAAATTGGCGAACATTTCCCTTAGGTCGACCTCGTGATGTCTGGCCTCTGTTTTGATGACCATATCGTCGACGTAGGCCTCCATGTTTCATCTAATTTGGGAGGCAAAGACTTTATTGACCATCCTCTGGTAGGTTGCTCCTGCATTCTTCAAGCTGAATGGCATCATATTGTAACAGTAGATACCCCCAGCAGCTTGGAAGGCTGTTTTTATTATATCATCCTTGTGCATCTTGATCTGATGGTAGCCTGAATAGGCATCGAGGAAGCTCAATGTAGTATGCCCAGCTATAGAATCTACAAGCTTGTCAATCCGGGGCAGTGGGTAGCTATCCTTTGGACAGGCTAGATTCAGATTGGTGAAGTCGACACTGTAGCGTTGTGAGGAAAAAGAATTTTATCCTTTTCGTTTTGAGTCGCCACCTATATTATTCGATTGGAGAATATAGGAAAACCAGTTTGAAAGAGATTTGGGGTTCGGGGCTTAGGTTATGAAATGGGTAGGTCAAGGAGCATCCATTTCACCCAATCCAGAGATCGGTCTTGCTAAAGAAAAGAGAGGTTTTCAAAAGCAGAGAAAAACGATTTTAAATATTATAAACAAAGGTCCATTTAACGGGGTTAAACGGAATGTAGGATCGATTGCTTCGAGACCGTCTCCATGATTTGGAGAGGCTCTAGGCCGATCCTAGATTCTATGGACTTATACCACTCTAATAATCAATTAGAAAGGGATTTAGGGGTTACCTTGTGTGAGGTGATTTGGGCAGAGTTTCGACTCAAGTTTAGAATCGACTCTTGACACGGACAGAGCTTCGCCTCGGTCCTTGACTTGGAGCTTGATGTTTGTTTATCAACAGGGTTGACAAACAAACTATGAGGTGAGTTTTTAGGGTGATTTTGTAGGGTTCTTTCAGGGAAAGAAGCCAACAAAATGTGTGTGTGTTGTGAAAATTTTCGGTCCTTTCGGGGGTCCTTCAACCTTGGAAGTCATCAAGTATTTATAGGGAATGGATAGGAAGAAGTGGAGAGGTAAAACCCTATCAGATGGTTCTAGACTCCAAATCCTATTGGTTGGCCGGAGGGATAAAGTTTTATCCCGAAAAGAGGTTGAAATCGACGAGGAAACTGTCGTCTGCAATCTGCAGAGGGGGTATATCTCGCGCGAGACACGCCATCTCGCGGCGAGATATTGCTCCTGTGGACAGTTTTGTCCTTTCCTCATTATCTCGTATGCAGTTTAGTCCCAAACTAATGGTGGTTAGTTAAAACTTAACGAAACATGACGAAATGGTGGATTTCTACTTCTTGACTCAAAGCGAGACTTAGAGTGGTATAAGTATGATCCGATGTGTTCAGAATGGGGTGTCTACAGAGCCCCTCGGCGACAAGTCTTATGAAAGAAGTCATGTCGATGATAGAAAAGACATCATTCTGAACATCGGGATGGTCGGGCCGCACGGCTTCCTACGTATCTCTATCGGAGAATCAGACCATGACGTAGTTCGACTCCAAAACACGAAAAGGCTGCTTTAGGTATTTTGAAAATTATTTTGAAAATCGAGGAGATTTTGTTTTGAAAAGGTAAATTCATACTGAGGAATCAAATCAAGACCCAATTCTGAATATACCTGTCTGTTTGAAGATTCGCCTGTCTGGGCTCCGAACCTGCGGGAAATATGTTAGAAAACAAAGGCTTACCTTTCCGGTCCTTTGAGTCCTGTCGGTTTTGTGACGATTTGCCTTTCTGGGCTCTGAATCGGGCTTTTTGTTGTGGAGGATGACGATTCACCTGTTTGGGCGTTGAATCGGGCTTTTGGTTCTACGATCCACCTGTCTGGGCGTTGGACCGAGCTTTTGGTTTGACGATCCACCTGTCTGGGCGTTGGACCGAGCTTCTGGTTTGACGATCCACCTGTTTGGGCGTTGGAGAAGGCTTTTCTGATGACGATCCACCTGTTTGGGCGTTGGACCGGGCTTTTTCTGATGACGATCCACCTGTTTGGGCATTGGACCGGGCTTTTTCTTTGATGATTCACCTTTCTGGGCTCTGAATCATGTGGATTGAGTTGATCTTTGGACCACTCGGTTCTCGGGCGACTGGTGCCGTACCGGGCGATCGTGCGCATGTCACGTTTGGCTCGTTTCGTGACTTGCTGTGCCGATTTTTCCACGTTTCCTTGCTAGTTTATCATTTCCAAGGGTAAATGTGTCAAAATTTTGAACTTTGACGTTGCGTAGACGCTGATTGTCGAGGACAATTTGGTCACTTTCCAGAAGGTATATCTCGCGGAAGAAATTCTCTGTGATTTTTCGTGGATTTGCTTGGTGTTTCTTCCTTCCAATCCATTCTCAATCCCTCCTCCCTCCTCCCTCCATAATCAATGGCTCAAGAACAAAGGAATCCAATTTTGGGGAGCTATTTGCTAGGGAAGGATTACCCTCGCGATGATCTTACCTTCGATAGGCACGTGCACATCTCTACCGCTATTCGGGAGGGCTTGGTAAGAATTTCTTCCTCACCTCTTGATTCTTGCATTGCATTGAGTTTGAATTCCCTTTCCCTTGAATTCAAAATTTCATCAATGGCTTTTGTTCTTGTTCATGCCTAGAACTAGGTTCCTTTTGCATGCGTCGATTTTGTGTGTTTCTTTGGATGATTGTTGTTGCATTGCGTGTGTATGAGCCTCCTACATATCATGGATTGTAGGAGAGGTTGATTCGGATCACGAATGACATTCTTGGGCAAGCTTTTCTTGTACGCACGCCAAGTGTTTGATGAAATGTCCCAATGAAAAATTTCTTCTATTTCATTGATTTTTTGACATGGAATGATTTCTAATATTGCCCTCTCTGTTTTTCCTCTGTTTTGCAGTCGTATAAGTCAACGAAGAATTGCCGAGGAAGCCCGAAAATGGCTAAGGAAGTGTGGGACAAGATCAAGGATCTTGATGGCGTTCGGGATAGGGTGGCCCAAACGGGTCTTCTGACTTTTGTTGACAATCTCTGGGGAATAAGGCGGACTCCCCAAGTTCTCCAGGCTATTCGGGAGAGGTGGTGGGATACTACCCACACAGTTCATTTGCGCTTCGAGGAAGCAACGATGACTCAGGCGATTTTACGGCTATCACGGGGTTAGAGTTCATTGGTGATCCCACTGCCAAAGATTTCGGGTTATAGGCACGAGGGTCCAGTGTGTGGAGGCGGTTGATCGGCTTCGTCCCTAACAAGGTTAAGGGATTTCTTCTTGGTGACACCCCTCCGACGTCGAGATTGAGGCCTACTCGGAGAAGCCAAATATGAATGCGATCGGTTGGTGAGGGTGCCCTCTAGTATATCCTTTACGAGACTATTTTTGCGAACCACTCTTCTACGGCCCATCTTTCTACATTACGTTTGTTGGTTGATCTGGATGAGGTGAGCGGATATGATTGGGGCTCAGCGGGGCTGGCCTACTGCTACCACACCATGGATGAGGCGTGTAGGAACACCAAGGATTCCCTGTCGGGATATTCTTATGCCTGGGAGGTATGCTCTTTGATTTTGTTTACGCTCTCCGTCTGCATGCTGTCACTGTGTTTCATACTGAATTTGATCTGTTTTCTTTGTGCGAGATATGGGGCTATGCTTTGTCCTCGGGGCTTTGTATAGATTTGAGTTGGAGAGCCGGGCCCCTTTGTTCCCGGATATCGGGAGGTGGAGCCACCCAAATCGGACCGTTGATGAGGAGGAGAACCGGGGATTGGACCACGACGGTGGCGGAGGTGCGGGCTATGTTGGATACCTTCGAGTATGAGAGGCCGGGCCTTTATCCACAGACCACTGTTGGAGCGGGAGGTGCATCGTGCTTGGGATGCTGCTGCGATGCGAGAGGATGCTTGGCATCTTTGGAGGGAGATACCATGTATCTTGGTGAGCGGGTCTTCCCAGCGGCATGGCGGGGTAGACTATCAAACGAGGGTGCCGGAAGAGGATCCGCCGAGGGCGATGTATCCCACCCACTCCATTCCGAGAGGATGATTATGCGGAGTCTTTTGGCGGGTGATGCGGCGACGGCTTGCGTGATCCCCGGGGCTTCTTATGCGGAGTTTCTGCCTCGGTTGATGGGTCCCCTCCTGGTGGGGGATAGGCGATCACATGCTCGTGGCTCCGCCTCTGCTTCAGGTTCCTCAACCCCTAGCACTTCCTCCTAGGCTACAGGTTCTCTGCCTTTTGCCCCAGACTACGGCCCTTTGAGCTACACGTACATGATGGGGAGCATGCCAATGGTGGGGCACATCCCGTCTCCTGATCAGATTCCCGATGGTTACCGCCTCCCGGCTGATGTCTCTTCGGTATGTTTCTGTTTGTATTGTCTCTCGTATTCGTCCATATAAGTGTATATGTCCGACTTTTTCTGAACATTTTCTTTTTCTTGGGTTGTCAGGTCACTCTGTCCGCGGCCAATTACAACCGTGGCGCGACTAAGATGGCGGAACTGATGGCCTTGGTGTCGGACCTGTCTGAGAGGCTGTTCCACAAGGCTTCTTTGGCGGCCTCGACAGTTGCCTCGGCGGTGACCCCTACTTGCGGAGCAAAGAGGTCGAGGAGGGATGGTAGCCCCCATGGTGGTGATGGCGGAGGTGCCGGCGGCTCGAGCGACATGATGGCGTGACCGCCTCCTTTTCCCTTTATCTGATTTCTGATGATTTGTATATATATATTGGCCTAGTGGGCCCAGACAATTTTTCTTTTCTTTTGGTACCTGTTAGAAACAAGTAGGTAGCACAAAACAATGGTTTTTCTTAACCCCTAATCCTAGGTCTAATTAGTTAATTAATTAACTTTCTCGACTTTCCATGTTTTTTGGAAATGGAATGGAATGGCCGCTAGGCCACAATTTTGAGCCCTCATCTTGATGTTTTTACTGCATGTTATGAACTGTACACGCAGGTTTTTCGAGACTTGCTTCGTCAAGTCGGGGCTGATTGTTGTTTGAGCAGAACTGTTGCTGTTTTGCCGTAGGGATATCTCGCGCGAGATAAGGTGTCTCGCACGAGACACGCTATACAGGCAGAAATCTCTTCCTTTTTCGAACAGGATTTTGTCAGTTTTCCCTATAAAATCACCCTGTAGTCCGGCCAGATAACTCATTCTAGCTTTTCAAACTCTAGAGATATTCTATTAGGGTGAAACTCTTGTCTTCTTCTTCAACCTTGTGATCCATGGCTTCCAAGGAGATTCCCCCAACATCCATGATTGTCGATGATTTTTCCCTGTCATCTGAAGTGATTGCATCTTTCAAGCAAGCATCAAGGGATTTTGTGAGGTCGTTTTGCAACCGGTCTCGCAATAGGTTTATTGCAGAATTTGGATTCAGAATTCTTTTCACTTTGAAGAACCTCCAACCGAATTGGAGTCTTTTGCAGGGTGCTGCTCGATTTTGGGATCTCTCTATTCACCTTTTCAATTTTTCTTTGAATGAGATGGTGCCTACTGTGGAGGAATTTGCCATTATCTTGGATATGTCTCTGACTGGCGAGATTGCCGTTCCCAAGTACCATAGGAATCATTCGGAGGCTTTGAATGAATTGTTAGGGATCCCCCTTGAGACTTGCTATGAGTTGGTTCACCGCAAGTGGGTTGATTGCTCTTCTTTTCCAGGATGCTTCAGCGGTGATTCAGATGATGACGCTTTTCGTGTCTATAAACGGAACTTTCTGGCTCTTTTTCTTTTCGGAGATGTTCTGTTTACATGTAGGGACGGCTCGGTCGACTCCCAACTGGTGGAAATTGTTCTGCAGGCTAGAAAACGTTCTAGGAACATTATTCCGCTAATCTTGGGTGAGACCCTGCATGGTCTTGACGAGCTACATAGGACCGGTGTCATGACTCAAGGGAGTCCTCTTCTGTTGACCATTTGGCTTAGGGAGCATCTCAAGTTGGTGGGTCCCCCGTTGGAATATTCCCCTTTCACATATCATACGCGAAAGTTATTGATCAAGGATCTTTCAGCGAATGAATGAAATTTGAGTTGATTGCGAAGACCGGCTAGCGACATTCTTTGGTGTCCACCTTATTGGAGGTTGAACAAGTATGTTGCCAATACCGAGGTTTTGATAGGGTTGTTCTTAGGGTTTGCAAGATTCCTCCTTTTATTTTCCCAAGCGGGTGCTCCGTCAGCTTGGTCAGCAGCAGGACACTTATCTTTTCGAAGGAGCTTCTCGTGAAGTGTCTTATATTGGTGTAGAGTTTGCGCTGGCGCTAGCTCAAGCATGGGGTGAAGGAACTAGTCAGGATCGCTGGTCGAACCTTCGGACTTTTAATGCAAGTATCTTCTTATCCGACAAGTACTTGGATTGGTTCCTCCATACCGGTCACCCTAGTGCAGAGAAGATTGATGATGCGGCTTTCCTTTGCTAGGAGATTCTTTTGTAGCTAGCAGTATTTTGCGAAGGAGCGAGGCTCAATCTGATCCTGCTAATGTGCGAACTGATAGAACTCAGGATTTTCTCGATAGGGATTGGTACGAGAGGCAAAGCAAGGGGATGCCTGGAAAGACGCAAGTTTTAGATAGGCCCCATGTCTTCAAGAGGCTCTCGGGATCTGTTTTTGATCGTCTTGACTCTGTTTTTGATCGCCTCTAGGGATGCTCTGCTTCGCGGGGCTCAAAGCGCAAGGAGGATTACGACGACGGTGGGGATCATGTCCGCCGGCCTACCAAGTAAATGAAAGGCTAGATCTTTAGGAGTACCAAGAGATTGCTTTGATAGATTAATTGTTTTGCTTTTATTAGTATTTTTTTTCGAGTTTGTTAGCTTAGCAAATTAGTCGTTGTGGTTAGGATTTCCCTTTTGTCATTAATGAAAATGCATTTGATTTATAAAAGGACAAAAGTAGATTTATTTATTTGATTAGACCGAACCCGAAGGCTGCCTACGTTCCTCCTTTACAGCAATTAAATAAGAGGCTCAGGTCTAACGTAGTTCATTTTTGAGAAAAGGACAAAATACGGCTCCGTGCCGAGGGGTAATCTCGCGCGAGATAAGCCTCCCTTTTTATTATTATTATTATTATTTTTTATGCACACCCTTTCTTTTTCCTAGGCCGCCCTTTCGGGTTTTCAATCTAGCGGGCTTCTTTTCTTGTGCTAGCTCTAATTTTTGCCTAGCCCATCCTTTCCGGGATTTTCAACCTAGCGAGCGATTTCTTTTGAGGAGGCCAAGTCACGCGAAGTACTTCTTGAGCTTGTCCATGTTGACCAGCTTCGGTAGTTGATCTCCGTCTAAGTCCACCAGCTGAAGGGCTCCCCCAGAGAATATCTTCTTCACAATGTAGGGTCCTATCCATCTTGGTCCCCACTTGCCTAGCGGATTGAAAGGTCCAGGACGGTGCTCACGGAGAACCAGGTCACCTACTCTGATGTTCCTCGTCTTGACCTTTTTGTTGAAAGCTCTTGCCATTCTTCTTTGGTAAGCTTGAGTGTGTTCGGCTGCTTTCAGCCTTCTTTCATCCAACAGGGCCAACTCTTCGTATCTGCTTCCTAGCCAGTCAACCTCGTTCACTTGGTTTTCTAGGAGAACCCGTAGTGATGGTATTTCCAATTCTATCGGTAAGACAGCCTCCATTCCGAATGTGAGGGCGTAGGGAGTCTCTCTGTAGGCTGTTCGAACTGAAGTGCGGTATCCCCATAGTGCGAATGGTAGCTTGTCGGGCCAGTCTTTTCCAGTGACTGCCATTTTTCTAATGATAGTCTCGATTGTTTTGTTCGCGGCTTCAACTGCTCCGTTCGTTTGAGGCCTGTAAGGAGACGACTTGTGCCTTGTGATTTCGTATTCGGTTAGTAGGCGATCGGTTTCTTTCTCGAAGTGGGACCCATTATCAGATATCATCTCTTGCGGAACCCCATACCGACAGATGATGTTGTGCTTGATGAATTCTGCAACCTTTCTGGCATTCAGAACTTTGTAGGAGGCGTCCTCAACCCACTTAGTTAAGTAGTCGATGGCTACTAGGACAAAGCAGTGTCTGTTGGCTTCTATGGGTGTGACCTTTCCAATCACGTCTATCCCCATGTAGAGAACGGCCAAGGAGAAGTCATAGGGTACAGCAAGGAAGGCAGCGCATGCTGAAGATTGGCGTGTATCTGACACTTGTGGCACTTCTTGACCATTTTGGTACAGTCGGCTTCCATGGTCAGCCAAAAGTACCCTTGTCTGATAATCTTTTTGGTGAGCATATTTCCGCTCAGGTGGGTTCCACATATGCCCTGATGAACGTGGTCCATTATTTCTTGGGCCTCTTCCTCGGTGGCACAAAGGAGGTTTCCTTGGAATGCTTCTTGAATAGACGACCAACGGTGATGACGTAATTAGCAGCCAACCTCTTAAGGGCGATCTGAGTCTTTCGGGTCTATCTCTGGTGGTATGGTTCCATCTTGGATGAAATGCCAAATGTCATGTTACCATGGTTTCTCCTCGGAGTTCCCAACAGTGGCACATTCGGATAACCATTTGTTTTTGCAGTCATGGAGATCTATAACGGCGCAGTATGCAGGAGTTGCACGTCGTGTTATTTTGAAGGGTTTGACTGCTTTTCCTTTAGGGATTTCAACCAAAGAAGCAAGTGTGGCTAGTGCGTCCGCAAACCGATTTTTGTCTCTGAGGAGGTAGTGAAATGAGACATCTTGAAATTGCTGCGCCAATTCTTGGAGATGGGCACTGTATCTTTGAAGGGTTGGATCTTGGACCCTCCACTTCTTCAATGTCTGATTGATGATCAATTGGGAATCTCCGAATACCTCGAGTTCAGTCACGTTGCGTTCTAGAGCTGCCTCAAGTCCTGCTATGCAAGCCTCGTATTCTGTGGTGTTGTTGGTGGCGTCAAAGTCAAGACGTATTGCCAGTGGAGTGTAGATGTCGTTAGGGTCTACTAATAACATTCCAATGCCGAACCCTCTCTTGTTGGCTGCGCCATCGAAAAATAATTGCCACTTATTTTCTTCTTCTATACTCATGATGTCCTCATCAGGGAATTGCGGGTCTTCCCCCTTCACTTCGTCGCAAGGAAATTTGGCCAACTGATCTGCGGACACACTCCCCCTGACGGATTTCTGAGTGACGTAAGTGATATCATATCCCGCGAGCATGAAGTACCATTTGGCCAGTCTCGAAGACAAATTTGATTTGTCTAGGATGTATTTCAGTGGATCCATTTTTGCAATGAGACGGACCGGGAAGGCTTCCATATAGTGCTTCGGCCTTTGTGATACCCAAACAAGAAGCGGCCACGAGATTTGTCGAGTGGAGAGTAGTTGGTTTCGCTACCTTGGAATCTGCGGGTGACGAAATAGATGGCATTCTCTGTGTGGGAGGTGGGTTTGTTCTTGAGCGAGCATAGCCCCTAATGCGTTGTCTGTAACCGTGAGGTACAACTTCAAGGGCTTCTCCTTGTGCGGTGGAACCAGGATAGGTGGGGAATTCAAGTAGTGCTTAACTTCCTCGAATGCTTCTTGACATTCTTCGGTCCACTCTTGGGGTGCGTTTTCTTAAGTAGCTTGAAGATAGGGTCGCACATTGTAGTCGGTTGATTGATGAATCGGCGATATATTGAAGCTGCCCATGAATCCCTTTACTTCTTTACGTGTTGGGTGGAGGCATGTACGTAATGGCTTTTATCTTGGCGGGATGCGCTTCTATGCCACGCTCTGTGACCATGTACCCTAAGACTTTCCCTTTGACCATTCCGAATGAGCATTTGGCGGGGTTGAGCCTCATCTTGTCTTTGTCTCGGTCGATTGAAGAATTTACTGAGATCTCTGAAGTGTTGACCATCTGCCCCTTTTGAGTGAATAATCATGTCGTCCACATATACCTCTATTTCCTTGTGGATCATGTCGTGGAATAGGGTCGTGACTGCTCTTTGGTAAGTAGCCCCAGCGTTCTTGAGACCAAACGGCATGGCCGTGTAGCGAAACGTTCCCCAAGGTGTGGTGAATCTTTGTTTTGTCTTTGATCTTCCTCTGCCATGAGGATTTGGTTATACCTGCGAACCGTCGACGAATGAGCGGACTTCGTATGCGGTGTGGCATCGACCAACATGTCTATGTTCGGTAGCGGGAAGTCATCTTTAGGGGATGCGTTGTTCAAGTCTCTGAAATCAACGCAGACCCGTATTTTCCCGTTCGACTTCGCTACTTGCACTGTGTTTGCTAACCATTCCGGATATTCAATCACTTTGATGAACCCTACATTCAAGAGCTTCATGATTTCCTCTTTCACTTGCATTGACCATTCCGGCTTGATTCTGCATAGTTTACGCTTGGCGGCTTGGCGTTGGGTAGCAACGGTATCTTGTGCTCTACAACTGACTGATTCAACCCAGGCATATCTTTGTAGGACCAAGCGAAGACGTCGAAATATTCTCTGAGGAGCTGCGTCAAGGTTTCTCTGTTTTCCCCTTGAAGAAACTGCCGATCTTTGTTTCTCTGGGGTCTTCCGTTGTCCCAAGATTAACCGTTTGCATTTCCTCGTCGTCAACAGGGCGATTCTTTCCACAACGACCTACTTGCTTAGCTAATTCTTTTAAGATTTGTTCGTTTTCTTGATCTATCTCATCGTATGATTCATTATTAACGTGTTCGTTATATTGATTATTATTAGTTAATTCGTCATTCACAATGTTAGCAATCTCAGGGTACTCGGAAAGATCAAAGCTTTCATTAAGGAAATAAGGGAATACATGTTCAGCCACCACCTCGATTTCCTCTTGAGTGAGTTCATCGGAGGTGGAGCCTGCTTCTAACGTAAAAGCTACGGGGCCTATCTTCCTGCGGGGATGGGGAGTGCAACCAAGCTCTTTGATCATGAAGTCTTCATCAACAACTGGTCCTTCGGTGACGTGCCAGTTTAGAATTGGATCATCACATTTCTGTATCAGTCTTGTGTAGTCAGTAGTTGGAGCGTCCCCCTTGGATATTGCATGGATCTGGCTGTCTTCTAAGCCACGGAGTCTTGGGACTGTCGCGGCATGTCTTCTCCCAACACAAAGTCCCATTCACTTGTCATTTACGCCTTCGTGACCCACAAATCATTAGTGATTAGTGGGACGGATTGTTTCATGCAGAAGCATCGCGATCTGAAGATTTCAAAGCCCAGTTGGCGCTTTCCTTTATCATCAGTCCATGGTTCTGAAAAGATAAAGTAGGGAATATTTTCCCCTTCTCGAACAAAGTAGCCATTGAGTGTCTTTCGATATGGCTTGAGGTTGCCATTCTTGGGCTTTAGGTCGTCGTAGCCTTTGTATGTGGTTCCTTCCCACTTGATTTTAGTGAAGCCCCACTCTTCTTCGTCATCTTTATCCTAGGCCATGCTTTGTGTGAAGCGGGGGGACCGGTGGCGGTTCCGTTATCCCTTGTAAGTGCTTTCCAAGCCCCAATCCAGGAAAGTACCCTTTTGCTAGCATCATTCTACAGACAGGAAGGCTTTCGGAAAACCAAAGTGCCTTGGAGTAGTCATTTTCGTTGCAAGTTTCTATGACATTCACAGTGCTTTCTTTCTTGTTTAAAGAATCAATCAGAATTAAAAAGGGAAATACTGACTAACTATTATTGAAAAGCAAACTTGATACTCTTGCCCACAAATGAGGATTTTAGGCAAGTAGTACCCAACTAAGCTAAACTAGACTATTAATTGTTTCTCTTGAACCTAAAAGTAAATAACTGAAAAGAAAAAGATCTCATGTCTCTAACTCTTCCAACTTATGGCGCCTCCGCTAGGAGCAGTTTTGATGAGGCCGCTGTCGAACAAGTCTTGGATTGCGTTCTTCAAGTTGAAACAATTGTTGGTATGGTGGCCATGGCACTGATGGTAATAGCAGTAGAGGTGTGGGGCTTGGCCTTCCCTCTTAGGTATGTATCCTTCCATTGGCTTCATCTTTCCATCCTTGTGAAGGCTTCTGAAGAGATGACCGAGGGGGATATTTCCGATGTCGGTGAAAATCCTTCCCTTCCTTCGCTTGGCCATTTGGTTGTGGAGGTCTCGGATATGGCTCTCGTAATGTTGCACAAAGACGAGGTGGCGAGACTGATATTCTTCCTCCATTTGCTCTTTGAGGTCACGGTAGAGAGTATTGAGGAAAAACTTGACCCTCTCATCAATGTCATCTTCAATGTGGGCTTCAAGGTTGATGCACTTTTGGGTCATAGTTTCGAGTTCGCTCTTGACTTCCTCAAGCTCTTCAATCAGCATCTTTGTCTTTTCAACTTGGATGGATTCTTCCATGTGATGCCACGAGTCATTGTCGTTAATTTGCTGCAGGGCTTTGGCAAGTTGAGTTTTGATGTCACTTAGCTCTTCTTGCACGGATGATCGTCCACTGTCGGAATCACTTTCCATTTTCCGGAAATCCCTAGCAATGCGGGTGGAAGGCAAATCAAAGGCTTCTCTCCAACCTCCTACATGTTCCATTTCAGCGACAAGGGCCTTGGTCAAGTCTTGCAAAGTGTGTTGTTCAAGGCATTCCTTGGTCATGACGTGCTTTCCGGTAGACATTGTGTTGGGAGTCTTGAAGTGGTGTAGCTTCGGAGCGACGGAAGAGATGCAGATATCAGGATCTAGCCCCAACGAGTCGGAAGCAGGCTCAAACGGCTCAGGCTCAAACTCAGCAAACAGAAGCATTATCCCGCGCGAGACAATTAATCCCGCGCGAGATAATCACACGGAAAGTCGATTTTTATTTAAGCCTAAATTTTGGTCGGAACGGAAAGTCCGTTTTGAGGGGTTTCTAAGGCCTTTATCAGAACCTAACGACTAAGCAATCAATCCGATTTTTGTTTAACAAAGCCATGTAAGATTGTTTTTTTGAAGGATTATATGCATATATTTTTTTTTGAAGGGACATCCGAAAGGGTCATTCCGAAGGGACTTTTTCCGAAGGGACTTTTCCGAATCCTTCTTTATTGTCAATTTTGCATGGCTGTTTTCGTCAAAAACAAGAAAAGATCACCGAGTCAAAACCGACCGGTCACGGAGTGATCCTAAAAAGGTCAATCTACATGAGAATGTGGCGATGCAGGGCTGGAAGGCTAGGCTCCCCGCGATATGACAATCTAAGTGGATTGAATACGCGGAGTGGGATTGTCCAACTTCGGAGAGACCGGCGACTAGGTGGTTACCGTCATCCGTCCTTAGTGTGGGTCCCGAGTTTATAGAGGGTATGCAGTGCAATGACAGTTATAATATGAGTGCGCGTGTGTGATAGTCAATCTAGGTGATAGAGTAAAATAGAGAGTTTTTTTTTTTTGAAAAATCAAAAGGAAAACAGATAGTGGCCGCACCAAGTGGTTGCCTACGTTTCTTCCAAATTAGGAAGACTCAGGCCGTCGTAGTTCCACATAAAGAGAGAGAAAGAGAGATAAATAATTCAATTTACAACTCCCGAATCCCCAATGGACCGGACTTTAATTAAATAAAACCCAATCGCACGTAGTTTATAAATAATAATCAATTATTTAAAGGAAACGAAGGTTCGAGTTCTACACCTTAAGGGAGGCCTTAAGATGCGGGAACTCTGCAGATAATGAATTCTGGGATCCCCCTTGCATGTTCGGCTCTCGTCTTGGACTATGAGACAAACGGGAGAAACCAGAAAATAACCAGATTGCCGAAGCAATATCTCGCGCGAGATATGATACCTCGCCGCGAGACATGCCTCATCTGAGAGCAAAAAATTCGAATTTACAAAATTTTTGAAAACCTCTCTTTTAATTTTGACGCAAGTTTAAGCCTCTTAATTTTAAATCCCCAGCAGAGTCGCCACTGTAGCGTTGTGAGGAAAAAGAATTTTATCCTTTTCGTTTTGAGTCGCCACCTATATTATTCGATTGGAGAAAATAGGAAAACCAGTTTGAAAGAGATTTGGGGTTCGAGGCTTAGGTTATGAAATGGGTAGGTCAAGGAGCATCCATTTCACCCAATCCGGAGATCGGTCTTGCTAAAGAAAAGAGAGGTTTTCAAAAGAAGAGAAAAACGATTTTAAATATTATAAACAAAGGTCCATTTAACGGGGTTAAACGGAATGTAGGATCGATTGCTTCGAGACCGTCTCCATGATTTGGAGAGGCTCTAGGCCGATCCTAGATTCTATGGACTTATACCACTCTAATAATCAATTAGAAAGGGATTTAGGGGTTACCTTGCGTGAAGTGATTTGGGCAGAGTTTCGACTCAAGTTTAGAATCGACTCTTGACACGGACAGAGCTTCGCCTCGGTCCTTGACTTGGAGCTTGATGTTTGTTTATCAACAGGGTTGACAAACAAACTATGAGGTGAGTTTTTAGGGTGATTTTGTAGGGTTCTTTCAGGGAAAGTAGCCAACAAAATGTGTGTGTGTTGTGAAAATTTTCAGTCCTTTCGGGGGTCCTTCAACCTTGGAAGTCACCAAGTATTTATAGGGAATGGATAGGAAGAAGTGGAGAGGTAAAACTCAATCAGATGGTTATAGACTCCAAATCCTATTGGTTGGCCGGAGGGATAAAGTTTTATCCCGAAAAGAGGTTGAAATCGACGAGGAAACTGTCATCTGCAATCTGCAGAGGGGGTATATCTCGCGCGAGACACGCCATCTCGCGGCGAGATATTGCTCCTGTGGACAGTTTTGTCCTTTCCTCGTTATCTCGTATGCAGTTTAGTCCCAAACTAATGGTGGTTAGTTAAAACTTAACGAAACATGACGAAATGGTGGATTTCTACTTCTTGACTCAAAGCGAGTCTTAGAGTGGTATAAGTATGATCTGATGTGTTCAGAATGGGGTGTCTACAGACACACATACACCATTTGCCATTAGATTTCTTCACCATCACCACATTTGCTAGACAGGTGGTATGAGTAGCCTCCTTGATGATACCTGCACTTAAATGTTTTTGTACCTCAAGTTTGATCGCATCCTCTTTATCACTAGCAAAACTTCGCAGCCTTTGTGCCTTATGTTTCATGGTCGGATTAACTTCTAGTCTGTGAACATCGACATCCTCCTTGATTCCTTTCATATCTTCCACATGCCAAGCAAAAACATCACTGCTTTCTTCCGGTAGCTTGACAATCTCTGCTCTTTCTTCGGCTGACAACTGCTTACCAATTTGAATTTTTTGATTGGGATAGGAGGGATTAGTCGCCACTGCTTCCAGCTCGTCCACAGCTTCTAACTCCGGACCATCTCTGAATTGTAGGGTCTCGATAATGATCTCACGAACCCTCTTTCTTTCTTTGGCCCCCAAGTGGGGAGCTTCTTCAACAATCATGCCATCTAGCTCAGCTGCAATCTTATCACTGGTGGCCCCCGAGTTTTGGTCAATCTGTAGGCGTAGATCGCCCATGATGACTTGGTTGACCAAAACTGCATCCGAATTGACCATGGTGTTTTGGGAGGGACGTGTCAGCTCAGTCATGACCTAGTCATGTGAGTGATAGGTCACCTCATCCACGCAGGTGATAGTAGATAGTCGTGAAGTAGTGGTGACAGATTTTGAGAGCATCCAATATCCCTCAGGAGTATCAAATTCTAGCTCCCTCTTCTTCCTTGTTCGAAGGACGTGATCAAGGTAAGCTCGAGTTGTACTTTGCACGCATCCTACTCCGGCCAACATTGGGAACTTAACTCGCTGATGGGGGATAGAGGCCACCATTCCAAGTGCGACCTGGCCAGGGATACCCAAAATAGCAGCATAATCTCTATTTATATCAATAACAATGAATGTTACCTTAGTTGTGAACCTGAATGGATGTTGACCTATGTCGACATCTAGCTCGATCTGTCCTCTAGCGTCCATCACAGTGACAAATCATTTTCTCATTACTTTGGGCCTCTCATTTTCTATTTTTATTGGCATTACTATAGTGGGATTTCAAAGAAATAGGCACCAACCAAGATGTATGTCGTCCAAGCCAACCTCAGACTCTTTCTTCCCGACGCAATTGACTCTCTGGCCGCAGTTATAGTTATTTAGGTGGTATCTCGAGATTGAAGAGAATTGGTTTCACACGGCGCACGATTCCATGGATAGTTTCATTCGAGATCGTGATGGAGGACATAGCTTACGATCATCGGCTTTGATCATGCCACTAGGCATTTGATTAAGGCATTGCACAATGATCCGCACCCTATGATTGGTGAAGCCTTCAAGTCGACCATCTTAGGGCGACAACTACTCCTTTGTAAGTCCCATTTCTTTGAATGTATTGTAGAAAAGGATATCTTTGCAGGCCCCGTGTCTATCAAGAGTCTGCTCATCGTACATCCATCAATCAACCCTGGGATAATGAGAACTTGCTCTCTGGCTGCCACGTTGGTCGCTAGCTCATCCAGATAGAAACTGATAACCTCGTCTCTTATGTAGCTTCTAGGTAGCATGTGGGGGGCTTTGTTGAGCTGAAAAATTTTGTGTTTCAAAGCCTTGTTACTTGCTTGTTCAGTGATCACTCCCAAATTCAGTCGAGGTTGCCTTGGTTCAGGTATATCTCCAGTAGCTCGCCCATGATAGAGATACTAAAGATCACAATAATGATACTAGAGATCACGACAATGATTGAGTTCCCAATATTGTTGATTGTATATATCTTTTTATATCTTTTTATTATTCTTGTAAATCTTCTAGATTAGTCCAAGATTATTTACTCTTGTATATATATATTGTAATACATTGGTAATATAATTATTAAGTTTTCCAATATCTCCATATGGTATCAGAGCGTGAGGTATGCAGGTTAAGTCGCTCTATTGGTTTAGTGATGCCATGCTGGGAACGTGTGATGGGTCTGTTTGGTGGAGGTGGCGGTGGGATTGGAGGTGATGGGGATGCGGCAGTGAGGGAGGGCTGAGCAGGAGAGTCTGTCGAGGAGGTAGCAGAAGGTGTAGAGGTGGCTGGAGTTGAGTGGCCAGGTAAAGTAGCTGGAGAAGGGAGTGTAGCAGAAGGTGTAGAGGTAGCGGAAGTGGGGTTGGGATCCGGAGTGGCAGGGGAGGTGTTTGGGAGAATAATAGGGATGTTAAGAGTGCACCAATTATCTGCAAGTGAGGAAGGAGATACTGTGGGGGGAGATTTGGAGAGAGGAAAATCATGCTCTACAAATTTGACATGGCGTGAGGTGAATATTTTATGAGAAGTGGGATCGAGACAATAATACGCACTTTGCGTAGAGGAGTATCCAACAAAAATACAGGGAGTTGAACGAGGTTGGAGTTTGTTGGAGTTATAGGGACGGAGCCAAGGATAATATAAGCAACCAAAGCTTCGTAGCTTGAGATAGTTTGGATTTTGATTGTGGAGAGTGAGATAGGGAGATTTTAGTTGAAGAGTGGGAGTAGGCATGCGATTTATTAAGTAGCATGCAGTTGAGAAGGCAAGGGACCAATATTTGAGAGGCATGGAAGCATGAGTGAGAAGAGACAAGCCAGTTTCGACAATGTGTCGATGGCGTCGTTCCGAGTAACCATTGTGTTCGGGCGTATGGGGAGGGGAAGTAAGATGTTGAATTCCAAGAGATTTGAGAAGAGGTTGAAGGCCAATATATTCGCGTCCATTATCACTGAAGATAGTTTTAATGGAGCGATTAAAATATTTTTCAACCAAAAGCTTAAAATGAGAGAAAACAGAAGTTGCATCATTTTTGTGCTTTAAAGGATAAAACCAAATAAACTTTGAGAAGTGATCAACAAAGATGATGTAATATTTGAAAGTGTCAAAAGAGGGAATAGGGGACGTCCACACATCACTATATATAATATCCAAAGGACCAAAAGATCGAATTGAATTATCAGAAAATGGTAACTTGTGGCTTTTGTTACAGTCACAAGAATTGCAATTAAACAAAACATTGTTCGGAATATTTAAACCAAAATTATTGCTGAGAAAACGTAAGATAGAGGGGGAGGGGTGCCCTAATCTATGATGCCAGTCGAGAGTTGAGAGGTTGACTGAGTAGACAGCAGGAGAAGAGGGGCACCACTCATAGACTCCGGACTTAGGTTTGCCTTGAAAGAGAACGGTCCCCGTTTGAATGTCCTTCACAATATAAGAGTTGGGTAAGGTTCTTTGGGTCAAAAATCTGTTGCAGGAACTCGACTATGCTCCTTCTCAGTCACCGGTCATATACTGCGATAATATGGGTGCTACATACGTCGCTGCAAACCCTAAGTTCCACTCACGCATGAAGCATCTCGGTTTGGATTACCACTTTGTCAGAGAACATGTTCAGAATAATTCACTCCGAGTTTCTTTCATTTCTAGCAAGGATCAGCTGGCGGATATCTTAACTAAACCGCTTAGCAGGAATTTATTTCAGTCTATTGTGCCCAAGATTGGTCTCCTTGATCGGTCGTCCATCTTGCGGGGGCGTGATAGAGATACTAAAGATCACGATAATGATACTAGAGATCACGATAATGATTGAGTTCCTAATATTGTTGATTGTATATATCTTTTTATATCTTTTTATTATTCTTGTAAATCTTCTAGATTAGTCCAAGATTATTTACTCTTGTATATATATTGTAATACATCAGTAATATAATTATTAAGTTTTCCAATATCTCCATAGCCCACCTCCGCCAGGCTGGGCTCCTTTCACATATCTGTCGAGCTTCCCGCTGTCGACCCACTTCAGAATGATACATTTCAGACTCATGCAGTCTTTTGTAGTGTGACCCGCATACTTGTGATAATCACAGTATTTTCTGTTATCCCTTCTGAACTTCTTTTCGGGTTCATTGGGGCAGGTGGGCATAGCTGGACCGTATTCAAGATTTCAGTGCGACTTACTGTCAATGGGGTAAATGTGTCGGGCACTCTCTCAGTCGCCCTAGTCCTGTTTTTCCCATTTTTATTGTTACCACCGCTCTTTGCTGGGTCCATCTTATCAGTATCTACGACCTTGGACTTGGGACCTTTTTCCTTCTTCGTTTCCTTCCTCTCTTCAGCTATGGATACATTGTAGGCCCTTTCAAACTGTTCTTGTCGGGTCTTCACGCTCCTAACTTGTAGCTCGTAGTCTAAGTCTGCAGAGGTCACCCCATTCCTGAAGCAATTTATCACTTCCCTATCTGTCAGGTCCTCTTCAATTTAGTCGACCATCTCCTTGAACTTGGTATAGTAGCTCATTGAGCTTTCATTCTTTCCTTGCGTCAGATTGTTCAAGTCGGTAATCATCAATTTTCGGGCTCCAGATGTCGAGAAGCGATCTAGGAACTTCCTCCTCATGTACTCCCATGTGGTAAAACAACCCGGTGCTAAACCACGAAACTAGGTCAGTGCTGCCCCTGTGAGGGTGCTAGTTAGTGCCTTGCACATCATATCATTCTCGGTGGAGACGAAGCACATGGTAGCTTCCAAATGCTGCATATGGTTCTAGGCATTGCTCGCACCCGAATATTTGTCAAGAGCGGGTAACTTGAAGCCTTTAGGAGTTCGTCGCTTAAGCAATTTTCTGGACAAGGGGCAAAGAGTAAAGTCATTTCGTTCGCCCTTTCCAGTATCCTCCTTCCTGTCGGCCTCCCATTTCTCTAACCTCTTTTTCCACTGCAACCATTCCCTGGCATCTAGATTGTCGTTTCTTGAGGGTGAGACATTATTGGATCTCAGTCGCTCGTCCCGGTGAGGCTCTCTTCTTGAGTTGGCTCTATGCTGTTCTCTTCTAGGGGGAGTCACCTCTCTACCTCGTCAACCTCTATGAGAAGGCGACCTTACTGAGTTTACAGGTGACCTGCGCCTATCCCCTCTTGTTGGTGACCTGCGCCCATTCCTATCTCGATGAGATTGCGACCTTTCAGCTCTACTAGGCGACCTGCGACTGTTTTCCTCGCGATGGGAATGAGACCTCTCCGTCCTGGCAGGCGACCTACGCATGTTTGTTTTGACTTCCCTTTGTCACCTTAAGTTGGACTCTGCCTCCTGCTCCCTATTCGTGTTGAGATGACTTCGCAAGTCGTCAGGTGGAACCGGTATGTGGGTGCGAATGTGCGGCATGATTTGCTGCTCGCCATTCTGAATAGCACTCCCGTTTTGCCTAGCACTCTCGTCAGGCTGCCTGTGAGAATTTTGAGAGGGAGCTGCCCTTTCTGACCTTCTATCATTCTGATCGGGCGAGTCTGGCATATCCAAAAATTCTGCCAAAAGTCTAGCCCGCTCCTGCATCATCTCCTTCCTACTGAGGGGATTGGTTGAGGGACCTGGTTTGTCGCCTGCAGCCATTCGCCTTGCTTATTGGCATTTTGGAGGGGGATGTGCTCCTTGTTCGACCAAAGGTCTTTTCTCCCTTCTACCATCTAGCAAGCCTCTGCCATCAGAAACGATGTTCGAACGTGTTGCCCTCCTGGGTTGACGCTGGGGAGAAGGAGGAGGAGGCATGTTAACATTGCGATTTCTAGCACCGGCGTCCGTGTTAGCGCTGACATTTCCTTCGTTGGGCTCATCCAAGGCGTCGGAAACATGACCATCAGAAGTCACCATGATGATGGGTTGAGAGAAATTTCGAGGTCAAAAAGCAATGATTCCCGGCAATGGAACCAAACTGATGATGCAAGAATCGTCCTGTAATCAATCTCCATCCAGCTGGAAGACTGATCACGTGGCTTTTGACCTGAAAACACAGAACCCACGACTAGCCGGAATGGTCTTCGACGAAGACCCTCGGGCGTGAGAGTAAGTATGGAGTATGAGAGCTAATAAGTTATAAAGAACAATGTATTCAGAATAACAAATATCAATTACCTTTGAACGGTTGGAATTGTGATGTATTTATAGGCTTTTCCAGAGTTGTAATTGTGGTAGGATTGTATGAAATCCCTATAATCACGGATCAGATTTGTATAAGATATCGTGTCCATAAATAACTCTTGTTTTGTAGGAATCATATTAAGAAAAGAATTCCAGGCGTATAATGACTCTGTAGGTCGCCGTTTACTGGTAGGTGAAATAGCCCGGATCCGGCTTGCGCGCGGAGCTCTGGCATCTCGCATTTGGTCGCGTTTGGGAGTCACCTGGATCTGAGAGGCAGCGCGATCGCGCCCCGGCATCTGGCTATTCCGTTTGCATTGGAGGTGTCTCGCTGTGTGTTTGCTTTGTAGAGTCGCCACACCATTTTTATTAAGCCCAAAACATTGGAAAAGGGCATCAGTTTAAAAATAAACTGTTTTTGTGTGATGAGATTTTAGGTTCGAAGGTCAGATGACTCATCGGGAAGAGAATATTAGAATATTAGAGCTCACCGAGTCGCCTCGTAAAAACGAGTCTTTCGGTACCCCTTATATTCTTTAACTATTGTGTGTGTGTGTGTTTGTGCTTTTAAAAATGCATGCTTTATCGGATGTCTACATTGTACACTGCTTTATTGAAATGTATTGAAATAGTGTAGGAAGGAAGCCTTACCAATGTTGGTTCGTGTCTGTCTACCGCGGGGGAATAGTGTTTGAGGATGGAATAGTGTTTCGGGACGGACCGGGATTACTTCGGGATGTGCCGGTTGTCTGCGGACAGAGTTTCGACGTGCCTCAGAATCATCAAGTGTGCACTTGGGCAGAGTTTCAACGTGCGTTGGGATCGCAGGGATCGTCAGTTAGATTCGGGCAGAGGTTCGGCATGCGTCGGGATCGTCGGTTGCGTTCGGGCAGAGTTCCGACGTGCGTCCGAGTTGCCGGTTTGACTCGAAAAGAGCCGGGACGCCTCGAGAAAGACCAGGCAAGGCCTCGAAGTACCACGAGGGGCCTCAGAGTACCTCGAGAGTACCTCGGGGCAGTGCGGGAGCGTCGCGGAAGCGCTCGGAGAGGCTTTGGAGCACCACAAGGGAGCTCGGCAGTCCTCGGAAGGATCCGAAAGGGGCCGGGATTGCCCCAAAGGGTCTTAGAGGGGTGCCTTAAGGCTGGGGGGAGAGGAGAGAAGAGGGAGATGTGTGAAATGAGGGAGGGGGAGCCCTCTATTTATAGTAAAAAATTTCGTGCAAGAAGGTCCGTACGGACCTTCCATGTAATCCAGGATTTTAGTTTTCCTCAATTTGAGGGAATAAGTGGAGTTTAAGAAGATTCAGTAATGATGGTGTCTGGTAGCAAGAAGGTCCGTACGGACCAACTTGCATGCATAAAGGTCCGTACGGACCTCCCATGAAACTGAGTAATGATGCTTCCTGGGATTTGAGGGAATAAGTTGGACTTTAAGAGGATTCAGTAATCATGGCAACAAAGAGGTCTGTATGAACCAGTTCTACATTTTTACATAATTCCTCAAAGGTCCTTTTGTCCCTTTCTGTTCCAGAAAGGTCCCTCCCTTGGTTTGGTTGGTGGTTTTGTTGTTTTTGAGGGTTACGGGTATTCGAGACTGCGTGTGTGTGAGTCTGCAGTATTTCCCATGTGCTCGGAAGAGGGTGATCCAGATTGGGGTACTTACAGAAGCCCCTCAACGACGTCACTTACGGAGGAAGTGGGGTCGTCAATAAGATAAGGGTCCTGATCTGGATCGCATGCTGGGTGAGTAAGTGACCGTGTAGGTCGGTTCGTGAGGACATGGCAGTGTCCTGTTGTGTGACCGTTTAGGTCAGTTGGCTGGACCCTGTGATAGGATTCCTACGTATCCCTAGCGGGAATCAAGCCTGATCGTAGTTCGTGTGTGGGGTGAGTGTTGCTGTGCACGAGGACGTGAGATGTCCTATGACTGAAACTCTGTGTGTGGATGTGATGGTATCCTATGGGTGACCGCATAGGTCGATGGTAAGGACATAGTGACATCCTGGGTGACCGTATAAGTCGATGGTAAGGACATGGTGGCGTCCTGGGTGACCGTATAGGTCGATGGTAAGGACGTGGTGGCGTCCTGGGTGACCGTATAGGTCAATGGTAAGGACGTGGTAACGTCCTAGGTGACCGTATAGGTCGGTGGTAAGGACGTGGTGGCGTCCTAGGTGATCGTATAGGTCGATGGTAAGGATGTGGTGGCTTCCTAGGTGCCCGTATAGGTCGGTGGTAAGGACGTGGTGGCGTCCTAGGTGACCGTATAGGTCGATGGTAAGGACGTGGTGTCGTCCTAGGTGACCGTATAGGTCGGTTGTAAGGACGTGGTGGCGTCCTAGGTGACCGTATATAAGGACGTGGTGGCGTCCTAGGTGACCGTATAGGTCGGTTGTAAGGACGTGGTGGCGTCCTAGGTGACCGTATAAGTCGATGTTAAGGATGTGGTGGCGTCCTAGGTGAGCGTATAGGTCGATGGTAAGGACGTGGTGGCGTCCTAGGTGACCGTATAGGTCTGTGGTAAGGACGTGGTGGCGTCCTGGGTGACTGTATAGGTCGGTTGGCTGGATCCTGTTATAGGATTCCTACGTATCCCTAGCGGAAATCAAGCCTGGTCGTAGTTCAGAGGTCGTGAATTTGTGAGTGTATGTGTAAGTGCTCCAATTTGAGTTGTTAGCATTTTCGTTAGAAAATTAACGAAAGTCTTAACATTCCTAACATTTCTAACAATTCCTAACCTTTCTAACAAAGTAAGGGTAGATTAGGGATTGCCATTTAGGGTTAAACCAAGAAAAGAATCTCAAAAAGAAAAGAAATTGTAAAAATTCGAATTTGGCAAGCTGAAAAACAGCAACCAGTTTGAATTTCTTGAAAATATTCTTTGTGTCAAAAGCGTGCAGCTGTAATTAATGAACAGTGCACGCTTCCACTATGATCCGCGCGGATGAAAAGGGCATTTCCAGAGGCCTATAAATTAAGCCCTTCAGTCTCAGAAAAAAAAAAGAAGAACACAATTCACAACAGCACCTTGGCGAAAATACTTGAGAAAACAGTGAGAATTCCCTAGAATTGTCACCTTTTTCTCTTGACTATTTTCCCAAATCTCACTCACTAATCACTCTCAAACTCAAAGCCTCAAACACTCTTACATTCAAGCCTAAATCTCAAAAATCAAAAGAAGATAGGTATAATCTCCTTCTCCCAACCCTAAATCTCTTTCATCCATGCATGCATCTCAAACTTTGAAGATATAATTTGTTCATTTCTCGCCTTAGATCCAAGAGGATCACCATGGAAGTTCATTTCCATGGATGATCCTCTACAAGGATCAACATTCTTTTCAAAGTGTCTTTACTTACTTGCAAACACATTTTCAAAACCCTAAAAATCATTTTCATACATCAAATCTTCATTTTCAAGGATAAAATTCCCCTTTCCAAGCAAATGAAGTGCTTAGTCCTAATGTACCCTAAGGATGGCTTGATATAGTAGATCACCACTAAAATGTCTAGTGACTACTAATCAAAGCCTAAGGAAATGGGGACAAGCATGGATGCCAAACCCCCTTTAAAATCATGTTTTTCTTCAAGAGAAAGTTGCTGTCCAGTAGCCTTTCTCTAAGACCTCTGTCCATGGTCTAATTTTTTGGACATACAGAAACTTGGAATTTGGTGTTGACTACAAAATACTTTTTGTAGCCAACATCGAGATCTTTCCAGAAATATTTTTACTTTATTTTTTGCGTGAGTAAATCTCTCCTTTTTCAAATTTTCTTTTAAAGGTCAGTTCCTCAGTCTCTGGAAATCCAGATTTCATATCTGAGATTTCCAGAAGATTTTGGTCTACCAAATCATCTCCAAATGGGAAAGTTCTTTTGTATAACCCTTATTTAAGGTGTTTTGAACAACTTTCATTCTCGGACATTCCCCAGATTTTGAAGTTTTAAAGCCCTTAAACCCATTTTAAAATCAAGTATCCACTGCCTTTTTCATTCTGGCAGAATTGGTTTTCAACTTCAAAAAATCTTTTGAGTACCAAAACCCAACCCAAAAATCATACCAAAAATCATGGGACTTTTTTGATGTCTTATAAAGAATTTCCAATTTTTAGTTTTCTCAGTTTCAATTTATTTTGGCCAAAGAAACACACACACACACACACAAATGGTTTTTAAGCTTGGAAGACTCGTTTTACGAGGCATTCCGGGTGAACACCAACGTTCTTCCCGGCGTGTAACGTGACCTCCGAACCCAAATCTCTAATATCGGGCATTTTTCAAAGTTTTGGCCCTTAAAATAAAAATGGCGTGGCGACTCCGTGTTTTTTTCGATTGATTTTCAAAGAAAAGAAAAATACCAATCTTTCGGAAAAATGGCAACATCGTTACAGTGGCGACTCCGCTGGGAAAAAAATAAGTTTTATCTTTTCAAAAAAAAAAAGAAAAACTTTTGAGGGTCAAGCTTCCGTCCCGGCATTTGAAACCGTTTGTTGTGTGTGTGTTGATTTTTCACATTTTCGTGTTGTTTTGGCCGCCTCGAAAAAGTCAAAATTTTGACTACCGGACCCGTTGCCTTGAATTTTGAATTATGTGCTTATGTGTTCATTTGCTTTCAAAAATTTTTTTTTCAAAAAAAAAGGTTCAAAAAAAAAAAAAAGGATTTTCCAAAAAAAAAGGTTTCAAAAAAAAATCATTTTGTGCATGCATCATACTTTTTAAGACACATGAAAAATTTCTATTTTACTCAGAAAAAGAAGATAGACTGCTTGCACACTACGCGCACTTGGCCTTACACTGCACACTACGTTCCTAACCCGGGGAAATCCCTGTAGCGGCCCGTTTGGTCTTATTACGCCTCTCGGTGCAAGCACGGGACTACCCAAACATCCCATGGAGCCTCGTGTCGACCATGCACTTGTCCGTGACACACTTTGTCCGAGACCCGGTTGGTTTTTAGTCTGGTCTGTGTCATGCCCTGTCTGTGTATAGACCTTTCCTTTCAAGCCTTAGTCGGCATACCAAGTCAATTTCTTTCGGGGACCCTAATCAGACGAAGTTCTGCCGGTTTTCCGTCACGAACTTTGACCAGATATTGACTGGCGCCTTGACTTTGACTCAGACTGGCACAAATTATACACTGACTCCCAGCATTGACACTGAGTCATCAAGAATTAACGATTATTCCATGCCTAATTGCGGCCTAATTGACGACAAGTCAAGATCGATTGTGGACATTTATCAGTCCGAACCATGCCGAATTTTTGTCGAGCCCTCGGACATGATCTTGTCTTTGACGTCAGCTTTGTCCGTAATTTACATCGAATGCTCGTTAAAACTCGATTACCCGCCAGACTTTTAGGATCGTTTTCATTTTCAGTCGGTGGGACCCGCTTGCCCTATAGGACCCTCGCCCGGGGCTGTCCACCCTGGGAGGTCGAAGTACAGGTGGAATACGAGGGGCTTATAGACGTAGTGATGGGGCCCACTGATCTAGGATCCAGAGTAGTTTGCGAAAAAGAAGAGCAATCTTTTCCAACCGATTAGGTTAATAAAATATGTTTTAAGTAAACAAGAACAAATAACTGCATGTTGCATGAGCCCAAAGCCCAAACACCTACCCTCCTTCTATCCCCAGACATCTGAACCCTCGTGCCTTTTCCCCCGCAGCTCCTCACAAAGCTTGGTTTCGGGCACCGGGTCACCGTTTGATCAGTTGGGAAGAGTCAAGCACGTCGTCAGCTCCACCGTTTGTTCCGACTCCCGGTTTTAGAATGTTTGCATCAGCCGGTAATGATGGCGACAACGTCACTCCGCCTCCCGAGACCCCTCAGACAGAACAGCAGTGGAATCAGTTAGCAGAACAGATGAGATTGCGACAGGAAGCACAGCCTAATAGCCTTATGGAAGCCATCAAAAGCCACAGTTTGGCCGCCAGCCTCAATTACGATGGCACCTTCACCGTGGAAGAAGAAGAGGATGCCAATCCCACTCTCAGTCGCCCTGATTACTCCAGGATGCCACCACTTACCTCCTATGGTACCACTACCAGAACCCATGCTCCTCGATCTTCGGGTCAGCCAGCTCCCCATCTTCAGACTACTGGATCCATGCAAGCTGACGGGACGAGTCAATTCCCAGTTCCTCAGTGGGGACAAAATCAGTACGGAATGTCTTCTCATGGTTGGGGCTACCTCAGAATGCCACAGCTAATTGGGAACCCGCCTCAATTTGGAACCGATCAATCCGGGCCTTCACAGCAACAGTTTGGAATGCCGCCACCGTCCGGTTCGGGGCCATAATCAGGAGCCCCTCCTCAGCATGATACTAGCTCAGTTGCTCCTCACACAGCTTTCACAAATTCCTTTCTCACTCAGGGTTCGATGGGTTACCAAACCTCCATCCCGGTTTCATCAGAATCACCAGGACCGCAGTACCCCCTGGTTATACACCATCGCCCCAGACAGCCATGCAATTCAACAATCAGAGACATCAGCCCGCACCTAAGCCTACCTATGGGTCTCACTCCGGAAATCCAAGCTACCCAGCTACATCAGGACTGCCTTCACCTACTTTGCCAGTTGAAAATCAGCAGCATGTCGCAAGGTTCTATCCCTTTGCCCAGGCTCCTACTCATGCTCCCCAGGGTAATTTGGGCCAAGGACAGGTTTTCACCTACGTCCCCGAATCGGCCGTTCCCTCCACCAGTCCACCGAAAGTGGTAGCTCCTCTCTCTAGCTCAATCACTGGTTTGAACGCCATGGTTCCATCGCAAGATCCTCATCTGGCCTGGTTCATGGAACAACATAAGGAAATGAATGCGCAGATTGCTGAATTGACCGCTAAGAAGTCTGCCTTCCGGCCTTCGGACCCGGACTCCATCGTTCCCCTGCCTCACAAATTTGTTATGCCAAATCTGGACCTCTTTGACGATACTGCATGCCCGAAAACTCATCTGGACACGTATACCTTGGCGATGAAGGCCAAAGGATGTACCAATCGTCGGTTAGTGACTATTTGATCTATCTTTGAAATCCAGTGCCTTAAAATGGTTCTTCCGCTCAAAACCCGAGGCCAGGGCTACATGGGACCAGATTACTAATGCCTTCACAGAAAAGTACAAAGCTAACTTGGAATGGGAAACAAATAGAGTTGACCTGCAGACAACAGTGCAGCGTCCCGACGAGAATGTTGGGGATTTCTACAAGCGGTGGAATCTGAAACTCAGTGAAATGGCCATCCCTCCTTCTGAAGAGGAACAACTGGACATCTTTCAGTCATGCCTGAAACCACATCTGAGAGCCTCCCTCAGTCACTTCCCGTATTCAGACTTACGGGCTATGGTTAACTCCGCAGCTAAGTTTGAAAAGGCTTACAATCAACAGCCGGCTGCTACACCTGCTTACAGATACAGGGCTCCTACCTCCAACACCGCTCCCGCTCCTGCTAAAGGCAAAGAGGTGATCAATTACGCGGGACAGGAATGTAATAACACAACTCCTTTTGCTCCCAGAAAACCAGCTGAATCCAGGCCACGGGTCATGAACCTCGAAAACTTTGGAATGCCTCTGAACGACATCTTTAGGGGACTGGTGAAAGAAGGCTTGCTACGGCCTCTGGAGAATTTCCAACCCAGGAATCCAAATGCTCCCGTGGATACTTCAAAGTATTGCGCTTTTCATCAAGCCCACGTACATCTGACTGACAACTGCTTCACTCTGAAAAAGGCGATCCAAGGCTTGATAGAGCAAGGAAAGTTGGAAGGCCTCGAGGGGCCAAATACAGTCAAAAATCCTCTGCCAAGGAACCATAATCAGGTGAATATGATTGAATGCGGAGAACCTTCGCATGCCCAGGAAGATGCTGATGAAGGTCCCCAAATACCCATGGCCAACCTTGTCGAGGATCCTGAATTCGGATTCCCCCTCAACCTTGAGGATGATGAAAAAGTCAGCCCACCTCGGTCTCATGTCAGAGATATCTTACAAGATTACGAAGCCCGCTATTTCTCGAATGAAGGGAAAGCTGATACTGAAGAACTGGGGCTATTCCGCTATTTCTCGAATGAAGGGAAAGCTGATACCGAAGAGCATCTGGAGCTAGTACACTTATGCTAGTTGGCTCTGGGAGAAACCAAATATGATCCCGAAGACAGTGAAACTGAAGAATCAGAGGAGGAGGATTGCTTCTATATCCTGCCTGGAGTTAAATACGTGCCACCCCCTCTCACTCTTCCCCCGCAGTTTCTGGGAGGAGAAGCTGAGTCACAATTACCACTTCCAGGAATGGGGACATATGACAATTTCTGCGGTTGCACGCACCCATATTCCCCTAACGGGTTTGATCGGCGTTCCCTTTTAGCCGAAATCCCAGTAGTATGGGAAGATGATTCCGATGACAGCGATGACGATGATGATGACGAGAGCGAAGAGTCAACTGAGGCCCCAGATCCGGAATCAATCTGGAACAATCAGGCCGGAAATGATGCCATGAGAGCCAGGCACAATGGTTGGCTGTCAGCAAGCGACGGTGAAGAACCACCAGAAAATGCAAGTCAAATGCCAATAGGGACGGGCCCCCAAGAACTGCACCTCGTAAGATGCACCTGTGGTCAGTGTCCGGATACTTCAGAGGATGAGGGACAACAAAGCCCGCGCCCAGATCCGTACATATCCGAAATCCTAGAGCACAATGTTCCTTATAAGAACCTAATCGGTGAATGGAGAAGGTTCATTGAAGCACTGGTCGAGAATGGAGGGTTTCAACGACCAGAAGATGATGAGTTCGTGAACGTCATCGGATCTTTTTCTTCTTTCCCGAGAACGGATGGCATAACAACCGTAAGGGTCACAACCGAGCCGCTTGAGCACAGCGAGTGCCTGCAATCTCTAAAAAGGGTTATTGATCTAAATGTCTCCCCAGTCGCCTTCATACCCATGGATCCACATGACGCCTTCCTAATCGCACCGGTGCCCGACAGTGGACCTCGGGTGCTCCTCATTTGGACTCAGATCTATTGAGCTGCTACATCGAACTACGAGGGGGAACGTTGCCTATCCTTTACTTGTGGTTGCCCTACTTGCAAGGGTGAAAGAAAGAAGATGTATGATGAGATGGAGGCTGATAGCCATAAGATCGAGGAAACTTCGAAAGACGAATATGAAACCGAGGACATGAAAGCTATGAAATTTCCTGGGGCTGAGCACGTGGACGTCTTAGAGTTCAACACTGCCTACCATGCTTTAGGAAAAGGGTTTTTAGGTATCCGATCCAAGCTGATAGTCGAAGATCTGTTAGAGAGAGGAAGACTGACTCCCATCCTCCCAAATGAGAAAATAACCATGGTCAGATCAAATCCGCCCCAAAACAAAGTAACACTCCTTGTCAGGGTTACCCAAGAAGAGGTCACCTTCCCCGAATGTATTTCAGCTCTCAGAGAAGTCCTGGAAATCGGCATGATACCGGATGCGCCTCCCACACAGAGTGCTATAATCATCTCCAGCTCTGAGTATTACAGAAAGGAACCAGAATGGTTGCACTATACCGGGGATGAGATCGAAAAGCCGCCAAGCCCCGAGAATAGCGACTCTTGTTGTATGATAACTATGAGCAAGGCAGGCTATGGGAGCGAATCGGAGGATGCCCTAGCTCTGTGGGCCATCCAGGGGGCAACAACACAACCCCAGACTCAAAAGCCTGTGACTTGGGAAGCAGTTATAAGGGCCGCCCAGGAAGGAGCCAGTACAGCTCAAGCTCAGCCCCTCACCGTTGCTAGACTCCGTCAGAACCAGTGGCCGATAGCCAAAAAGGCTCCCCCGTTGACCTTAGCAGCGTTGAAGAAATCTAGTCAAGAAGCAACTGATGAGGAAGTTAACCTGTTGACCCGATCCGGGCAAATCTTCCAAGGGAATCCCAAGGCAGATAAAAGGGTAGCAGATCAAGCATCCGGAGAAAACCGTAATCCCGGTGTCAAGACAGCCGAAGCTCCTAACCCTGAGAAAGAGGACCCCGTGCTCACCCAGTTGAAGCAGACACAGGCCAACATCTCTCTATGGTCTCTACTCACCTCGTCTTATCCCCATAAGCTAAAACTGGAAGAAAGCCTGGTGTGATGTACCCGATTTTTTTTGAAATCAAACGGAGTCGCCATGCCATTTTTGTTTTAAGGGCCAAAACTTTGAAAAATGCCCGAGATTATAGATTTGGGTTCGGAGGTCACGTTACACGCCGGGAAGAATGTTAGTGTTCACCCGGAATGCCTCGTAAAACGAGTCTTCCAAGCATTAAAAACCATTTGTGTGTGTGTGAGTGTGTGTGTGTGAGTTTTGGCCAAAATAAGTTGAAACTGAAAAGTAAAAATTGGGAACTCTTTATTAGACTTTAAACAAGTCCCATGATTTTTGGTGTGATTTTTGGATTGAGTTTTGATACTCAAAAGATTTTTCGAATTTGAAAACCAATTCTGCCAGAATGAAAAAGGCAGTGGACACATTATTTTAAAATGGGTTTAAGGGCTTAAAAATCTCAGAATATGGGGAATGTCCGAGAATGAAAGTTGTTAAAAACACCTTAAATAAGATTTCTCTAGAAGAACCTTCCAATTTGGAGATGATTTAGTGGACCAAAACCTTCTGGAAATCTCAGATATGAAATCTGGACTTTCAGAGACTGAGGAACTGACCTTTAAAAGAAAATTTCAAAAATCTAGATTTACACACGCAAAAAATAAAGTAAAAATATTTCTGGAAATCTCTGGATGTTGTCTACAAAAAGTATTTTGTAGTCAACACCAAATTCCAAGTTTCTGTATGTCCAAAAAATTAGGACATGGATAGAGGTCTTAGAGAAAGGCTACTGGACAGCAACTTCCTCTTGAAGAAAAACATGATTTTAAAGGGGGTTTGGCATCCATGCTTGTCCCCATCTCCTTAGGCTTTGATTAGTAGTCACTAGACATTTTAGTGGTGATCTACTATATCAAGCCATCCTTAGGGTACATTAGGACTTAAGCATTTCATTTGCTTGGGAAGGGGAGTTTTATCCTTTGAAAACAAGATTTGATGTATGAAAATGATTTTTAGGGTTTTGAAAATGTGTTTGAAAGTAAGTAAAGATACTTTGAAAAGAATGTTGATCCTTGTAGAGGATCATCCATGGAGATGAACTTCCATGGTGATCCTCTTGGATTTAGAGCAAGAAGATGAACAAACTACATTTTGGAGTTTGAAAATGCATGCATGGATGAAATAGATTTAGGGTAGGAAGAGGGAGGTTATACCTATCTTCCCTTGTGTTTGTGTTGGTGTTTGAATGGATTCAAGGGTTGAATGTGTTTAGGGTTTGAATGTGTTTAGGGCTTGTGATTAGAGTTGGTCAAAGAGAAAACAAGTAGATAAAAATTAAGTCCTCTATGTTTTCTCTCTAATCCTCCTCTTAAGGGGTGATTGAAGCTTGGGCTTGTGTATGAATGGGAGTGATTTGAGAGTGAGTGGGATTTGGGAAAGATTCAAGAGAAAATGGTGGCAATCTAAGGATTCCCACTGTTTTCTCTCTATTTTTCGCCAGAGTGCTGTTGCTGTGAGTGAATTGTGTTGTGTAAACTAAGAGAGGAGGGTTCAATTTATAGGCTTATGAAATTTCCAATTATGTCCGCGCGGATGGTTATGGAAGCGTGCACTGTTCATTAAATGCAGCTCCAGGCTTTGGACACAAGGAATATCTTTTGAAAATTCAAACTGGTTCTTTGTTTTGACTTACCAGATTCGGATTTTTCCAATTTCTTTTCTTTTTGAGATGCTTTCCTTGGTTTATCTTTAAATAGAAATGCCTACTTTAACCTTACTTTGTTAGAAAAGTTAGGAATAGTTAGAAATGTTAGGAATGTTAAAACTTTCATTAATTTTCTAACAAAAATACTAACGACTCAAAGTGGAGCACGTACAGTAGCCCCTCGGCGACGGCGCTTTCGAAGGAAGCGGGGTCGTCGATAAGAGTAAGGCTCTATATTTGACAGGGTGATCAAGTGATCGAGTGGCTGAACCTAGCGATAGGCTACCTACGTATCCCGAATGGGAATCAAGTCGGCCGTAGTTCGGGTCTTTCGATGTCGACCCTAGAGTGACTGTTTTAGGATGTCAACCTGGCGAGCGAGTTCTGCAGTCGTTTGTTGAAAGAAACTCTACTGGGGATGACCATTTTGGTCTGATGGCTAGAGTTGTATATCTGCTCTGCTTGGGATAGGAAATGACCATTTTGGTCTGATGGCTGAAGTTGTATATCCGCCCTGCTGGGGATAGGAATGACCATTTTGGTCTGATGGCTGAACCTAATGATAGGCTACCTACGTATCCTTAAGAGGAATCAAGCCAGTCGTAGTTCGGGTCTTCCGACTATCTTCAGACGTAGACCCTAGAGTGACTGTTTTAGGGTGTCAACCTAAGATTTGACTATTTTTGGAAGTCGCCCTAAGATTTGACTATTTTTGGGAAGTCACCCTGAGATTTGACTATTTTTGGGAAGTCGCCCTATGATTTGACTATTTTCGGGAAGTCACCCTATGGTTTGACTTTTTTTAGGAAGTCGCCCTATGGTTTGACTATTTTTGGGAAGTCGACCTATGATTTGACTATTTTTGGGAAGTCGCCCTATGGTTTGACTATTTTTGGGAAGTCGCCCTATGGTTTGACTATTTTTGGGAAGTCGCCCTATGGTTTGACTATTTTTGGGAAGTCGCCCTGGTAATGATTTCGGTTTGTCGAATTAGGGGATGATTGCGATCTATTGCTTTCCTAGTGTTGTGTGTGATAGCATTTTAGGTGCCTCAAACCTTAATGATGGCGTCTTAGGTGCCTTGACCCTTGATGATGGCGTCTTAGGTGCCTTGACCCTTGATAATGGCGTCTTAGGTGCCTCGAACCTTGATGATGGTGTCTTAGGTGCCTCGAACCTTGATGATGGCGTCTTAGGTGCCTCAAACCTTGGTGATGGCGTCTTAGGTGCCTCAAACCTGGGTGATGGCATCTTAGGTGCCTCAAACCTTGAGGATGGCATCGTAGGTACCTCGAACCTTGGTGATGGCATCTTAGGTGCCTTGAACCTTGAGGATGGCGTCTTAGGTGCCTCGAACCTTGGTGATGGCGTCTTAGGTGCCTCGAACCTTGAGGATGGCGTCTTAGGTGCCTCGAACCTTGATGATGGCGTCTTAGGTGCCTCGAACCTTGGTGATGGCATCTTAGGTGCCTCGAACCTTGAGGATGGCGTCTTAGGTGCCTCGAACCTTGACGATGGCGTCTTAGGTGCCTCGAACCTTGATGATGGCGTCTTAGGTGCCTCGAACCTTGATGATGGCGTCGTAGGTGCCTTGAACCTTGGTGATGGCGTCTTAGGTGCCTCGAACCTTGAAAAAGGGCAATCTGGAGGTATTAACTTGTTTTGAAATGATTTCCTTTGATGTTCGTATCCTTTCGTTGGGGACAGACTTCGAGGGGATAGACAGTCTTTTGGTGGACTTCATTTGAAGGGATCGGTCTTACGTTTGCTGCCGGAGGTGAAAGAGACGGAATTCTGTTGGCTTTCGTCAGGGATGAACCTAAGTTGAGGTTTAGTTCTATTGTATGAACCTAAATGAGGGCTCAGTTCAGGAGTATGAACCTAAATCGAGGTTGAGGGAAACTATTTGAGGGCATTCTCGCAGGGGAAGATTAGAGCTTACGATGATTACCGGGGAAAAGGGTGACCGTGTTGGTCAAGCGGCTGGACCTATGGTAGGCTGCCTACGTATCCCGAGTGGGAATCAAGCCTGGACGTAGTTCGAAATCGATTGGATAGTTAGGAACAGGTCTAGGATCCTGGGTCTTTTGATAATTCGGAGGTTGTCTCCTTAAGGAGCTAAAGCTTCCGTCGCTATTTGCGGAGATAGAGATAGCTAAAGCTATGGGCAATCATGCAACATTTGTGAATGTATGCATATTTTGAGATATGTTGAGGGACTAACATACCTTTGCTGTGCTTACCTGCAGGAGAGCAAGTTGCGGGGGCAGTGTAGTGTTGAGAGTCTTGATGTATCTGATCGAGATGTTGAGACATTTAGGGGCGTGAGGTATCTCTGACCGATTGGCATTTGAAAACATGGCATCCCTGACCTACTTTCCTTTGAGAACTTGGTGTCTCTGATCGAATTGCATTTGAGAACTTGGCGTCCCTGACCCATTTGTATTTGAGAACTTGGCGTCCCTGACCGATTTGTGTTTTGAGAACTTGGCGTCCCTGACTGATTTGCATTTGAGAACTTGGCGTCCCTGACCGAATTGCATTTGAGAACTTGGCGTCCCTGACCCATTCGCATTTTGAGAACTTGGCGTCCCTGACCGATTTGTATTTTGAGAACTTGGTGTCCCTAACTGATTTGCATTCGAGAACTTTGCATCCCTGACCGAATTGCATTTGAGAACTTGGCGTTCCTGACCCATTCGCATTTTGAGAACTTGGCGTCTCTGACCGATTTGCATTTTGAGAACTTGGCATCCCTGACCGATTTGTATTTTGAGAACTTGGCGTCTCTGACCGAATTATAGACACTGGAGGCGGTCTTCATATATTTGTGGATGTTGGGGGTTGTCTCTACCAAGTTGTAGGCGCCGGAGCTTGTCTTTGCCAAGCTATAGACATGGGGACTATCTTTGCCAAACTGTAGATGCTGGAGGTTGTCTTCATCCATTTGTGGACATTGGAGGTCGCCTTTGCCTAACTGGAGATGTCGGAAGATGTCTTCACGGACTATCTTTGCCAAACTGTAGATGCTGGAGGCTGTCTTCATCCATTTGTGGACATTGGAGGTCGCCTTTGTCTAACTGGAGATGTCGAAAGATGTCTTTACGGACTGGATGCACTGTAGACCTGGAGCCAAGGTGGTGTTGTCCTAATGTGTCTGAGGCTAAAATGGTGCAGGATTGAGGTGTCTGAATCAGGCTGATGTCGTCTTTAGGTGTCCGAGCACAAGCTGTCGTGGGCTTGAGGGGTTTGAACCAAGAGGGTGTTGACTTGAGGTATCCATTATTTGGGTAGTTCCGTTGAAGTCATTGGAATTACGCTTCGGTGGAGACCATCCTTGCTGTGAGGAGGCTTCGGGTAGTGACGAAAGACTGGTCTTTTGTTCTTGAATTGCTACATTTGTTAGTAGAGGGACAAATGCACATATGACATTCATGATGATGGATGCATGCATGGAACTAAAAATGACTTCGCAATAGCTTAGGTTTTTTTTATTGATCCATGCTTTGCATGCTACATGAGCCCTGGGGAGATTTTTGTGGGGATGCATGTGGTGAGAGGGTTTGTATGTGTTGTGGACTGTTTGGGACAAGCTTTGAGCTGGTGGGGTGATATCCTTTGGTCGCGGACTGAATTGCATGTCATTGATGAGGTCAATTTTGATTTTGGGATGAAGTTGGATTTGAACCCCGGGTCTTGATTGAAATTTCTTTTCAGTCTCGGACACTTGAAGCTGATGCTGACAGGCTCTAGAATCAAAGTATGTTGTCATGAATGAACCCTCTTTCGCTTGGTTTAGTTGTGATTTGGCATAAATTTGGAGAATGATTTGGCGAAATGCTGATATGAGGAGATTCCCAATTCTCAACTTTAAATGATGCAGGGAGTTGCCACATACCAAGTTCTAAAGCTGAAACTCCAAGATTGTTGTTGAGGTGACTAGGCCTTTCTTCTGAAGATAGGTGTGACTTGATAAAGCCCCATTCCATGGAAGAGACATGGCGAAAGCCATGAAATCATTCTCTGAATGATTTGATGAAGCCCCAGGTTTGACAAAGCGTCACTACAGAGGTCCAGTTAAAGGTTTGACTATAAAACTGACATACTGATGAAGTGCCGAGCCAATCGATCAACGTGAGAGCCCTCAAGGTGAAGTTGTCATGAAGTAAGAAACCCATCTTTGATAAAGACTATGAAACTAGAATCCTCTCTTCGAAGAGTGTCTTCCATATGGGACCTGTTAGCCATAGTGGCACTTGGCTTGTTCATGGCTTCAATCATATTCACCCTACTTTTTTTTTTAGGGAATGGATTGTTGACTGTATTGGGTCCTTAGGGTACCCTTTTTCGATCAGTTCTCACACTGCCCTTTTTCAGGAGCATACTAGTGGGAAGCACAGAGTTTAGTTGTGTCCAAAGGGACACCGGGATCCATGGGCTGATGGTTGTCTGGTCAAACCTTCCTTCACAAATCCCTGAAAGACGTCGCTCAGAGGCATTCCGAAATCTTCAAGCTTAAGGCTTCGCGACTTGGGCACATCACCTTTCCTTGGCACGAAAGGAGTGGCATTGTTGCAATCCTGTCCCGAATAGGACTGGGCAGGAGAGGTGGAAGAAGCCCGGTATCTGTAAGCAGGTGCAACAACTTGCTGCTGATTGTAAGCCCTCTCAAGTTTAGCCCTGGCATTGACCATTGCCCACAGATCCGGATAGGGGAAATTGCTAAGTGAGGCCCTTAAATGCGGCTTCAAGCATGATTGGAAGATGCCTAACTGCTCCTCGTCAGAGGGAGGGATGGCCATTTCACTGAGCTTCAAGTTCCACCTTTTATAAAAATCCCCAATATTCTCATCTGGGCGCTGCATTGTCGTCTGCAGGTCGACTCTGTTTGTCTCTCATTCCAAGTTGGCTTTATACTTATCTGTGAAGGCACTTGTAATCTGCTCCCATGTAGCCCTCACCTCGGGTTTTAAGCGGAAGAACCATTTTAAAGCACTGGACTTCAAAGAGAGACTGAAATAGTCAGCCAGCTGCTGATTGGTGCACCCTTTGGCCTTCATTGCCAAGGTATGCGTGTCCAGATGAGTTTCCAGGCATACAGTCCCTTCAAAGATGTCCAGATTTAGGCATCACGAATTTGTGGGGCAGGGGAACAATGGAGTTCGGGTCTGTAGGCCGGAAGGCAGACTTCTTAGCGGTCAATTCAGCAATCTGCGCTTTCAATTCCTTATGCTGTTCCATGAACCAAAACCAGATGAGGGTCCGGTGGTGGAACCAGAGTGTTCAAGCCGGCGACTGAGCTAGAGAGAGGAGCTACCACTGGCGGCAGACTGGTGGAGGGAACGGCCGATCCGGGGATGTAGGTTAAAACCTGTCCTTGGCCCGAATTACCCTGGGGAGTGTGAGTAGGAGCCTGGTCAAAGGGATAGAACCCACTGGCTTGCTGTTAACTTCCAATTGGCAAAGAGGGTGGTGGTAGACCTGAGGTGGTCGGGTAGCTAGAGCTTCCATGAAACTTAAATACGGGTTGTGACCCTTGTTCATTGAACTGCATGCATGCTTGGCTGGGGTGATGGTGTATACCCGGGAGGATACTGTGGTCCGGTGATTCTGATGAGACTGGGATGGAGGCTTGGTAACCCATCGAACCCTGAGTGAGAAATGGGTTTGTGAAAGCTGTGTGAGGAGCAGCTGAACTAGCATCATTCTGTTGTCACGAACCAAACTGTAGTGGCATCCCAAACTGTTGCTGCGGCACTCTAAACTGTTGTTGTGAAGGTTCGCCTTGATCGTTTCTGAACTGAGACGGGATCCCAATTTGCTGTGGCATTCCAAGGTACCCCAACCATGAGAAGACATTCCGTGCGATTTTGTTCCTACCGAGGAACCTGCGAACCGATTCGTCCCGTCAGCCGTATGGATCCAGGTGGTGCGTAGTTGGGGAGCCGGGTGACCCAAAGATCGAGGAGATAGTACCATAGGAGGCCGGCGGTGGCATCCTGGAGTAGTGCAGGCAACCGAGAGTGGGATTGGGGGTTTCTTTGTCCCGTTAAGGCGGTCATGAAGGGATCTTGTGAGACTTGTGCGGTGCGGGACTGGCTTGTCTTGAAGCTGGGTTCTTTGCCGAGGCATTCCAAATTGCCGGGCCGAGAAGTTCAAACCGATCCATAGTTGACCGCCGTCCCAAACCCAGCGAGAAGTCATACCAAGCCGATGTAAGCTGAAGCTCCCGACCGATCTCGTACCGAGCCGCCGAGGCAAACTGCTGTGACATACCGAGCTGACCCCAACTGTATTGAGGCACACCATACTGGCCCAAATCGGGCTGAATTCAATTTGTTTCCCCAAGCGATTGTCCCGATCGAACTGTGAATGTATACCAGACCGAGGCTAAAAGGATGACTGATTCACAGGTTGAGAAGAGTGTGGCCCGGTGGAGGTTCCATGTGAGGAAGGTGGTGGTATTCGGCGGTAGTTTGTCTGGCCAAGATAGGGATGGGGATCCTTTTCCTCTTCTATCGTGAAAGTCCCATCGGGTTTGAGGGCAATCGTCAAACCAAAATTCCTGACGCCTTCCAAGGATGAACATCGAAACCTCATTCTGATTGGTACAAGGGATTTTAATATTAGCCATGATGAATCCCTGGTTCTGATTAAAATTCCGTCCTCAACCTTGGAAATCAAAGAACTGCACTTGACAAGCCCATGACCAACATGGCGATCAAATCTCACTTTGCTTGGCGAGGCCTTGGTCTGAAGAGATGTGTTTGCGAAGTCTTGATTTTGAAGAAGTGACTTGGTAGAGCCTTTGTCTCATGATTTTGAATCTGACACAAACCTGGTAGGCATTGTAGACTGATACTGAGATGAGTCTAAACGAAGACCCAGCCCATCTTGTAGCAAAGTGAAGAACCGGCGTGACCAGAGAAGCCCCACTCTAAACAAATGGCTTGACGAAAGTCCTTCCTCAAAGAGTACAGTGCAGCTCTAATGCAAATTGAATTGTCATGTAGCAAAAGAGGCAACCCATCCTTCTATATTTACTTTATTATTTTCTTTAGTCAATTAGTCAACCGGAAGAAAACGTAAAAGAAAGACAATTTAGAAATGTATACCTGCAGGGGCATGTTTTTCGAAAAGTGGGGATGAATCCCCGATTTGTATTATTTGATGGCCTCATTTGATGAAGGCACAAAAGAACTCGCTTTGGGTTTGACTCTTTTGAGAGAGCATAAGTTTAGAAAGGTTTGTAAAAGTGTATGGAAGCCCCTGCTGACAGAAAATTAGTGTTTAGCTCTATTTTTCCTATAATGTAGAAAAAGAAGACTTGTCGAGACATCTGAAAACATGTTTTATTCAAAATGATCATAAGATTGCTTAAAACCCTTTATTAATGTTCGGGTTATTCAACACCCAATCTCGATATGAACAAACATTTAGATTAATTAAGAGGAGAAAGTCAACTGATACCAAGAGTCGAAGTTGGCGAATGATGAAGAGGGATCGTGTATAGGAGAGGCCATTGGTGAGACCGAATTTTCTGGGATTTGAATGTGTTTATGACCGGACCATTTCTGGTTGCCTACGTTCTCCTTAATATAAGGAGCTCAGGTCGCCGTAGTTCGGACTTGAACTGTGTTTGGCTTTGGGAAAGGGTATGAACATTTGTGGTCCATTTGGTGAAAAAGGGTCGGATGGGAAGCTTGAATGATAAGGTACGGGCCTTGAGATGTTCCTTGACAAGTCGTTTTTTGACGGCTTCTTCCGTGATTTCATTGCTTCTTGATCATCATCTTTCATTGAGGGAGAAAGAATTTGAATACAGCTTAAGGGTATTTGACTGTTCCCTTGTAGTCGACAACTTCCGTTCTTCGAGCTTTAAATTTGCCCATATGTCAAGTTTCTGATTGGCGGTGCTGGATCCTTGGCCTGATTTTTTTTTTGAAGCTTTTGCTTTTTTTTTTTGGAAGCTTTTTTTTTGGAGCTTTTGCTTGAGGTTTTTTTTCTTTTTTTTTTTAAGCACTTGAGGACGAAGGCAAGCTTCTGCTTGAACTTTCTTGATGCATGGGGGGTGGAGGCAAGCCCCTGGTTTTTTGTCGACATGGGGTCAATCTTCCGATGCTGAGTGACCTTTTGTTGTTCTTCGATGCTGCCGCCGTCGTTGACTTGGTCAAGGTGATGATGGGGACATGTTTTGGAAAGTGTATGGCTTGATGGAGGCCTTTGTGAGGTGAGGAAAGTGTATAGGGAGGGCATTAGTTGACTTTCTCGCACCAATTAATTAAAATCTTAATCATTTCCAGAGATTATTTGTTGAGCAATGCGAGTGATCATTCAAAATAAAACCATTTCATTAAATGTAATGTAGGTGTGCAAATAATGTCTCAAGTCTAGCAAGAAAAGAAAAAGACTCTTTTATAGAAAATTTAAGATTAACTACAATGTCCAAGGAGGACTTGATTGAACGAAAAAAGTACTAGAACCTACGAAGGTTGACTAAAAGACTGTTTTAATATTAAAGGATGGGTAGCCCCCAATCTAGCTACTCTTTGTTGTTGGACCATGTCTCTATCCTTTAGTAGACTATGCTCGCCTTTGGTAACTTCAAGGAATTCCTCGCTTACCAGCCTTGACGGTTGCCTTATCTGCCATCAGATCATTATCATCCCATTTACCCTTGGCGTCAGTCGTGAACTTACCGGGGGGCGGGAGTTTAAAGCATTTCACCAAATCCAGCTTTGCCGTGGTCACATGCTTGTTGCAGTCAAACCAGCCATTCTCCACATTTGTTGCGACTAAATCATCTGGCTTGGAGCTTGAATCATAAAACTCAATCATGTTTATACTCGTGTTGTTTGGGAAATGATCATTGGCAGGGTTGAGATCACTGAGGCGCTCGAGTTTGCCCTTCTTAATTAACCCCTGAATTGCCTTTCTCAAAGCTGTACAGTTGTCAGTTATATGATCGTGATATTGGTGGAAAGCACAATTCTTAGTGGTGTCCAAAGGGATTTTGGGATCCTTGGGCTGATAGTTTCTCATGGGTTCGAGGAGACCCTGCTTTAGCAAGCTTTTTAAAACTTTGCTTAAGGGAACACCCAAATCCTCGGGATGTGGTTTCTCCTTTGGGGGAGAATAAACTCTTAATGCTCTTTGATTCGAGATTTGTTTATTGACTTGGTCACCATTCTGAACAGGGTTTGCCGGTTTTGGTCCATTGGGGTGCTCAAGCTTGCCCGCTTCGATTAACCCTTGAACCGCTCTCTTCAAGACTGTGCAGTCGTCGGTCGTGTAGCCATAATGATTATGGAAGGCGCAGTGCTTACTCATGTCTAGGGGTGCATTTGAGCTCCTTGGATGGTAGTCCCTGAGAGGCTCCAAAAGGCCTTCCTTTACTAAACCCTAGAAAATTAAGCCCATGGGCATCCAAAATCATCAAAATGTTCTCGTTGCCTTAGAGGACCACCATTTCTTGGTTGCTTTTGGATGCCGTCATTTGTACGCAATGCCTTCTTTCCTTTGATGGATGTTGCAGCCGTGTTGGAAGGGTAAGGCTTATAGCGATGAGACATGTTCCGACCCGTAGTGCTTCCCCGTGCACGAACCCTTTTGATGTAATCAACGATGTAATCGTCGAGATTCGACCTTTTGTAAAACTCATTCGTGTCGGATACACAAGATTGGTATGGTGAGATGACCCGAGTCGAGCGATCGTCGATACCCTCGTTGCTAGGCTTTTCTTGTACCTTCTTAATTGGTTCTACCAATAATCCATTGGACGAGTCAATAGGAACACTAGGACTGCACGACACCGCCACAAGATTGGCATCAGTAAATGAAACCACAGTAGGAAGTACTCTGGTGGGAGGGATGACAGTCTGAGCATTAAAAGCGTGACCGTAACCCTCCTCATAAGGCTTGGCAGTTGCCGAAGATGAGGATATATGGCTCGTAATGGTTGGATACCAGGGAGCAGTGAGTGCGGATCCAAAAGGCTGTGAAGATATGAGACTTGAGGCATCGTAACAGTAGGACTGAACGTGTCTTGACCACACTGAGGAACGTGACTACAAGGGTAATGTGCATACTGTACTTGATGAGCAGGAGCAGCTTGCGTAACAGCCGGGTGGAGAATTTGATGAGGAGCATTTGACCTTGTCGGACTTCCCAACCGGAGGGGTGGGGTAGAGCCTGATGAAGTGGTGATAAAAGCCTAGTGGCCCATGTGATCTCGCAGTATCATAGGGGCAAGTGTGCTTTGAGAATTGGAGGGAGCAAGCTGGCCCCCTCTGAACCATGGAGCCTGAGAAGCAAACTGTCCCAAAATGGCTTGCGGAGCCATGTCAAACTGCTGGGCTTGAGAAGTCGTGAACTGACCCATTCTGAGATGATGACCCGAACCAGACTGATGTTGTGAAGTAGTAAACCGACCCCTTCCAAGCTGTGGGGCGAAAGCCAACTGATTCCATCCTGGTGGTGAGACCTGAGAGGCACCGGGGGCAGGTTGACCTAGATCGGGCTGTTGAGGAGTATCGAGCTGTAGGGGCTGAGATGTACTGAACTGACTAATTCCACACTGATGGCCCGGGCCAGACTGAGGTTTTGGAGTAGCGAACTGACCCATTCCAAGCTGCGGGGCAGAAAGAGACTGATTGGAACCCAAAGGTGAAAACTGAGAGGCACCGGGGGGATGTTGACCAATATCGGACTGTCGAGGAGTATTGATACAATGAGGCCAAGAGGCAGGCTGAGTGATAGGCTGGGGGATGCTTGGCCCATTAGTAGTTCCACACGAAAGGGAACAGGGCATTTGATGGTAGTTAGCATGCCCGGGAGGGTAATTAGTTCCAATCTTCGCATCAACCGTAAAGGTTCCATTAGGGTTGCGAATAATTGTTAGCCCCTGGGTTCTGATACCTTCCAATAACTGACTGATCTGAGCCTCTTGATGTTGTCTTATCTGTTCCAACATCTGATTCCACTGCTCGACATTTTGCGGATTTTTGGGGTGCGGAGTTGTACGTCCCCCACAGTTCTCATCAGAGTTGGCCATTCTGAAACTTTGAGCTGAAGCGAAGGAGGAAACTGATGAAGTATCTGACTCCGGAATGACTGAGCTGAGCAAATGATGACCCGGGGTCTTGATCGAAACTTTGGTTACTATGGAAGGCACAAAAGGGTGTGGTTCAGACTCGGGAAAGCGGAACAGGTTGGTGTTTGGGCTTAGGGCTCATGCAACATGCTATTATTCGTTTAAATTTACTTAAAACATGTTTTATTAAACCTAATCGGTTGGAAAAGATTGCTCTTCTTTTTCGCAAACTAATCTGGATCCTGGATCAGTGGGCCCCATCACTACTTCTACAACATGCTCATATTCCACCTGTATTTCGACTTCCCAGGGTGGACAGCCCCGGGCGAGGGTCCTATAGGGCAAGCGGGTCCCACCGACCGAAAAGAAAAACGATCCTAAAAATCTGGCGGGTAATCAAGTCTTAACGAGCATTCGATGTAAATTACGGACAAAGCTGACGTTAAAGTCAAGATCGTGTCCGAGGGCTCGACAAAAAGTCGGTATGGTTCGGACTGATAAGCGTCCACAATTGATCTTGACTCGTCGTCAGTTAGGCCGTAATTAGGCATGGAATAATCATTAATCCTTGATGACTCAGTGTCATGCTGGGAGTCAGTGTATAATTTGTGCCAGTCAGAGTCAAAGTCAAGGCGCCAGTCAATATCTGGTCAAAGTCCGTGACGGAAAACCGGCAGGACTCCGATTGATTAGGGTCCCCGAAAGATATTGACTTGGTATGCCGACTAAGGCTTGAAAGGAAAGGTCTATACACAGACAGGGCATGACACAGACCAGACTAAAAACCAATCGGGTCTCAGACAAAGTGTGTCACGGACAAGTGGATGGTCGACACGAGGCTCCATGGGATGTTTGGGTAGTCCCGTGCTTGCACCGAGAGGCGTAATAAGACCAAATGGGCCGCTACAGGGATTTTCCAGGGTTAGGGACGTAGTGTGCAGTGTAAGGCCAAGTGCGCGTAGTGTGCAAGCAGTCTATCTTCTTTTTCTGAGTAAAATAGAAATTTTCGCATGTGTCTTAAAAAGTATGATGCATGCATAAAATGATTTTTTTTTGAAACCCTTTTTTTTTGGAAAATCCCTTTTTTTTGATTTTTTTTTTGAAATTTTTTTTTGAAAGCAAATAACACATAAGCACATAAGCACATAAACACATAATTCAAAATCCGAGGCAACGGGTCCGATAGTCAAAATTTTGACTTTTCCGAGGCGGCCAAAGCAACACGAAAATGTGAAAAATCAACACACACACCACAAATGATTTTAAATGCCGGGACAGAAGCTTGACCCTCAAAAGCTTTTCTTTTTTTTTTTTTTTTTTTTGAAAACAATGATACCGGTACGTGGGATTGTTAAACCACAATTTATCCCCGACTCGTGTTAGGAGGCGATAACGGGAAGTTTAATGGTTTCCACCAATATACCAAATATCATTTTTTTTAAGATAAAGCTAACAAAATCCCCAGCGGAGTCACCACTGTGATGTACCCGATTTTTTTTGAAATCAAACGGAGTCGCCACGCCATTTTTGTTTTAAGGGCCAAAACTTTGAAAAATGCCCGAGATTAGAGATTTGGGTTCGGAGGTCACGTTACACGCCGGGAAGAACGTTAGTGTTCACCCGGAATGCCTCGTAAAACGAGTCTTCCAAGCATTAAAACCATTTGTGTGTGTGTGTGTGTGTGTGTGTGTGTGTGAGTTTTGGCCAAAATAAGTTGAAACTGAAAAGTAATAATTGGGAACTCTTTATTAGACTTTAAACAAGTTCCATGATTTTTGGTGTGATTTTTGGATTGAGTTTTGATACTCAAAAGAATTTTCGAAGTTGAAAACCAATTCTGCCAGAATGAAAAAGGCAGTGGACACTTTATTTTAAAATGGGTTTAAGGGCTTAAAAATCTCAGAATCTGGGGAAATTCCAAGAATGAAAGTTGTTCAAAAAAACATTAAATAAGATTTCTATAAAAGAACTTTCCCATTTGGAGATGATTTGGTGGACTAAAACCTTCTGGAAATCTCAGATATGAAATTTGGACTTCCAGAGACTGAGGAACTGACCTTTAAAAGAAAATTTGAAAAAGGGAGATTTACTCACGTAAAAAATAAAGTAAAATTATGTCTGGAAATCTCTGAATGTTGGCTACAAAAAGTATTTTTGTAGTCAACACCGAATTCCAAGTTTCTGTATGTCCAAAAAATTAGACCATGGACAGAGGTCTTAGAGAAAGGCTACTGGACAGCAACTTCCTCTTGAAGAAAAACATGATTTTAAAGGGGGTTTGGCATCCATGCTTGTCCCCATCTCCTTAGGCTTTGATTAGTAGTCACTATAAATTTTAGTGGTGATCTACTATATCAAGCCATCCTTAGGGTACATTAGGACTTAAGCATTTCATTTGCTTGGGAAGGGGAATTTTATCCTTTGAAATCAAGATTTGATGTATGAAAATGATTTTTAGGGTTTTGAAAATGTTTTTGCAAGTAAGTAAAGATACTTTGAAAAGAATTTTGATCCTTGTAGAGGATCATCCATGGAGATGAACTTCCATGGTGATCCTCTTGGATTTAGAGCAAGAAGATGAACAAACTACATTTTGGAGTTTGAAAATGCATGCATGGATGAAAGAGATTTAGGGTAGGAAGAGGGAAGTTATACCTATCTTCCCTTGTGTTTGTGTTGGTGTTTGAATGGATTCAAGGCTTGAATGTGTTTAGGGTTTGAATGTGTTTAGGGCTTGTGATTAGAGTTGGTCAAAGAGAAAACAAGTAGATAACAATTAAGTCCTCTATGTTTTCTCTCTAATCCTCCTCTTAAGGGGTGATTGAAGCTTGGGCTTGTGTATGAATGGGAGTGATTTGAGAGTGAGTGGGATTTGGGAAAGATTCAAGAGAAAATGGTGGAAATCTAAGGATTCCCACTGTTTTCTCTTTATTTTTCGCCAGAGTGCTGTTGTTGTGAGTGAATTGTGTTGTGTAAACTGAGAGAGGAGGGTTCAATTTATAGGCTTATGAAATTTCCAGTTATGTCCGCGCGGATGGTTATGGAAGCGTGCACTGTTCATTAAATGCAGCTCCAGGCTTTGGACACAAGGAATATCTTTTGAAAATTCAAACTGGTTGCTGTTTTTCAGCTTACCAGATTCGGATTTTTCCAATTTCTTTTCTTTTTGAGATGCTTTCCTTGGTTTATCTTTAAATAGCAATGCCTACTTTAACCTTACTTTGTTAGAAAAGTTAGGAATAGTTAGAAATTTTAGGAATGTTAAAACTTTCATTAATTTTCTAACGAAAATACTAACGACTCAAATTGGGGCACTTACACCTGGCCCGCACCTTGGTCCCTATTGACGCTACTCCCGATGACGTAGTGCAGCTGATTGGAAACATCCACTATGGGAACATAATCACTTTCACGGACCTTGATCTCCCTCAATTTGGGGCCAATCACAACGAACCCCTCTTCATCACAGTCCAGCTAGATGAACGGCGCCTCCCTCGGGTTATGATTGACAATGTGTCCGAAATGAATATTCTCCCGGCAAAGATCATGAGCCTGCTTGACATCAAGACTACAGATTTGAAGCCTTCTTCCCTCACAGTCAAGGCGTATGATTCAACGTCTCGTGCAGTACTGGGAGTTGCTACTTTGGATCTCTGGTTTGGCAAGAAATTGATACCTGTGGAATTCCAGGTTATGGATATTCCGATCACTTTTAATGCCTTATTGGGAAGACCTTGGCTGCATCAGGTCAAGGGGGTCGCTTCGAGCCTCCATCAATGTGTCAAGTTTGTCTCAGATGGAGATCTAACAACCATTTATGGGGATCTAGTCACCTTGGAGGGCACGGATACAGGTGGAATACCTATTCTGGAAATCAAACATGATGAGGTAGGTCTCATGCTAACAGGCTTCACGGTCGAGCCTCCTAAGGCCCAAGTTTGCAATGTAGATCTGACGATCACTCGGGATAAAATCCCTCCGGTCCTGAAAATGATGAGGAAGATGAGCTATCTACCTAGCCTCGGTCTAGGGAAGCACCAACAAGGAACTCACAAACTCATCGAGGTGAAAGGACAGAAAACTCGCCACGGCCTGGGATATGAGGCCACCTCAGTAGACACCGCGAAAGAAAAAGAATTTGCTCTACAAAGGAAAGAAGCTATCACAGGAAGGGTCCCGGTCAATAACCCTAAATCTCTCCCTTTCAGTCCTAATTTGGCTAACTACTTTGTAAAAGGTCCCACGCAACCGGGTAATGTCACAGTCAAAGAGCCCACTCCTACAGAAGGGTGGCTGAAGCTACAGGATAGCCTCAACAAGTTCAGGGGAGCCAAAGCTAACCCAGTCCGTAGAATGTTTCTGGACCTACCCAAGATACCCGGGGCTACCACTACCATGAAGAGTGAGTATACTTTCAGAGGCGTGTCCAACCTGGTAGAGCAGTTCGAGAAGCTTACTACCACAATTCCTACTGCCCAGGAAGGTCCGAAGCCTGAGTTTGAGCTGACAATGCCGAAAGCCAAAGCTGCGGAAGTCTTCTCAGATGATTGGGATGGTCCGATTATGCAGCAGTTATTTGGGGAAGAGGTCCAGGTGCCAGACCTGATTGATTTCAGTACAGTCAAAGAGATGGTAGCGATGATCGAGGAAGGAGGACATAAACAGTACAGTTCCCGAGTCATGAGGCCATTGACAGCAATGCCACTAAAGAATTAGGAAACTCTCTCAGGCCCGTCCGCGACCAAAGAGGAAATGATCACCAAGCTTGGATTGGTCCCCCGTCCCTTTGTGTCAACCTTTGTAAAGTCCTCCGAGTCTCTCATTGTCTAGGTCGAGTCTCTAGAGTCGTCCGACGGCCTTACGCCTGAAGACTACGAGTCTGTAGCAAGTGCTGTATTTCCTTTCGTTCCTAATGAAATGACGAACCTTTCTGAGTATCCCTTGATTGCCACTTTAACTAATGATAAATTAATTAATAATTAAAAAAAATTTAATAATGATTCATTAGATAAAGAAGCAGACACATTAAATAAACAAAAAAAAAGAAGAGAACAAAAATCTTTAAGCAAGTTGTTCGGAAAGAGGAAAATCGAGCCCAAGCTGCCGAAGAGATTTTGACAAGTGTGAACTTGGGAACTGCGGAAGAGCCTAAAGAGACGCAGATTGGTAGTTTCTTCGAAGGAACTGAAAAGGATGCCCTACAAAATCCTACAAGGTTCTCAACTCAAGGAAAGTAGCCCTCTTCATCAAAGAAAACATCATATGCAGATACGCGTTGCCGGCTGAAATCATCTCAGATAATGGATCCCACTTCGAAGGGGAATGCGACAGGCTGCTCGCAGAGTTCAGAATAACCCGTCACAAGTCATCTCCCTACAGGCCCCAAACTAACGGAGCCGTGGAAGCAGCAAACAAAACCTTGGAAAACATCATCCGGAAAATGGCTGTCCGAGGTCGAGATTGGCCCGAGAAGCTACACCTGGCACTCTGGGGCTACAGAACATCCGTCAGAACGGCAACCGGGGAAACACCATTTGCTCTTACCTACGGAATGGAATCCGTACTCCCAATCGAGCTAGAAATCCTCGCACTACGTGTGCTGTTGGAAAGCCAGATCAACGAGGTCGAATGGCTCCAGAGTCGCCATGATGAATTGGCCCTGCTAGATGAACGACGATTGAAAGCAATGGAACATATCCGAGCTTACCAAGGGAGAATGGCCAGAGCCTTCGACAAGAAAGTAAAGCATCGGGAGATCCGAGAAGGTGATCTCGTTTTGAAAGAGAAGCCCCCAGTCCGTATAAACCCGCTTGGCAAATGGGAGCCCGTCTGGGTCGGGCCATATGTCGTCCAGAAGATCTTCTCCGGAGGAGCCATGAAACTCGCAGACCTCGACGAAAATCCTTTTGTACACCCAGTGAATGGTGAAAAGTTGCGCAGATACTACGCGTAAAACACTGAGTCTAAAAAAAAAAAACAAAAAAAATATATCAAAAAAAAAAGAGTGCTAAATGAGTAATACCCAACTAGGTTGAAAACCCGAAAAGGGCGGCCTAGGTAAAAGACAGGGTTGCACAAAAAAAAACAAAAAAAAAAAACAAAAAAAAAAACAAAAAAAAACAATAAAAAATTAACCGGGTCGAACTACGGAGACCTGAGCCTTTATGTCCGAAGGGAACGTAGGCAGCCGGAAACGGTTCGGTCTAAAATACAAATAAAAGACATACTTTGTCAGACCATGAAAGCGTCTCGAAAAACTCTAAAGCAATTCACATAGTCATTACAGTTAAAAGCTCTTTGATGAGTCTAAGCTCGGTTCATTCCTACAACTGACAACCTGCTCATAGAAACTAAGATACATAATCAAACTAATGTGTCTGCTACGACAAGAAAGGGGTACTCGGAAACCTCAAGGTCACTCCAAGCCACTCGTACTGGCTTCTCCCCTCTTCTTCCCCCTTCGGGTCTTCTTCCTCTGAACAGGAAAAATGTCGGTCTTCCTCCTACCAAGCTCTGGTGTAGGAACAGGATCTATCAAACCAGCCTCTGTCAGGGCCTTAGTAGCCCTAGCGTCATCTCTCATCTCCTGTAGCCAAGCTGGTAACATAGGAGTCCTCCTCTCTTGTCTCTTGACATAAGCTTCATAGTCGGTCACAACATCTCCGCTCCTGTCATAAGGGTTGGCCCTCGCCTCGGCCCTCCTCCTCTCCGAAACTGTCAGGTCTTCCGCACCCACCATGGCCTCACGCCGTCTCAAAATAGCCATCTGAGTCTCCCCCAAATGCCTCTCATACCAATCCAAGTACCAAGTGGTCAGAAACACAGGTCTCGGACGTCTGAGGATAACCCGAGGAGGAAAGACGTCATACCCCCATGCTCGGGAAAGAAATGGGAACACAGAAGGATCATCCATAGAAGCAAGAGCCACCACCCTAGTGGCTATATCATCAAAGTCCTCCAAAGGAACCTGATCCAAGCCAAACTGTCTCAGAACCAGAGCCGAAATGTAAAAGCTGGACTGAGAAAACCCCGGAAGCATAACCACGGGAGATCCATCCTGAAGTACTCTCCGAGTCTCTACCCGCCAATGAGGCACCGACCATCTGATATCTTCAGTCTGGCGACCAGCCATCCAACGCTCCCACGAGCCCTGATCATCAAAATCCACCGTAACCCCTCTCCTGGCAAATGTCCAAGGCTTGATCATATCCGAAGTCTCGCGAAGAACCCCCAGGCGCTCCATCAGCCACAGGGTCAAAAGAAACGGGTTGTCCCCGTGCATGTACCGCCTCCCGGTAGCTAACCTGCCGAGAGCATGAAAGGTCTCCCCCAGGATCAAAGGTACAACATCTCTGCCCAAACGACAGTGAACCACTACATCCAGTAGAGCCCGATGACAAATTCCAAAGGAATAAACCATGAACAAGGTACCAAACATGCAAAGTGCAAAAGCATCCCAATAGGCATCATCCACCAAGCCTAAGCCCCTAAATCTATCAGGAAGACCAGAAATGTCAAAGTGATCGGGACCACGGAGCATACCTTGTGCTTCCCCCGGGGAAAGATGAAGAAGGTTGCACAACCTATCAACGAAAGAGGCTCCTCCGGGCAAAGGAATCGCAATCTCGTCCACCTCGGGACCACCGAGCAAAGTCCGAAATTCTTCAATAGTCGGGACCATTTCATTGTAAGAGAAGCAAAAAACATGCCTTCTAGTGTCCCAAAATGAGGAAGAAGCTCTCAAAAGATCATAATCCGGAATCAATTCCTTAAGAGACCACAAGCATCGTATCTTGTACCTTTCTTCAAAGAATGACCTCCTCGCGTGCATAATCTCCTAGCACCACTCCTTAAACTTGGTGAAGAATGACATTTGAGAATTTTGGGATAATTTGGATGGATTTTGCATGCTCACAATTCTCTCCATGGATTTTCTCTCCTCCCCGAAAATGGCTGTTTGAACTGGTGGTTGAAGAAGGTGTTTGAATTTGAAATAAAGGAAAACCAGATCTGAAGCAAAATTAAAGGACAGTGTCAGAAAACTGTCCCATCCGTGCGGACATAAGTGCCACCATCAGAAAAAAAAATCTGTAGCAGTTCAAACTGCTGAACCACGGAGGAATATTTCATCCCGGCCGCTCGAAACCTGTGCAAAGCCTGCCCAAACAGTTCACATACCATACATTCGCACCCTAGCCAAGAAACCTGGACTCATGCAACATTGCATTCATAGTAAAAAAAAAAAACACAAAAAAAGTAGATTATTACATTCCAAAAAAAAAAACAACAAAAAAAATGTGTGCATAAAAATAAACTGTATCTGTCTAAATAGGTACAATCTCAGAAATCAATAAAAGATAGTCAGTCAGAGTCCTCAGTGGCTGGCCCTTTCCCCCGATCCCTCTTGCGGCTCGGGCCCGCCTCCTCAGTAGCCATGAATGTCTCGGGCTCGGAGTCATCCTCGTCTCCAGAGAGAGGCTCGCCTGGATCAACCGGAATGCCGCGATAAGGCAAGCCGAGATCTGCAAAGAAGTCATATCCAAATGTGAACGCGTCGGACTCCTGGACGTGTGAAGATGACCCACCGTGGTGCCAAACGTGCCCCTGCCCGTGCAAATCTCCGAGAATGACATGGTCCGGAGGCAGCTCCATGCCGGGATCTATGAGAGGAGAGAGAGGAGTCTCGGTCGAATGCTCCGAAGGAATAGGGGAAGTCTCCCGCTCCACAGGTGCCAGCTGTGCCCGCCTCGCTCTGGCCTGAGGAGGCCCACAAGCAACCATCCTCCTAATGAACCTCTTGGCCCCAATCACCTGCTTCGTCAGCTTCTCCACCACCACAGTCGGGAACTGCACCGGAACAAAAGCGTCAAAAATAATTGATGCGAAAAAAGGAAAAGACAAAAAAAAAGAAGAAAGAGAAACCCGTACCTTCATATCCGGACGAGGTCGGAAAGCTCGTGGGACCCGCTCAGGTTGAGGGATCTGCACCCTCAATCTGACCCCATCCTGGACATATGAGAAGTCCGTTCGTGGGTATCGCACAATCCCTAACCCCTCTCTCTCAAGAACCCGGGGCATCCTCAGCCTCCTCAAGATAAATCGCGAATACTCCTCAATCGCCACGAACGTCGAGAAGTGCTGGCCACCTCGATAGTCGCCCCAGGTCACCGATCTCCCACTCGGATGCATCATATCGGCAGGAGGCTCTACTGGTGCCATCAGAGGCGCACCCTCGCCATGCTGGCGCGTCACTCTCTCTCCCAGATAATACACATCGCAGGTCAGACCTCTCAAAATCCTCCGCTGCACAGTCCATCTCTCGGCACCCTTCAGCTGCTCCACGTCAAAGTGGCCCCAGGGGTAGAAAACCATCCCCTCATCTGTCTCCGCCCTTGTTAAAGGTAGGCACTCCCTGTACTGAAGGGTCGTGCGCCCCTTAGAACCTATCTTCTCCCGAGCATGCTTGCTCCAGGAGAGCATGGCCGGATATGCCCCGATGTGCTCCGCCGGCTGCCGCCACATCGTGACATGAAAAAACTCCAGAGCCCATACCTGCGAAAGAGAAAGATCACATCAATCAAGTGCGAAAAGAACAGTGCGTGCTTAAGGAAAAGAAAGAAAAAAAGAAAAGCGTAAGCTTATACCTCCAAAGGGAACTCCAAGCATGTCAGAGAGCTGACAGCCTTCCGGCTATATCGATCCAGAGCGAAATATAGCTCGCGCCCCGCTCTCCCCAAGACACCTCCCCAGCCATCTCCACATCCTCCAACGTCCTCAGCAAAGCAAACATCGCCATCCCCTCGGCATGTCCAAAAAGTGTGCTCGAAAAGGCGAACCACAAGAAAGCCCTAGCAATCTGCATCGCAGCCACTCCCTCATCACCAGCCTCGTAATTCTCGATGCTCTCCACGATCTTCCCGTGGACCATGGCGTACTCCATACCCATCCCCTTTTTGGGAATGGGGGTAAAGCCCAGAAGATCCTGCAGGTCCCGATCACTGTAGCCGTCTTTCCACTCAATGCTCCGTCCTTTAAAGGACAGGCCCGTGATCGCTGCGTAGTCGGAAGGTGTAACCGTGGCCTCACCCCAGAAAAAAATGAAATGTGTGGGTCGTGTCCCACCAGTGCTGTGCCAAAGCAAAGATCAGGCCCTTGCTCTTAGAGAACTTAACCAACCCCCTCAGGCACTCGATAAACTCATACAATCCAGTCCCAATGACGATCTGTCTAGGACTCATCAAAGCTCCTCGGCCCAAGACTGGAAGCCGGTCCCACAGGTCAACCACAGCCTCCACTGACCCTCGAGTCTTCATCCTGTTCAGCTGGTGCGTCACAAAGCGATCTCCACCCTGCAATTAAAAAAAAAAAGAGAAAATGTGTCAAAAAAAAAAGATTACATAAGCATACACATCATAGACATAAATTATTTTTTAAAAAATAAAATAAAATCGGGCAGCATAACGGCATAGAATAAACTCAGCCCCATTTTTCTTACACAAAAGAAAAGATTTTCAACAACCATCATTCATCATGCATATAAAAAAAAAAACATGTCAATAACATTGAGTCAACGGAAGTAAAAACTCCGTCCCATTTTTCATGAAATAGCATGCATAAGCAATTTTCTACGATTCATTCATCCAATCAAGGGAACGAAAAATCCATCCCATTTTCACAGAAAATCACTTTCTCACAAAAAATGCATTCATATCATTCATATCATTCACATCACATTGCAAGAATTCTACATGCAACAAAAAGTCCGTCCCGGATTCGGGCAAATTTTCATCTCATATTTCAAAATGGCAAAATGCTTTTTCAAACAAAATGCACATTTGAGTTACCCATATACTCATTGCAACATGCAAATCATCGAAGTTCAATTTCAATGTCAAGAACATAATTTTTCGAATTTTAATTGCATTTTTTCGAATTAAAAAAAAAAAAAGGCAAAATGCCCATTCTTTTTTCAAATAAAGTGCACATTTGAGTTACCCATATACTCATCATAACATACAAATAATCAAAATCAAATTTCAATCCCAAGAACATCAATTTTCGGATTATTAAAAAAAAAAAATCCCAAAAATCAATTTCAAATGAGAAAATCGACAAAGGAAGTGAAGAGATTCGAAATATACCGTGCGGAGACTAGGATCAGAGGCCCAATGTTGCCATGCATCGGGGTACGGCTCCTCCGCAATCGATTGCGAAAGAGAATAATGCCTCCTCATTCGAACAAGCTCCAATCGCCTCTCCGCTACCGGTCCACGTCCTTGGCCTTGAATAGCTACTCCCGCGTGTTCCATTGCTCGAAAATCGAAGAAAATCGAAAGATTTCGAAGCTTTTAGGCCAACAATGGCGGTTTTGGCCCTTCTATCTCGTCTCTCTCTCGTGGAACTGAAAATTGGGGAAGAAGGAACCAAAAGGGCGGCGGCCCTCTTTTAAAACCAATCTGGCTTCCACCCGCTCCGCGAATGTAGATTGAAGGGTCAAAAAGACCCTTTTGCCCTTTAAAATTTCAGGACTCTGCAGTTTAGTCCTCAACTTAACAGAGTTAACCAAAGTTATCCCCCTCTTCAAAAGAACTTAACGGCAGTCAAACGTAAGTCCGATTTCTCCGAGAAAGATAACGGAATCACGTTTCTTTCATCAAAATCATCAACGACAGTCAAACGTAAGTCCGATTTCTCCAAGAAAGATAACGGAATCCCGTTTCTTTCATCAAAATCATCAACGGCAGTCAAACGTAAGTCCGATTTCTCCGAGAAAGATAATGGAATCCCGTTTCTTTCATCAAAATCATCAACGGCAGTCAAACGTAAGTCTGATTTCTCCGAGAAAGATAACGAAATCCCGTTTCTTTCATCAAAATCATCAACGGCAGTCAAACGTAAGTCCTATTTCTCCGAGAAAGATAACGGAATCCCGTTTCTTTCATCAAAATCATCAACGACAGTCAAACGTAAGTCCGATTTCTCCGAGAAAGATAACGGAGTCCCGTTTCTTTCATCAAAATCATCAACGGCAGTCAAACGTAAGTCCGATTTCTCCAAGAAAGATAACGGAATCCCGTTTCTTTCATCAAAATCATCAACGACAGTCAAACGTAAGTCCGATTTCTCCGAGAAAGATAACGGAATCCTGTTTCTTTCATCAATATCATCACCGGCAGTCAAACGTAAGTCCGATTTCTTCAAGAAAGATAACGAAATCCCGTTTCTTTCATCAAAATTATCAACGGCAGTCAAACGTAAGTCCGATTTCTCCGAGAAAGATAACGGAATCCCGTTTCTTTCATCAATATCATCACCGGCAGTCAAACGTAAGTCCGATTTCTCCGAGAAAGATAACGGAATCCCGTTTCTTTCATCAAAATCATCAACGGCAGTCAAACGTAAGTCCGATTTCTCTGAGAAAGATAACGGAATCCCGTTTCTTTCATCAAAATCATCAACGGCAGTCAAACGTAAGTCCGATTTCTCCGAGAAAGATAACGGAATCCCTTCTCTTTCATCAAAATTAGTCAATGGCAGTAAAATGTAAGTCTAATTTCCCCAGCAAAAGCTAACAAAATCCCCAGCAAAGTCAACAGAATCCCGTTTCTTTCCTCATTATCATCGACGACCGTAAAACGTAAGCCCGATTTTTCTCCAACGAAACCCCCAGCAGCATTTCGAACTACGATTGGCTTGATTCCTCTTAAGGATACGTAGGTAGCCTATCATTAGGTCCAGCCACCCGACCAAAACGGTCACCCTCTCCTTCGACAGCAGACGAAGTCCACCGAAGGATCATCCATCCCAAACCATTAAGGGAAAACATTTCAAATCAAGGTCCGAGGCACCTAAAAAGCCATCATCATCAAGGTCCGAGGCACCTAAAAAGCCATCATCATCAAGGTCCGAGGCACCTAAAAGGCCATCATCATCAAGGTCCGAGGCACCTAAAATGCCATCATCACCAAAGGTCCGAGACACCTAAAACGCCATCATCTTTAAGGTTTGAGGCACCTAAAACGCCATCATTACCAGGTTGATGCCTCAAAATAGTCATTCCAGGGTCAACATCCAAAGACCCGAACTACGACTGGCTTGATTCCTCTTAAGGATACGTAGGTAGCCTATCATTAGGTTCAGCCATCAGACCAAAACGGTCATTCCTATCCCCAGCAGAGCGGATATACAACTTTAGCCATCAGACCAAAATGGTCATCTCTTATCCCCAGCAGAGTTTCTTTTAGCAACCGACTACAGAACTCGCTCACCAGGTTGACATCCTAAAACAGTCACTCTAGGGTCAAAGACCCGAACTACGGCCGGCTTGATTCCCATTCGAGATACGTAGGTAGCCTATCGCTAGGTTCAGCCACTCGATCACTTGACCATCATGTCAAATATGGAGCCTTACTCTTATCGACGACCCCGCTTCCTTCGAAAGCGCCGTCCCCGAGGGGCTACTGTAAGTGCTCCAATTTGAGTTGTTAGCATTTTCGTTAGAAAATTAACGAAAGTCTTAACATTCCTAACATTTCTAACAATTCCTAACCTTTCTAACAAAGTAAGGGTAGATTAGGGATTGCCATTTAAGGTTAAACCAAGAAAAGAATCTCAAAAAGAAAAGAAATTGTAAAAATCCGAATTTGGCAAGCTGAAAAACAAGAACCAATTTGAATTTCTTGAAAGATATTCTTTGTGTCCAAAGCCTCGCAGAGTAATTAATGAACAAAGGCACGCTTTCACTATGATCCGCGCGGATGAAAAGGGCATTTCCAGAGGCCTATAAATTAAGCCCTTCAGTCTCAGAAAAAAAAAGAAGAACACAATTCACAACAGCACCTTGGCGAAAATACTTGAGAAAACAGTGAGAATTCCCTAGAATTGTCACCATTTTCTCTTGACTATTTTCCCAAATCTCACTCACTAATCACTCTCAAACTCAAAGCCTCAAACACTCTTACATTCAAGCCTAAAACTCAAAAATCAAAAGAAGATAGGTATAACCTCCTTCTCCCAACCCTAAATCTCTTTCATCCATGCATGCATCTCAAACTTTGAAGATGTAATTTGTTCATTTCTTGCCTTAGATCCAAGAGGATCACCATGGAAGTTCATCTCCATGGATGATCCTCTACAAGGATCAACATTCTTTTCAATGTGTCTTTACTTACTTGCAAACACATTTTCAAAACCCTAAAAATCATTTTCATACATCAAATCTTCATTTTCAAGGATAAAATTCCCCTTCCCAAGCAAATGAAGTGCTTAGTCCTAATGTACCCTAAAGATGGCTTGATATAGTAGATCACCACTAAAATATCTAGTGACTACTAATCAAAGCCTAAGGAAATGGGGACAAGCATGGATGCCAAACCCCCTTTAAAATCATGTTTTTCTTCAAGAGAAAGTTGCTGTCCAGTAGCCTTTCTCTAAGACCTCTGTCCATGGTCTAAGTTTTTGGACATACAGAAACTTGGAATTTGGTGTTGACTAAAAAATACTTTTTGTATCCAACATACAGAGCTTTCCAGAAATATTTTTACTTTATTTTTTGCGTGAGTAAAACTCCCCTTTTTCAAATTTTTTTTAAAGGTCAGTTCCTCAGTCTCTGGAAATCCAGATTTCATATCTGAGATTTCCAGAAGATTTTGGTCCACCAAATCATCTCCAAATGGGAAAGTTCTTTTGCAAAAACCTTATTTAAGGTGTTTTGAACAACTTTCGTTCTCGGACTTTCCCCAGATTTTGAAGTTTTAAAGTCCTTAAACCCATTTTAAAATCAAGTGTCCACTGCCTTTTTCATTCTGGCATAATTGGTTTTCAGCTTCAAAAAATCTTTTGAGTACCAAAACCCAACCCAAAAATCATACCAAAAATCATGAGACTTTTTTGATGTCTTATAAAGAATTTCCAATTTTTAGTTTTCTCAGTTTCAACTTATTTTGGCCAAAGGAACACACACACACACACATACATGGTTTTTAAGCTTGGAAGACTCATTTTACGAGGCATTCCGGGTGAACACCAACGTTCTTCCCGGCGTGTAACGTGACCTCCGAACCCAAATCTCTAATCTCGGGCATTTTTCAAAGTTTTGGCCCTTAAAATAAAAATGGCGTGGCGACTCCGTGTTTTTTTTGATTGATTTTCAAAGAAAAGAAAAATACCAATCTATCGAAAAAATGGAAACATCGTTACAGTATGCGGGCGTGGTGGTGCCCTGAAGTGTCGTGTGACCGCCGAGGTCGAATGTGAGGATGTGGTGGCATCCTGAGATGGAAATTTTATGATTTTCCGAATCGGGTGGTTTAAAGCCTTCCGAGCTAGGGATGATAGTGATTTGGGAGGTTTATACGGTCTTACGAACCGAGTGGTTTAGAGCCTTCCGGGGTGCGGATGAGGGCATGACTTCTCCTCTGGCAGTGGTTGTGTCGTGCGTGAGGACTTGATTCGTCTTCTGACTAGGGTTTGCGGAGGCGTGACTGCCTTGTGCTTTGATTGTGACAGGCGTGAATGCCTCGTGTTTTGTCCGCTAGGGGAAAGGTTTGACTTAGGATGACTGCCGGTGTTCATCTGCTGGGAATATGTGGCCTCGTAGGGGCTTTGTCCGCTGAGAAGGTGACTTCGGGCTTACTTTGATGGCCGGTGGTTGATTCACCATTTGGCATTTTGGAGGCGTTTTGTGCCTTGAGATTTGTGCTTGGAGGTGTTGGCTCCTTTTGTGCTTGTTTTATCGTTTAGTGGGCGAGGTTCGGGCTTACGATGACAGCCGGTGTCTGAGTTGCCATTTAGTGGGCAAAATCCGAGCTTACGATGACGACCGGTGTCTCAGTTGCCATTTAGTTGGCGAAATTCGGGCTTACGATGACGGCCGGTGTCTGAGTTGCCGTTTAGTGGGCAAAATCCAGACTTACGATGACGGCCGGTGTCTGTTTTGTTGGGTTAAGGACCAAACTGTATTAAATCTGCTAAAATAGGCCTTTGGACAGCCATGGGCAGAGATTATAAGGCAAAGAAGTAATTTGGCCTCCTATAGCAAGAAGGTCCGTACGGATCTTCTCTCTCTGCAAAGAGGTCCGTACGGACCATTGTTGATTTTTAAAATTCCCAGGCTTTGACCAGTTGCAGAACCGAGGCAACCCTTCATTTTCTTCTTCCAGCTTCGTGAAAACCAGAGAGAGAGAAGGAGAAAACTCCATTTTTGCTCCAAAATTCCTTAGAAAATCCTCCGCATTTAGCTTGAATTGCTTGTCGATGGCGGAAAGATCAAGGAGAGGTCATCGTCAACGGAGCCAAGAGGCAATTGAGCAAAGGCGGTCCTTCAAAGGAATTGCACTTCCTTTGTACCTTCGTCAAGAAATCCAGATGTGTTGTATTCGAATCCGGAGGTGCACACTAGGCGAGATAGAGCCGTCGGGGAGGTAAGAAATCAATTTCGTCTTGATTCCTTGCTTGAATTGTTGTATGCTAGAACTAGGTTTTACTTTTTCCCATATTTGGGGCTTTCGTTGTTTGCCATGCTTTTTGTGAAATTCGCGATGAATTGTTGAAATTGAGTATGTAAAAATTGTGGGTATGTGATTTTTGTGCAAAAATGTGTAGATTAGCTCTTATTTGTAAAAATAAAGTGCTTCTCTTTGAAATACATGCTTTGGTGTTTTGTACCTTATGCTATTTCTGTGTATATATTGTGAGAAAATTGCCATGTGGGGACAAATTTTGTGAAAAATGTGACGTGTGCCGTGTTTCGTGACGGGTTTTGTCTTGAAAATGCGTGTACGTGTGGGGGACAGACTTTTTTGAAAATGTGTCATGTAGTGTGTGCCGTGTTTTTGGGACGGACTTTGTGAGGAATTTATGTGCAATGGGTGCCATGTTTTGTGACGGGTCTTTTGAAAATGTGTCTTGTAGGGCTTAATCCCTCTGTTGAGAAAATTTGTACAGTGTGTGGCGTGTTTTGTGACGGACTGCATGGGAAAAATTATGTGCAATGCATGCCTTGTTTTGTGACGGGTTACATGTGAAAATTTTGTGCAATGTGTGCCGTGTTTTGTGACGGACTCTTTTTTGCTTTGCCGTGTTGGGACGGACTTTTTTTATGCTTTTGTTTCCTTTTGGTATTTTGCATTAAGTACTGTGACTGACGTACCTTTGCTGTGTTTACCTGCAGGATGAGGGGTCTTTGTCTGGAAAGGCCAAAAAGATGAAGTCTCGGGGGTCGCTCGAGGCTGTAGTGGAGTTGTGGCAGCAGTTGCCGGACATCTCTAGGGAGGGCAGGCCGAGCCCTAAGAGGCTGGTCTATGGTTCTGGCTTGGGCGCGTTCGTGGAGAACCTGGCCGGGATTTCGGATACGAGGAAGAACAAGAGTATCTTCCTGGGCTTGTCCGAGTATTGGTGGGATACCACCCACACCTTCCATTTGAGCTGGGGCGAGGTGACGGTGACTCCCACCGATTTTGCTGCTATCATCGGGCTTTCCTTCAAAGGAGGGCCAGTGCGGTGGAGGGACAGGATGTCTGATGGGGTGCTGGCTGAGCTGTTGGGCTTTGCGCCTCTTCCTCGCAGGGGCCTGGGCATGCTGTACGGCGACGTAGAGATGCATATTTCGGCCAACATTGGGGCCTATCGCCGTGGTACAGGCTTGGTGACGGCGGAGCAGCTGGCATGCTCCTTCTTGTTGTTTGCCCTCTCCGAGACTCTGTTCTCAAATCATGCTACCGTGGCTCCTTTTCCTCTGCTGGAGAGTCTGATTGATTTGGAGAGGGTTGGCGAGATAGCTTGGGGCGAGGCGGGCCTAGCCGAGCTTTATTTTTCTTTGGACCGATTTAGCCGAGGCGTGGCCAGTTCTTTGGGTGCTTTGACTTTGCTTTGGAGGTATGAGTGTATTGCTGTTTTTGATTTAGCAATTTGTCATTTCTCTGTTTTCTTTTGCACTGAGCCTTTTCTGCTTTTGTCGCAGGTGTGGTTCTATGAGATCTTCCGGTGCTTTCCATGGGATCGAGATGCTGAGGCCATAGCGGGCTATCCTGCTATGTTGGGTTGGGTCCGTCCGTTGAGGAGGAGGAGGACTAGTAGGGAGAAGCTCACCATCGCCTACGGGGATGTGCAGGAGCACCTGGGGAGAGATAGCCCGGCGGAGTTTGATCTGTACCCCTGGGCACGATATGGGGATGACGAGTTTGAGGGTGGTCCCGTGGTGACAGTGCAGAGGAAGATGCTGCGGGGCCTGACCTGCGATGTCATGTATTTGGGGGAGAGGATCTTCTGGCAGCATGGCCCGAGTATGCTCCCCATGGCTCCGAGGGACCCGCCTTTTGGGATGATGGATTCTTGTGACATGGACGTGCTGGAGTTTGAGAGATATCTTGGTGGCGTGAGCGCCGATGAGTTTGTTTTGTATGGAGAGGAGTATGGCGCCTTCGTTAGGAGGAAGTTGAGGACACCACAGGTGTTGGCGAGGGAGAGGCAGGATGGCCCGCCACGTCCCCCAAATGTTCCGGTGCCTGGGCCGAACTTCACATATGTTCGTGGGGATTCGTCGAGGCGGAGGGTGTCGGTACCCGTCCTCGAGCAGGCTCCTGCTGCCTATCGGGTTGACCCGGATATGCCGGTGAGTGTGCTTACTCCTTTCCATTTTGGCATCTTTTCTGTATTTTTCTCTTTATTGAGTATGACTGTATCTCCTTTTGCTGAGCGTTTCTTTGATTGTTTGCTTGTGCAGGTCTTTGGGAGATCTTTTGACACGTTGACCCGCCGTTACGTGGTGTTGAGGTCCTTTGTGAAGAAGATGGCGGGGAAGCTGTCTTGCCAGTCTTCGCGACGTGTGTCGGCGTAGGAGCCGATGCCTTCGAGGCATTCTGTGGATGTTCCTCCGTCGAGAGCTGAATGTGCGCTCGCCGAAAAAAATATGAAAAAGGAGTCGCCACGCCGTTTTAAGAGGAAACATTGAAAACCTTTTATTGTTTAGAGAAAATGGGTCCGGGGGTCAAGTTACGTGTTGGGAAGAACCGAGAGTTCACCCAACATGCCTCGTCCGTAGACGAGTCTTTCAATGTTCAACATTCCATTCATTCAAATGTGTGTGTGAAGTGTATGTGACAAGAATATGTATGAAATGCGTAAATGTGCTTTGTTTTATTGCTCAAAAGAAAGGATTACATCTTGTGAACCAATCAAGGGAGGCCACATCCCATGTTACAGAGAGGAGGAACAGATTACAATTGGAAAGAGGTCTCTGCAGACAGGTCATGTATGTCGCATGACACATCGCACCAGTGACCACATATGTCGCGTGACGCAGGATCACATGGAGACGAAGGTGTCGCGTGACACAAATGGGCCATCTGCAGAAGACTTACAGAATGAACACAAAATCAACAGAAAGCCACACAGATCTAAAGGATTAACTGAATTATGAACGAAATACGGAAACAACACCAAATCGACCCAGGGAGTGTGGATATGGGTAGATCCACACCCCCTTTGGGGCTCAAAGCAACAATACAATTCAAATCACATCATGAATATTCAATTAAGCCAAGCACATCGAATTTAAACGAGAGAGATGGCGGTTGCCACACGATAATTGAAGCGGATAGAGCTCAATTACCGAGGTGGAGAAATTGCAATTTAGCAAGTGAATAAGAGAGAGAGAGGTAGAGAGATCGTTACCCTTGTAGTCCACCACGATACACCAAGTTAGGTGTATTTGCCTTCGATTCAGCTTCTGAACGTGGAGTTGAGCACAGATGGGGTACATGGCTTCAGATCCTCAGTTGGTAAGGGTTGTATGAAGGCAATTGGGTAGTGTGGGTCGTAAAGAGGTTGAATTGGAAGGGAATTGGGGTAGGTTTAGGTGTAAGGAGGAGAGAGATTGGTTTACGGTGTGAATTTGGCGAGTGACTTTAGAGGTGTCGAAAAGGGATCCATTTCAATGAGGGAGGGTCTTATTTATAGAGGCTGCCAGTTAGGCGCCTTAGTGTGTCGCACGACCCTACGCTGGTCCACTTTTATGCCTCAAGCCGTCGCGTGACACAAGGTGGCTCAACCGCTTTTGGCGCCAAAACCAGTTTCGAACATTCCAGGAAAATACCCAAAAGGTCCAACAGGTTTTATTCCCAAGGGGTCCTTTGGCATGAATGATGTACCAAAAGGTACTTCCTTCGTGGGAAACTTGTGAAATGTTTCCAGAAGTCTCGGGATAGGCCAGGAATTTACCAAAACGCCCCTTAATGCAGTTTTATTATATTAAAATGCATCTAAAAAAGGTTGCGAATTGGATTGGCGTACTTACAGAGCCCCTCGGCAACGTGTCTTTTGGAAAAAGTGGGGTTATCGATAAAATAAGACCCAATCTCAATGAGCGAGTGGGGTTAAGGTGAAGGGCTAGAAGGGTGAGAAGGGGAAAATTATGGGTTTGGACCTTTCGAGAAAGGATTCCTACGTATCCCTTTAAGAAGGGAATCAAGCCAAATCGTAGTTCGGAATTGCCAATACCGACTACAAGCAAGAAAGGGGTAGAGATGTGTCTTCATACCTTTTCTTTGTGCTTACCCGTGACTTCCGTTGTGCTCCGCTTGAGAGGCTTTTCTTGGGTTTGGCTCTGCTTGAGAGGCTTTTCTTCTTGGGCCCGCTAGAGAGGCTTTTTCCTTTGGTTTGGCTCGCTTGAGAGGCTTTTCTTGGTTTGGCTCACTTGAGAGGCTTTTCTCTTCTTGGGCTCCACTAGAGAGGCTTTTCTTTTTGGTCGTTGGGCTCCGCTAGAGAGGCTTTTCTTCTTTGTGGGCCCGCTGTAGAGGCTTTTTTCCTTTGGTCAGGCTCCGCTAGAGAGGGCTTTTCTCGCTCAGGGGCTCCACTAGAGAGGCTTTTCTTTTGGTCAGCTCCGCTGCAGGCTTTCCTGGTTTTGGCTCGCTGGAGAGGCTTTTCTTTTGGTTTGGCTCGCTGGAGAGGCTTTTCTTGGTTGTGTGCTCCGCTGTAGAGGCTTTTCTTCTTGGTGGGCTCCGCTAGAGAGGCTTTTCTTCTTGGTGCTCCGCCAGAGAGGCTTTTCTTCTTTGTGGGCCCGCTAGAGAGGCTCTTTCCGGGTTTGGCTCGCTGAGAGGCTTTTCTTGGGTTTGGCTGCGCTCGCTGAGAGGCTTTTCTTGGTTTGGCTCTGCTTGAGAGGCTTTTCTTGGTTTGGCTCGCTTGAGAGGCTTTTTCTTGGTTTGGCTCTCGCTGAGAGGCTTTTCTTGGGTTTGGCTCTGCTTGAGAGGCTTTTATGGGTTTCTGGCTCCGCATTGAGAGGCTTTTCTCGTTTGTGTGCTCCGCTAGAGAGGCTTTTCTTTTGGTTGGGCTCCGCTCAGAGAGGCTTTTCTAGGTTTGGCTCGCTTGAGAGGCTTTTTCTTGGGTTCGTCTCGCTTGAGAGGCTTTTCTTTCTTGTGGGCTCCGCTAGAGCAGGCTTTTTCTGGTTTGGCTCGCTTGAGAGGCTTTTCTTGGGTTTGGCTGCCTTGAGAGGCTTTTTTTTTGTTTCGCTCTCGCTGAGAGGCTTTTCTTGGGTTTGGCTCGCTGAGAGGCTTTTTCTTGGTTTGGGCTCGCTTGAGAGGCTTTTCCCGGGTTTTGGCTCGCTTGAGGCTTTTCTTGGGTTTGGCTCGCTTGAGAGGCTTTTCGCTTTGTGGGCTCCGCCAGAGAGGCTTTTCGGGCTCGCTCCGCTTGAGAGGCTTTTTCTTGGTTTGGCTCCGCTTGGCTTTTCTTTGGTTTCTCGTTTCTTGTTTTGTCGAGCTCTTCGTCACGCATGCTTTGAAAATATTGTTGAGTTCTTGGTGTCTCGAACCAGTTTGAAAATATTGTGAGAACTATGGTGTCTCGAACCATTTTTGAAAAATATTGTGAGAACTATGGTGTCTCGAACCACTTTTGAAAATGTTGTGAGATCTATGGTGTCTCGGACCATTTTTGGAAGTATTGTGAGAACTATGGTGTCTCGAACCAATTTTGAAAATAATGTGAGATCTATGGTGTCCCGAACCAATTTTGAAAATGTTGTGAGAACTATGGTGTCTCGAACCATTTTTAAAATGACATGGTATGATGATTTGACGCTTGAAAGAAATATGCGTTTATACCTGTGATGTGCTCACCTGTAGCCGCCGGAGAGTCTTAGACTACCGTTGCTATTGGGAGATAGCTGTCGAGGGTCTCACGCTACCATTGATTCTGCTGGGGATAAGTGTAGCTGCCGAGGGATTCACGCTACTGCTTTCCTGCTCTTTTGTTGTTCTTTTAACAGTTTTGTTGATGGACTATTCTTGCTGATTGTTTGTCTTTTCTTTTATGCCCTGAGCTTTTCTTGGGAAGCTGGGGATTTTGCTCTTTCTCGCTTGGTTCGGTAAGCCGGGGACTCTGCATTCCTGGGGAGTTGGCTTCTTTCTTTGACAAGCACTGCTTGGGGGCTAAGGCAACTGGGGCTCTTTCTCTTGGCAATCATTGTTTGAAGACTGGGGCTGTTGGGGCTCTTTCATATGATGCTGGTGAGATCAGATGGCTGGACCTTTGGAGAAAGGTTTCCTATGTATCCCTTAAAAGGGAATCAAGCCAATTCATAGTTCTGGGCCTTCAAGATAATGTGAGGCGGGGTCCCGGGGGTTTGGAATCTCTCGTCCAAGATTGTGATTCGAGGGCGGCCTCACGATCACATTACAATCACTGATTATTGTACCCTGCGGGGGGAAAACACAACGCTCTAGGCACCTAGCATTTTATTTAACCTCTTGCTTATGCATTATTAGTCTTTGGTTGCACAAGTCCATCTCAGCTGGGGAGAATAGGGAAGTAGGGATGATTTTTTTTTTTTTCTTTTGACGGCTTGGTGAGCGGATGTATCGTATCGCTTGCTCTATGAGGGATTGTGTATAGGACGAAAGGTGTTTATAATGAGGTGGACCCTCTCCCATGGGGTGGAAAAATGATATGGTGCGGCTAGGCAAGTCGGGGACGCTCCCGAGAGTATAGATTGCAGCAGGTCCATTGCTACTGAGGACAAAGTGCATCGCGCGTCCGAGACAAAGAAGCGCCAGAGGGGGCAAAGAGCAATCCTGGTTTGGCGAAGCCCCGCTGACGGCAAGTGCAAAGCAATCTTGGAGGGAATCGATAAGGAGAGTCGGAGGGATACCTTAACCAAAGCCCCAACTTGAGGATATTCCATGCAGCTTCATCGCAGGCAGAGTCATCTTGTGGCCGAGGAGGCAACTCATCATTTCAGACCGCAGTCAATCAGTCGCTGGACAAGACTCGGAAGTGTTTACGTGCAGGGGCGCATCATTTCGAAAGGTGGGAAATGAATCCCGAGTTCTGTGTATGACACTCTCGCTTTGGGTTTGACTCTTTTGAGAGAGTATAAGCATCACAAGGTGTGGAAAGTGTATGGAAGCCCCTGCTGACCGAAACGGTGTTTAGCTCTATCTTCCTATGATGTAGAAATAGAAGACTTGTCGAGACACTTGAAAACCTGTCTTATTCGTGATGATCACAAAGCTGCTTAAAACCCTTTATTGATGTTCGGGTTAGTCAAACCGTCAAAGCTGATATGAGCGAATATTTTTATCAATCCTGAGGAGAAAGCCCACTGATATCGAGATCAAATTCGGAAAGATGGAAGGTGTATGGGCATGGTCCTTGAAGAGACCGGATTTTCTGAGATTTGTTTGTAATTTCGATCGGACCAATTATGGTTGCCTACGTTCCCCTCCTTGGGAGGAGCTCAGGTCGCCGTAGTTCGGGCTATCCCGAATGAAGAATGAACGTTGAAGTTCGAGAATGTGAGGACCTTCGAGAATTTTGAGAATTGAAAGAATATGTCCTCTTAGAGTGTCACTAAGAGACACAGATGTGAAGCCCCAGTGGGACGTCCACGGCAAGTGTTTTTGAAGGAGAAATGAAATATGCTCACATACAATGTCGAATGAACGGACAGAATTTGCACAATCTTCGCTTGATAATCTTTTGAGCCGGGATGGACTTGGCTCCGCTTTAAGCAATAATTTGTTTTAAGATCTCGACGATATTGGAACGCCACTGCTATCCGGTAGGATCTGCGACTGGGCTTCGGGATTTCGATCGGTCTTCGGGTGATTCAGGATATCATGACCTCTTAAAACGAGAGGTCGGCTAGGCTTTTTGCTGACTGATCCTCTAAAAATGAGAGGTTGGCTCTCGGGTATGTATTTGGGATTTTCTAAGGTGAGGGAAATCTGTGATTGCATCTTTTATTGCCTCTAAGAATGAGAGGTAGATTTTGGCTTTGGCTAAAGGGCAAAGGTAAGGGTAATGGTAATGGTAATGTCCTTTAAAATCGAGAGGACGGCTTGGGATTGGTTAGAGGTAATGGTGAGGGACATCCATGCTGTCTCTTTATTCACTTTGAGACTCCTCTTGGGTAACGACCGGATCCTTTGAATTTTGCTTTCGAGAGAATCGCTGGGGACTAGGCTCTTTTTTTTATATTCTCTTTTTTTTATTTTTGTCTCTCTTTTTTTTTTATTTTTGAGAGGAAAATTTCAACTAGTCCCCAGGATGGATCATTGCTTTCCGTCGTTCTTGAGCTTGGAGCCGGTCGATCTTTCTTTGAATCACGGGAGCCTCAAGGATGGTCCCTCTTCTTCTTGATGATGGTTAAACGGGTTTCAAAATATGCCGATCTTGAAATGAAGGGGTATTATTTGGTGAGGGCAAGGTGATGGTTTTCCTAAGGGTGAGAGATTTCAACCGCAGCCCCTACCGGATGATCCGAACGTTGAGTCTTCGTCGCTTGCTTAAGCTCATTTTGGAAAAAAAACCGTGCAAATTCCTCAAACAACGAGATAGAGAGGCCGAAATGAAAATATGTGAGCACAGAGAATGCAAACTGGGGGCTTGATCAGCCCCGGTTTAGAGAATGATATCAGTAGATTTTCTTGTTCCGATTAATTCAAATACTAGTCGTTTCAAAGCATTAGTCGGTGAGCAGCACAAATGATCATGTAAAATAAGACCATTTCAATTTAAGCAGAATGTAAGTGAACAAGTAATATCTCGAGTCTAGCAAGAATAGAAATAAAGACTTTCATTAATATAATAAAAGATTCATATCATGGACTTGACAGACTCACAACCGCATAAAAGACACTTTAGAACCTATGACGCCGACTGACCGATTTCTCTGGGGAAGATATCTTCTGACCTCCGTTGATATTACTGAGGAGGGCCGGTAATCACATTGGGGTGAGCTTTCTCAATTCTGCCTTTATTAATAAGCCTTTGGATGAGCCGCTTTAAAGAGACGCAATGTTCGTGACATGCCCAGATATCGATGGTAATAGCAATACTTGCTACGATCCAAATTAAGCAGAGGTTTACCGGGTTGATAATTCTCCAGTGGCTTTATCATTCCTTTCGCCTTAATCCATTAAAAGCTTCTTCTGGTCGACATCCCTAGATCATCGTATTCTCAAGTTTCTTTGCGAGGGGGATACGGGCGGAGATCTCGACATTGCCATTATCAGAGAACCCAATTCAATCTTCCCTTCATCAATGAGCTCTTGGATGATTACCCTCAATTGTAAGCACCCATGGGTAACATGTCCCGAGTATTGGTGATAATCGCAATACTTGCTTGGGTCCGTGCTTTCATCATAACGGAGAGGAGTATAATTCACCAACGGGTACACCAATCCTCCGCTTGTCAGCAATTTAAGAAACTGGTTCATGGGCATTCCCACTTTTCCCCAATAAGCTCTCTTTCTTATTTTCTGGACTTTCTCAGAAGGAGGCTCATATATTGTTGTCTCTTGCGGGGTAGGGTTCAGAGTTGGCATGAAAAACATCTCGATTAATGGGCCACGTCTGAAGTTGATCCTGAAGGCTGCTCATGAGAGGGTGACAAGTTGAACCCGTACGTACTCATTGGTGATTGTGGGAAACATTCTTGTGGGAGAGCTTGGTCGGGGTGGAGTTTCAGTGAACCGTTCTGATTGAAGAAATGGTACACCACCTGGGAATCTGGTTGGTACTGGCTTTTCAAATCGGGTTGCTTATGGACATTGAAATTCTCAGGGTTTGATTGCTTATACTCGACCTGAGTTTGAGCCATCTGGGATGTTGGAAAAAGAATTTCACCCTGCCTGTCTCCATTCATCTCTTTCATTGCATTTCTATCCCCGCAATCAATACTACTGGTCTTGATAATCTCCTCATATGATCCATCTTCGTGACGAACTATTGTAATTCCCCGGAGGCGCATTGCTTCAACAAATCTGGAATGAGTCTCTTCCTCTCGAGCTTTGGCAACCTGGGCAAGCAATTGGGCTTTGCATTCCCGAATCATGGCAGCTCGCAATTCTGTTATTGACAAATCATCCATATCCCACTGACTCGAAGCGAAGGGAATTCCAAACTGAGCGGGTGACACATCTTTTGCACCAGACATCTTTGAGCAGTAGAATGAACCGGGACTTTGGAGGAAAACCTTGCAAAATATTTGGAAATACGTACTGGTTAATCGCCCTTCTTGTAACAGAGCACGCCCCCCCCAAACTTGTCTCTTCCCCTTGCTTCAGAAGGATTGGTTATAAGGTATCGAAGGGATAGTTTAAGGAACGGGAGAGGGAAGGAAAATGGGACAGACTCGCACAAACACAAAATCATTTATGTTCAAGTATAAATCAAGCATTTTAAATCCTAAATACAGTTGGGAAAGGATAAGCCTTTATTCATGCTAACTATGCCTCGGGGGAACCTAGTGACGCGGCGTTCGAATTACATCAAATGTCTTGTTTTGAAACATATAATAGGTAATGATACCTAACCAAACCCTAACATCTTTATGGAACGAAGAGGTTCGTCCAAATTTCTAAGGAAATTTGGGCAGCATAACGGGTCTTTTCGAAGAATTTCGAAGAAAAATCCGGCATGACCTCTCGTCGGTACATGTTGGCAATGCGGCATGACCTCTCGTTTAGAACACGCCACGAGAGTGACATGTTCCCAAGTGAAATCATGTTGCATTTGGCAACATGCCCACAAGGTATGAGGTTTTGGGAGAAGGTATAAGAATCTATGATATTTTTCAAAAACAATTCATTTTTGTTTTAATGAAAACATCGTATCAAAAACCAACCGTGGGTAAGGTTTAGTGTGGTGCCACCTATAACGCACTAGGGGTTTAGGTTTGATTTCAGGCGCTCAAGCGTAGGCGAATTTCATGGCCGTCCGCGATGCCGTCAATCGCACCCGAGGGTTCTAAATCTAAGTGATGTAGTGTGCGGATGACTAATTCGTTTATTTGCAAAAAACAAGATTTTTTATTATATTTTTTTTATTATTTTTTTTATTTGTTTTTTTTTTAAGAAGAAAACACACACCCTCACACAAGGCAAACAGTGGAACAATAACCAAATGAGTCACGCTTTGGTCCAAGGGACCGCCCTCAAACCAGCCCTTCGATGTTATGTTCAGTGGCCACCTTTGTCGCGTGACACAGACAACCAGAGACAAAGGTGTCGCACGACTTGGATGGTCACCGAACCAAGAGCCCTCAAATCATCAAATCAGCCCCTGTTTTACCATATCAAGAGCAACACAGAGATACCAATGCACAACAAATGACCACAAGCACAAAGGGCTCACAAGTTCCATAATCAACAAAATGTAGGTATCACAAATGATTATCGAATAATGTACACAACATGGATGCATTGGATGTTTTTTTGACTAAACGAAAGCTTGACCCACTTAACACTTGAAAAACAGGTTTTCAAGTGCATTCCCCAGCGGAGTCGCCACTGAATGTGCGCTCGCCGAAAAAAATATGAAAAAGGAGTCGCCACGCCGTTTTAAGAGGAAACATTGAAAACCTTTTATTGTTTAGAGAAAATGGGTCCGGGGGTCAAGTTACGTGTTGGGAAGAACCGAGAGTTCACCCAACATGCCTCGTCCGTAGACGAATCTTTCAATGTTCAACATTCCATTCATTCAAATGTGTGTGTGAAGTGTATGTGACAAGAATATGTATGAAATGCGTAAATGTGCTTTGTTTTATTGCTCAAAAGAAAGGATTACATCTTGTGAACCAATCAAGGGAGGCCACATCCCATGTTACAGAGAGGAGGAACAGATTACAATTGGAAAGAGGTCTCTGCAGACAGGTCATGTATGCCGCATGACACATCGCACCAGTGACCACATATGTCGCGTGACGCAGGATCACATGGAGACGAAGGTGTCGCGTGACACAAATGGGCCATCTGCAGAAGACTTACAGAATGAACACAAAATCAACAGAAAGCCACACAGATCTAAAGGATTAACTGAATTATGAACGAAATACGGAAACAACACCAAATCGACCCAGGGAGTGTGGATATGGGTAGATCCACACCCCCTTTGGGGCTCAAAGCAACAATACAATTCAAATCACATCATGAATATTCAATTAAGCCAAGCACATCGAATTTAAACAGAGAGATGGCAGTTGCCACCTGATAATTGAAGCGGATAGAGCTCAATTACCAGGTGGAGGGGGGGGGGGAAATTGCAATTTAGCAAGTGAATAAGAGAGAGAGAGAGGTAGAGAGATCGTTACCCTTGTAGTCCACCACCAATACACCAAGTTAGGTGTATTGGCCTTCGATTCAGCTTCTGAACGTGGAGTTGAGCACAGATGGGGTACCTGGCTTCAGATCCTTAGTTGGTAAGGGTTTTATGAAGGCAATTGGGTAGTGTGGGTAGTAGAGAGGTTGAATTGGAAGGGAATTGGGGTAGGTTTAGGTGTAAGGAGGAGAGAGATTGGTTTCTGGTGTGAATTTGGCAGAGTGACTTTAGGGTGTCGAAAAAGGATCCATTTCAATGAGGGGGAGGGTCTTATTTATAGGCTGCAGTTGGCTGCCTTAGTGTGTCGCACGACCCTACGCGTCCACTTTTTATGCCTCAAGCTGTCGCGTGACACAAGGTGGCTCAACCGCTTTTGGCGCCAAAAACCAGCTCGGAACATTCCGGGAAAATACCCAAAAGGTCCAACAGGTTTTATTCCCAAGGGGTCCTTTGGCATGAATGATGTACCAAAAGGTACTTCCTTTGCGGGAAACTCATGGAACGTTTCCGGAAGTCTCGGGATAGGCCGGGAATTTACCAAAACGCCCCTTAATGCAGTTTTATTATATTAAAATGCATCGAAAAGGTTGCGAATTGGATTGGCGTACTTACAAGAGCTGAGCCAGAGCCGCATCAGGAGGGACCCGTTTGGGGGTGGCATAGCATGGATACGGGGACATCTTCGGGGGTCCGGAGGCCGCCGATTTTTCACCAGTTCTTGCCGGCACAGGGGTCTCAGGGAGAGGGTTCGTCGGAGCCTTCCTTCTTTGATCCTTTTGCCGGGCTTATCCTGGGGCCTACTTTGAGTACTTGCCCGAGGAGGGGGTTCAGTATTCGGATGACGAGGGCGTGACTGGTGAGTTCAGTGATATGCCCGACTTCACGTTTGATGAGGTTGATGATGAGGAGTCGGAGTAGGGCTCATTTGCTTTCCCTCTTTCCATTTTTTTTGTTTTTTTTGTTTAGCAACTGACATTTTGACTACCTGTAATAAAACACTTGTATTTGCACAGCAAAGTATTTTATTTTAAGATGTAATGTCATATTTTGTGATTCCCGGGGTTTGTCCTAGGAATTGTTGCTAATTTATTTTTTTTGTACATGCCACGTGAGCTGGAAGTGCGTTTGTGGGTAGTTTATGCTTGTCGGGAATGGCTTTGGCCAGAATTTAGAGAGTTTGGAGCAAGGTCCAGCTGGGAACAGTGGCTATTGTACTGTTTGCTGAAAATGTGGGGCCATGTTGCAAGAAGGTCCGTACGGACCACTTAGGCATGCAAAAAGGTCCGTACAGATCTCTTTTGCTTTTAGGGAGAGGATAAACCTTTTCAGGATGTCTGGACTTTCCCCATTTCCCATTTGCAGTCATTTCGAGCCTTCTTCCCCATTTTCTCTAGGAACCTCCATTTTTGCCATGGATTCTTCGTATGTTCCATGAGTTTTGCCGAGGCTTTCAAAGGAGAGGCAAGCATACTTCCTTGAGTGGCTGAAAATGTGGATGCGACACCGTATGAGGCATCAGAGGCGGGCTTTCGAGGTGAGGTTTCGACTCTGCTCGGTTTGGTCCCTTAAGGAGTTGGTTCCTGATTGGGAATTGTTGTGGGCCGCTGCGAGGTTCTGGGACGTTAGGAGGCATGTGTATAGCTTCTCCTACAATGAAGTGATGCCCACTTTTGAGGATTTTCGAGTTTTGATGGGAGGACCGAAGGTGGAGGCCATCTCGCTTCCTTTGATTGGCGGTGCTGCCGTGAGTGTGAAGCTTGTGTGCTTTCTTCGGGCTTCGTTGGAAGAAGTGCAAGGTATGACCTTTGATTCGGGTCACATTGACATTTCTGCGTTGCCGAAGCGATTTATGAGTGATGACGAGAGTGACGTCTCGTGGAATGCATTTGCCTTATGCGTGATAGCGACGCTTTTCATGGTCAGCTCCCTTGGGGTTTGCGACGGTGCTCTGCTGGATATAGTAGGGCACTGCAGAGCCGGAGAGGATATAGTGCCATTGGTGCTGGGGGAGACCCTTCACGGCATTGATCGTCTGGCGACTGGAGATAGGTTCATGAGAGGGGGAAGCCCCGCTTTGCTCACTTTGTGGCTGCGAGAGAGGCTTCAGGCCATGCCCGAGGCTCCGACGTCGTTTAGCCCATGGTCGTTTGCTCGGCGACCTCTTGTGTTGGATATGGATCAGTTCGCCTGGGAGAGATAGATGGAACAGCTTGGTATACATCAGATCTGCTGGTGGGTTCTGCATTGGGGGATTGAGACTAGGAGGGCCTTGCAGGAAGGGTCCTATGTTGCCAGAGTTCCAGGTTTGTCTTGGTCCTCCTTTTACATTCCATCGCTTGTTTCTCGGCAGTTCGGGATGAGGCAGGAGCCTTTGTTGGGCTGGGATGACCTTGCCATTGCGGAGGTAGCTCCTCTTTGTATGGTAGCTCCAGGTTCTCTTTTGTATTTCTTGAGGGTATGGAAGTATTCCACATTTTCCTCCTGTGGTGCTCCTTCGATGTCGGGAGAGCGTTGTATTGACTACCGTGTACTTGGATTGGTATGAGCGGTGCATTGGGCAGTCCCAAGTGATTTTGGGGAGCAGGCGTGAAGCAATTCTGGGGCCCGATTGCCGTCGTAGCTATTGCCTTAGGAGTGCCGAAGCCTGGTCTGACCCTCAGGATGTTACGGGAGACACTTTGTTTGACTACGAGACCAGAGTTGACCGACTGACGGAGAGAGGTCCTCTTTTGCAGACTCGCATGGAGGAGATCCGAGCCGAAGCACGGGCGAATGAAGCCCTACGATCTACTGGATTGTTTGACTCTACGGGGAGGACCCCTAATCTCGGACTGAGAGATGCAGAGCTGGCTCGCATGGAGCAAAAGAAGACTCGCCGGGGATGAGGAAAGAAAGGGAAGAATGGCGAGGGGACAAGCGCAGATGGCGCGGAATGACCTCCTAGGTATCCATTCATTGCATTGCAGACACATTATTTGTTAAATGTATCAAGCTGTCTTTTAGCATGTTGTGAACTTGAGAGTAGACCGTGCTTGAATTCATCAAGAAATGTTGTAATCGTTAGTGATTTGTGGTTTACTTTTAAAGCTTTGTCGAGACGCAAGATCTCTTGTTGACCATTTGTTTCTTTTGTGAGCCTTGATGGCGTCCATCTTTGGACTTTTCCGTTGCACATGCGGACTGAAGCAGCCTGGGCCTTGACGGCAACCCCTTTCGCCTGGGTTTTGTATTTGTATGGGAGGTTGGGTGATACCTTGACAAGTCATCTTGACGGTCTTTTCCGTGGCTTCCTTGCCTCTTGTTTGCTGGCGTCGGGCTCTTGACCTCATTTTTTTTGTAGCTTCTGCTTGAGCTTATTTTTTTTTTGAGAGCCTTTGCTCGAGCTCTTTTTTTTTGAAGCGCGTGAGGGCGAAGACAAGCCCCTGGCTTAGAAGTTGACATGGGTCAGTCGTTTGACGTTGAGTGACCCTCGGATGTCCTTTGATGTTGCCGCCGTCGTTTGACTTGGTCAAGGTGATGGTGGGGGCATTCTCTTGGAAAGTGTGTAGTTTGATGGAGGTCTTGGTTGACATTCAAACTTTTGACTTTTTTGTGTGTTTTTAGACCGGACCAATTAAGGTTGCCTACGTTCCCCCAGACTAGAGGGCTCAGGTCTGCGTAGTTCGACACTACATGGAGTGCCAAGAGATGCACAGTTGTTCTTCTTTAGGCGAAGTATCTGCGAAGTTTGCTTCCGTTGACTGGATTCATGAAGGGATTGCCGTCTAGGTCTGTCAGCTTCATGGCACCTCTGGAGAAGATCTTTTGAACCACGAAAGGGACGATCCATGTTGGTTCCCATTTTCCCAGTGGGTTGGTTCGAGTGGGAGGCTTTTCTTTGAGTACCAGGTCGCCTTCCCTGATGTCTCGTGACTTGACCTTCTTGTCGAAAGCTCTAGCCATCCTGCTTTGGTAGGCTCGGACGTGTTCCATGGCCTTTAGTCGTCGCTCATCTAGCAGAGCCAGTTCATCGTGTCAGCTTCGGAGCCATTCGACTTCGTTGATTTCGTTTTCCAGCAACACTCAGAGTGAGGGAATTTCCAGTTCAATGGGAAGGACCGCTTCCATCCCGTATGTTAGGGCAAATGGAGTTTCTCCCGTGGCTGTTCTGACTGATGTTTTGAAGCCCCAAAGTGCAAGCTGCTGCTTCTCGGGCCAATCGCGTCCTTAGGTGGTCATTTTTCGGATGATCCGTTCGAGGGTCTTGTTTGCTGCTTCCACGCCGCCGTTCGTTTATGGCCGGTAGGGAGAAGACTTGTGGCGCGTGATCTTGAATTCGGCCAGCAGTCTGTCGCATTCACCTTCGAAGTGAGAGCCGTTGTCTAATATGACCTCATTCGGGATGCCGTATCGGCAGATGATGTTTTCCTTGAGGAAATGTGCCACTTTCTTGGAGGTGTGTACCTTGTAGGAGTTGGCTTCGACCCATTTGGTGAAGTAGTCGATGGCAACCAAGACAAACTCGTGGCCGTTGCTACCTGTTGGAGCGATTTTTCCGATGACGTAGATTCCCCATGTGGCGAAGGGCCAGGGCGTAGTCATGCAGTAGAGTTCATGAGGAGGTAGATGATTGAGGTTGGAGAACCGTTGACACTTGTCGCAGCTTCGGACAAAGTGGATGCAGTCTGTCTCCATGGAGATCCAGTAGTAGCCCATCCGAAGAATGATTTGCATCAGGGCTCTGGCGTTCATATGGGGGCCGCAAACCCCGTTGTGGACTTCGTTCATGAGCTCTCTTGCTTTTTCCTGGCTGATACAGTGGAGGAGCGGTCCTTTGTAGCATTTTTTGTATAGCATGTCCCCAACGATGACAAAGTGAGAGGCGAAGCGTTTTAGGGCCATGATGCTCTTGGCTTTGGCTCCTTCCCTGCGTCGACCTTTTTCGTTCATGAAGGCGGTTTCCACGTTTTTGAGGTATTGGAAGATCTGATTGTACCATGGCTCATTGATGGGCATGGGTTCTGGTTCGATCTCACAACAGTAGGCGGGAATTTCTTTTCGCCCGACTTTGAACGGCTTGATTGCCTTTCCCTCTGGGATCTCCATGAGTGAAGCCAAGGTGGCTAGGGAGTCTGCAAACTGGTTTTGGTCTCTTGGCAAGTAGTGGAAGGTGACCTCTTCGAATTGTGTGATGAGGTCCTCCATGCAGGCGTGGTACTTTTGCAAGCCCGGGTCTATGGTTTTCCACTTGTTGGAAACTTGGTTGATGAACAGGGCTGAGTCCCCATAGACCTCGAGTTTCTGGACGTTCCTTTCGAGTGCGGCCTCTAGTCCGGCGGCGCAGGCTTCGTATTCGGTGGCATTGTTGGTTACCTCGAAATTTAGCTTTATGGCAATTGGGGTGTGCTCGTCTTTGGGGTCGACCAAGAGCATACCGATGTCGTTTCCTCTTTTGTTGGCTGCTCCGTCGAAGAACAGTTGCCATCGATTTTTGCCTTCGAGTGCGAAGATTCCTTCGTCTGGAAATTGTGGTTCAGGGCCTCGAGCCTCGTCGGTTGGGAAGTCAGCCAGCTGTTAGGCCATTGTCCGTCCCTTGATTGACTTTTGGTTCACGTGCTTGATGTCAAATTCCGCTAGGAAGAAAGACCATTTGGCGAGCCTCATTGACAGAGATGTTTTGTTGAAGAGGTATTTGACTGGGTCCATTTTGGAAACCAAGTGCACTATGTGCGACTGCATATAGTGTCGTAATTTTCCGATGACCCATACTAGAGCTGCACAGGTTTTCTCGAGGGCTGAGTAGTTGAGTTCGCTGCCTTGAAACTTTCGATTGACGAAGTAGATGGCGTTCTCGACTCGTGACTCTTTCTTTTCTTGACAGAGCATGGCTCCAACTGCGGTGTCGGTCACAGTTAGGTATAGCAATAGTGGCTTCTGCTCGTGGGGAGGACAGAGAATCGGAGGACTCACAAGGTACGCCTTTATTTCTTCAAAGGCATCTTGGCATTCTGAGTTCCATTCGACGTCGACATTTTTCTTCATCAGTTTGAAGATTGGCTCGCACATGGAGGTCAATTGATTGACAAAGCGGCTGATATACTGTAGGCGGCCCATGAAGCTTTTCACCTCTATTTGAGTTTGCGGTGGTCTCATTTCGATAATGGCCTTAATCTTTTGAGGATCAACCTCGATGCCTCGCTCGGTGACCATGTATCCTAAGACTTTGCCTCGGCTGACCCTAAATGTGCATTTGACAGGGTTTAACCTCATCGAGTGTTTCCGGAGGCGGTCGAAGAAATTTCTCAGGTCCGTGAGGTGTTGTCCATCTGATCCCTTTGAGTGGATGATCATGTCATCGACGTACACTTCGATCTCTTTGTGGATCATGTCGTGGAAGAGGGCGGTTGCTGCCCGTTGGTAGGTAGCCCCGGCATTCTTTAGTCCGAACGGCATCACTGTGTAGCAGTAGGTTCCCCAAGGGGTTGTGAAGGGTGTTTTTTCTTGATCTTCTTCGGCCATCTTGATTTGATTGTAGCCGGCAAACCCGTCCACGAAGGACTTGACCTCGAAATTGGCTGTAGTGTCTACCAACATGTCGATGTTTGGTAGTGGAAAGTCGTCCTTGGGACTTGCTTTGTTAAGATCTCGGAAGTCCACGCAGCAGCGCACTTTCCCGTTGGCCTTGGTGACCGTGACTATGTTGGAGAGCCATGTAGGGTACTCGATCACCCTGATGAAGCCGACGCGGAGCATCTTCTCGATCTCTTCCTTGACTTGTAGAGACCATTCTGGCTTGATTCGGCGTAGCTTTTGTTTGACGGGCTTGGCCTCGGGATTCAGAGGGATCCAATGTTCGACTATGTTTGGATCTAATTCGGGCATGTCTCGATAAGACCAAGCGAATACGTCCATGAACTCTTTGAGCAGTGCAGTCAATGCGTTTTGCTCTGTGCCGGTGAAGAAACTTCCGATTTGCGTCTCTTTTGGCTCTTCAGCAATTCCCAAATTCACTTTGGTTAAAACCTCCTCGGCAGCTTGGGCCCGGTTTTTCTCTCGTTTGATAACATGCTTAAAGATGTGCTTAATGTATTGTTCGTTTAATGTGTCTGCTTCTTTATCAAGTGAATCGTTATTAACTGTTTGTGTGTTAGTTAATTTATCAGTTGTTAAAGATGCAATGAGAGGATACTCGGAAAGATCGAAGCATTCATTAAGAGCATATGTGAATAAATTATTGGCAATGAGTTTGCAATCTTCTGGCGTGAGGCCATCAGATGACTCGAGAGACTCGAATTCAAAGCTGATGGGTTTTGACACTGGACTCGGGGACGCGAGGGGTCAGACCAAGTTGTTCGATCATGTCCTTCTTGCTGGCAGCAGGTCCGGAGAAGGTGGCCCAGTTATTGAGTAGCAATGAGCATGATAGGAGGCAGGGGTTGAAAGGCTTCGTGGTGCCGCTCCCGATCATGGCTACCATAGAGTTATCAGAAACAAAATCGATTAGATCTGGCACATCGATTTCTTCACTGAAGAGTTGGTGGAGCAGTGGCTCGTTCCAGGCATCGTCTGCGGAGTTTTCCGCTCTTGTCTTGGGCATTGCTAGTTCGAATGCATATTCGTCCTGCTTGTTGGTGGCAGGGATGTTGACAGAGAGTTTTTCGAGTTCTTCTGTCAAAGAGTGGGTTTTCCCGAACCAAAATTCATTGTGAATAGTGGTGGTCGTGGGTCCCGGCAGCGGTGGTGCGTCGAGAAATTCTCTTTTGACTGGATTTGCCTTGAGGCCTCTGAATCGTGCAAGGTTCTGCTGGAGCTTGCCCATGGTTGTCGGCCAATTTTGTTTGGCGTTGATCCGCTCTGTTCCCTTTTCTGTGTCTTTGTTCAAACTGCCGGTCTTCCTTGTGAAGTACTTGGCCATATCGAAGCTGTAAGGGCGGAGATCGGAGATTGCGTGCAAGCCTCTTTTGCTATTGGCAGAGCGTTTCTGCGTAGCTCATCTGTCTTCTGCAGCGTCTTCAGGAGTAGGAATGTATCCCAGTCCATGGAGGGTATTTTGTTCCTTGATATTGATGATTTGTTGGGTACCCTGATGGCGTTTTCCCAAACTAAGTCCCGGGATGTAGTTCATGCGCTTCATCATTTTCATCGGGGGAGGGATCTGGTCCCAGATCAAAGGCAGGTCTATGTGGCACACCTGGGCCATCGGGCTTTCGATTGTGAACCCTGTCAGCATCATGCCGTCATTGTCGTGTTTGATCTCTAGGATCGGGACGCCGTTTGTGTCGGTCCCTTCGGTGATTATGCTATCACCATAGATGATGGTAAGGTCTGTTCCTTGGGCGAACTTTATGCACTGATGGAGGGTGGATTCCACCCCATTGATCTGGTGTAGCCAAGGGCATCCCAAGATGGCAGTTAATGTGATCGAGATGTCGATGACTTGGAAGTCGGTTGGGACCATCTGCTTTCCAAACCACAGGTTCAGGGTGGCTATTCCCAAGACTGAGCGAGACGTTGAGTCGTACGTGTAAGTACGCCAATCCAATTCGCAACCTTTTAGATGCATTTTAATATAATAAAATTGCATTTAGGGGCGTTTTGGTAAATTCCCAGCCTGTCTCGAGACTTCCGGAAACGTTTCATGAGTTTCCCGCGAAGGAAGTACCTTTTGGTACATTATTCATGCCAAAGGACCCCTTGGGAATAAAACCTGTTGGACCTTTTGGGTATTTTCCCGGAATGTTCCAGAAACTGGTTTTTGGCGCCAAAAGCGGTTGAGCCACCTTGTGTCACGCGACAGCTTGAGGCATGGAAAGAGGACGCGTAATGTCGTGCGACACACTATGGCAGCCAACTGCAGCCTATAAATAAGACCCTCCCCCTCTCATAAATGGATCCCAACTTTAGCCTACTGTTACTCTGCAGGATTTGCAGCGTAACGAACCTCTCCAAACACAAAACCTCTCTCTCTCCTACCTTCAACCTACCCAATTCCTCCCTTCCAAACCCAATTCTCAAGCCACACCAATTGAACCCCTTGCATCAATCCTTCCAGATCAGAGGTGAAGAATTGAAGGGTTCTATATCTGACTGGATATAGAATTCGTGGAAGCAACAAGGGTAACGATTCCCTAAACTCAATCTCTCTCTCTCTTGCTTAATTTCTATTAATTCTAGCATTTAATTTTGTTTGGATTCAAGTAATCAAATCCTAGCTATCTGGATTACTGAATCCCAATCGCAATCTCTCTATTTAATCTGAATAATCAGTGCAATTGAGCTTATATTGTTGATCATTTGATTGGATTTGGTGTTTGAACCCCAAGGGGGTGTGGATCTACTCATATCCACACTCCCGGGGTCAATTTAGTGTTGTTTCTGTTTTCCATTCGTAATTCAGCTAATTGATTAGATCTGTATAGCTTCTATTGATTCTGTGTTCATCTTGTTAAGTTTCTGCAGATGGCTCATATGTGTCACGCGACACCTTCGTCTCAAAGTGATCCTGTGTCACGCGACACATGTGGTCACTGGTGCGATGTGTCATGCGACATACATGACCCATCTGCAGAGACCCTTTTTCCTTTGTAATTTGTTTTAGATTGTTTGTATCAGGGATGTGGCCTCCCTAAATAATGGGCTCACAATATGTAATTCTCGTTCCATAATTAATAAGATGCATTTTATCACACTTTGTTTATTATCAATATTTGCACAAACTTCGGATTTACTTGGATGTTTCTGATTGAAAGACTCGTCTATGGACGAGGCATGTTGGGTGAACTCTCGGTTCTTTCCAACACGTAACCTGACCTCCGAACTCATGTTTTCTCTCTAAACAAAAGGTTTTCAATGTTTCCTCTTAAAACGGCGTGGCGACTCCTTCTTTTCATTTAAACCAGAAATCACATATTTTTTTCGGGCGAGTGCACATTCAGTGGCGACTCTGCTGGGGATGAAACATTTGGAAACCTGTTTTTCAAGTGTTGAGTGGGTCAAGCTTTTGTTTAGTCAAAACATCCAATACATCCATTTTGTGTGCATTATTTGATGATCATTTGTGATTCATACATCTTGTTGATTATGGAACTTGTGAGCCCTTTGTGCTTGTGGCCATTTTTTTCTTGTGCATTAGTACTTGTGTGTTGCTCTGGCTATGGTAAAACAGGGGCTGATTTGATGATTGAAGAGTTGCTGGTTCAGTGACCATCCAGGTCGTGCGACACCATTTGTCTCTGGTTGTCCTGTGTCACGCGACAAAAGGTGGCCACTGAACAGAACATCAGAAGACTGGTTTGAGGGCAGTCCCTTGGATCAAGCAGGACTCATTTGATTGTTGTTCCCTGTATATCTTGTGTGGGGGCGTGTGTTGTTGTTTTTCTCTTTCAAAAATATAAAAAAAATAAAAAAAAAATCATTTTTCGCAAATAAAGGAATCTAGCCATCCCGCACACTACGTCACGTAGATCTAGAACCCTCGGGTGCGATTGACGGCATCGCGGACGGCCATAAAATTTGCCTACGCTTGAGCGCCTGAAATCAAACCTAAACCCCTAGTGCGTTATAGGTGGCGCCACACATTTAACCTCACCCAAAACGGTTGGTTTTTGACACGACATTTTCAAATACGCTAAAATGAATTGTTTCAAAATTCTTAATAGACTTTCGTACCTCCTCCAAACCCTAGCACGTGTGGGCATGTTGCCATGGCAACATGGTTTCACGAGAGGACATGTCGTTCCCGCGGCATGTTCTAACGAGAGATCATGTCGCTTTGTCAACGTGCACCGACGAGAGGTCATGCCAGATTTTTCCTTGAAATTCTTCAGGAATAGCCGTTATGCTGCCCAAATTTCTCCAGAAATTGAGGCTGCTCGTTCGTCCCATAAATGCTTCGGTTTTGTTTAGGTACTGTCGCCTATTATTAATTTTAAAACAACGCATTTAGTGTATTTGTGGATGATGTGTCCATAGGTTCCCCCGAGGTCTAGATTGTGTGAATAAAGGATTAGCCTTTTCCAACCGTCTCTAGGACTTAAAACACCGATTTCTACTTGAACCATAATAAGTGTTGCATGAGTCCATCTCCTTCCGTACTCCTCCCTCTCCCATACCTTCTCAAAATTCTATACCCTCCTCCTTATACACACTCTCTCCTCTCCAGATAAGGCAAGTTGGGTGCGCGATCTGATTCCCGGTGTTCGTTTAGTTCGCGTCTTCGAGGCCGTCAGCCAGCAGTAACTCGCACCCGATTCAATTTCGTAGATGTCTAGTGCAGTAGAAGGGTATGACCACTCAATCCGAGGATTCATCTGCCGCGGATCAACAAGTCATGCATAGTCTGCCTATGGAAGAGATGAGGGCTAATTTGGAAGCCGCTCTAGCTAGAGAGCGTGAAACTCAATTACTCGCTCAAGCCGTGGAAGAGGCAAAGACATTCTAAGTTCGTAGATGCAATGAGAAGCCGTGGTATCGCCGTGATCCGACGCGCCGATGGAACTTATGAAGAGATTACCGAGGTTAATGACACCGATCTAGGAGCCGGGAATGTTTCTCTCCCTTTTCAGCCTCGCACCTGTGGTGCACACCCAATTATGCTCGTAATCGTGGGCCGCCGCGAACCTCAAGCAAGTTTTGGTCCAATTGAAGGAACACAAACAATCCTTCATGATTTGACTTCCTCACCCTTTCCCAATGCTTTCGTGCCTCTAAGCCAATTTGGGTCCCGCTTCCGAACAACCAAGGTCTCGTGGTTCCTGTGTTCTCAATATCGCAAGGTCGGGCCTCATAGTCCTCACTCCCAGGTAACGCCCAGTATCCGAATCGGCATCCTTACTCCGGAATCGGTCACCCAGATGGATTTATGCGGTGTTCCTACTAGACAACCTCGGCTTTCAAGGATATATGTCTCAAACCTTCAATGGATTCAGCTTTTGGATTTGGCTCATCATCTATGCAAAGCATCCGGTCAATTCCTTACAGCTGCCCGCTGCTTTTCCGCGTAATCGAATTTCCCAACCGATCAATTTAATCATTTGCCACCCAAAGATCCGGGTCGGGCTCAGCCGTCTCTCATCCAACCAGCCTAGTTTTGAGCCTTCTTCAACTATTGCTCCCGCTCTTCCTCGCCTTCCCGGGATGACTCCAGAGGTAATCGCACCGTTGAAACAAATGCAAAGAAGAAATTGACAAGTTGACGGCATGATCAAGTGGACTTAAGGTCGTTGACCCAAAGCAATTAGAGCCTCTCCCTTATAAGTTCAAGATGCCCGAAATACAATTTGATGGTTCGACATGCCCGAAAACTCATGTGGACACATACGTGATGACTATGGGGGCAATGGGTTGTACTCCCGATTTTATGGCTCAGCACTTTCATCTCACACTCAAAGGACCTGCCTTGACATGGTTTCTAACCCTTAAGTCAGAAGCTCGAGCTACTTGGAGTCAGACTACTGAGGCCTTTCTTGAAAAGTACCGTGGGAACCTTGAATGGCGCACAACCAGAGACGATTTGGTTGGCACAATCCAAAAGAATGATGAGTCCATTACTGAGTTCTACAAAAGGTGGAATGCCAAATTGAATGAGCTGCCCGAGCCAATTCCATTGCAAGATCAGAAGGACATCTTTTTGTCATGTGTGAAGCCAGTTCTCCGTGAAGCTATTGGGAATGGTTGGTACCCCGATTTAAGGGAGATGGTAGCCATGGGAGCCCGTAGCGAGAATCGACTCTTCAACCGTACCCTAGATGACAAGACCGGTAATGTTAATGGTTATGGGTCCAAGATGGTCAATCCAGTTTCCCGGGTTCCAAAAGAAAATAGTATCAACAACCTTCAGAGAGGAAGCACTGGCCCAAGCAGTGGGAAATTTCAACCTCGTCAGCCACGGAAGTTTGATGAACTTGGCATGACTACAGAGGAAGCATTTAATGGTCTGGTTAAGACAGGGATGGTCCAGCCCCTTGATAATTACCGGCCTATGCATCGCAACCCAAAGCTGGATACGAACAAGTACTGCTGCTACCACCAGTTCCCTGGCCATACAACCAACGATTGCATTCCCCTGAAGATGCTCATTCAGAAGCTTGTTGATGATGGAAAGGTTGAGAAGGCTCGCCACAATGTTGTCCCCGATCTTCTTTAGTGATATCAGCAGAAGCCCCAGGCTATCCCACCCGAAAGCGGCGAAGTCAATCAGTCAGCGTCGTAGGATCTAGAGTGTCTTTTATGTGGTAACGAGTCTGTCAAGTCCATGTTATGAGTCTTTTTATTGCAGTAATAAAAATCTTTGTTTCTATTCTTGCTAGACTCGAGACATCACTTGCACACCCACGTTACACTCAATTGAAATGGTCTTATTCCAAATGATCACTTGTGCTGCTCACCGACCAACGCTTTGAAATGACTAATGTTTAATTTGATCGGAGCGAGAAAATCGACTGATATCCTTCCCAAAGTGGGGCTTACCAATTCCCCATCTCGCATCCCATATGCTCACATACTTTCCTTCGTCTTCGCTATCTCGTTGCTCGATGAATTTGCACAGATCTTTCCCAAAGTAAGCTTAAAGCAAGCAATGAAGACTCTATCTCGTTCAGACTATCCGGTAGGTGCTGCGGTTGAAACCTTTCACCCCTAGAAAAGCCATCACCTTACCCTCACCAAATAATACCCCTTCAGTTCAAGATCGGCACATTTTGAAACCCATTTAGCCATCGCCAGAAGAAGAGGGACTATCCTTGAGACTCCCGTGAGTCAAAAGAAGATTGATCGTCTCCAAGTTCGAAGAACGACGAAAACTAATGATCCATCCTGGGGACTAGCTGATATTATCCTCTCAAAACAAAGAAAAAAAATACAAAAAAAAAAGAGAATAAAAAAAAGGGAAAAGAAAGAGAGCCTAGTCCTCAGCAATCCTCTCAAAAACAAAAGTCAAAAGATCCGGTCATTACTCAAAGAGGAGTCTCAGAGTGAGTAAAGAGACAGCACGGATGTCCCTCACCACTACCTCAACCAATTCCGGCCGTCCTCTCGATTTTAGAGGACATTCCCATCCCATTACCCTTACCTTTGCCTTGACCAAAGCCAAGATTGACCTCTCATTCTTAGAGGCATTGAAAATGAAATCATGGATTCCCTCACCTTAGAAATCCCAAACACCTACCCAAAAGCCAAACCTCTCATCTTTAGAGGTTCAGCCAGCAAAAAGCCTAGCCGACCTCTCATCTTAAGAGGTCATGACATCCCAAATCACCCAAAGACCGATCGAAATCCCGAAACCCAGCCGCAGTTACTACCGGATAGCAGTTTCATTCCAATACCGTCGAGATATAAAACAGATTATTGCTTGAAGCAGAGCCAAGTTCATCCCGGCTCAAAGGACCATCAATTGAAGATTGTGCAAATTCCGTCCGTTCATTTGACGTTGCATGTGAGCATACTTCATTTCTCCTCCGCAAACACCTGCCGTGAATGTCCCACTGGGGCTTCGCATCTGTGTCTCCCATCGACACTCCAAGAGGACACGTTTTTTCAATTCTCAAAAATTCTCGAAGGTCCTCACATCCCCGAACTTCACCGTTCATTCTTTTCATTCGGGATAAACCCGAACTACGGCGACCTGAGCTCCTCCTATGGAGGGGAACGTAGGCAACCATAATTGGTCCGGTCGAAATCATAAACAAATCTCAGAAAATCCGGTCTCTTCAAGGACCATGCCCATACACTGTCTATCCTTCCGATTCTCGATATCAGTGGGCTTTCTCCTCAGGATTGATAAAAATATTTGCTCATATCAGCTTTGGCGGTTGACTAACCCGAACATCAATAAAGGGTTTTAAGCAGCTTTGTGATCATCACGAATAAGACAGGTTTTCAAGTGTCTCGAAAAGTCTTCTATTTCTACATCATAGGAAGATAGAGCTAAACACCGTTTCGGTCAGCAGGGGCTTCCATACACTTTCCACACCTTGTGATGCTTATACTCTCTCAAAAGAGTCAAACCCAAAGCGAGAGTGTCATACACAGAACTCGGGATTCATTTCCCACCCTCGAAGGATGTGCCCATGCACATAAACACTTCTGAGTCTTGTCCAGCGACTGATTGACTACGATTTGAAATGATGAATTGCCTCTGTGGCCACAAGATGACTCTGCCTGCGATGAAGCTGCATGGAATATCCTCAAGCTGGGGCTTTGGTTAAGGTATCTCTCCGGCTCTCCTTATCGATTCCCTCCAAGATTGCTTTGCACTGTCAACTGGGGCTTCGCCAAACCAGGATTGCTCTTTGCCCCCCTCTGCTGCTTGCTGTCTCAGATGCGCGATACACTCTGTCCTCACTAGCAATGGACCTGCTGCAATCTATACTCTCGGGAGCGTCCCTGACTTGCCTAGCCGCACCATATCATTTTTCCACCTCGCGGGAGAGGGTCCACCTCATTATAAACACCTTTCGTTCCATACACATTCCATCATAGCATAATGGCTACCTACACATCTGCTCATCAAGCCGTGCAAAACCCCCACTTTCTATTCTCCCCAGCTGAGATGGACTTGTGCAACAAAAAACTAATAATGCATAAGCAAGAGGTTAAATAAAATGCAAAGTGTCTAGAGTGTTGTGTCTCCCCCCGCAGAGTACAATAATCAGGTGATCGTAATGTGATCGTGAGGACTGCCCCTCGAATCACAATCTTGGACAGAGATTCCAAACCCCGCAGGTGGCAGACCCCGCCTCTATTATCTTCATAAGGCCCAGAACTACGACCGGCTTGATTCCCTTTTTTAAGGGATACGTAGGAAACCTTTCTCCAAAGGTCCAGCCATCTGATCTCACCAGCATCATATGAAAGAGCCCTAGCAGCCCTAGTCTTCAAACAATGATTGTCAAGAAAAAGAGCCCCAGCTTGCCTCAAATTTCAAGCAAGGCTCACAAAGAAAGAAAAGAAAGAAGAGCCCCAACTGCCCTAGAAACCAGACAACAAGGCTCACCAGTCCCGACGACTCCAAAGCCTATTTTGCATGATAAACCGAGACAAAGAGTCCGCATCTGTCAATCTCCCTAGCAAGCGTCAACAAGTGGTAGCCTCAACCCCCAAACAAATGCATGTCAAAGAAATAAGAGCCCCACCGCTACGTAACCAAAGAAATAATGCTCACCACCCCGACGACTTCAAAGCCTCGTGTTGCAAAGACCTTCCCGTGAATGGCCTCCCAAACAGCATCGACAAGTGACAGAGGCCACAACCTTCCCAACAACCAATGGTAGCCTCGAGACCTTAGACAGCCTACCTACCAACAAGCGCTATGGCCTAAGACCCTCGCAGTACAATAATCAATTGAGTCCCAAGACTGGACCCTCGCACTCAAACTCGGAGAAGAAAGAATAAAGCAAAAAAGGCATGTGTATCCGTGATGTACCCCCAAGAAGAGCTCAACAATACTAGCAGCCCCACAATCCCAAGAAAGAATAGCCTCCCAAGCAGAGCACACCCAAGAAAAACAGCCTCCCAAGCAGAGCACACCCAAGAAAGAACAACCTCCCAAGAAAAACAGCCTCCCAAGCAGAGCACACCCAAGAAAAACAGCCTCCCAAGCAGAGCACACCCAGAAAAACAGCCTCCCAAGCAAAGCAAACCCAAGAAAGAACAACCTCCCAAGAGAAAGAATAGCCTCCCAAGCAGAGCAGACCAAGAAAAATAGCCTCCCGAGCAGAGCACACCAAGAAGAACAGCCTCCCAAGCAGAGCCCAACAGAATCCACAGCCCCAAAACAAGAGGAAAGAAGCCGACTCCCCTAGAATGCAGAGTCCCCGGCTTACCAACCCCAAAAGAAAGAAGTCGACTCCCCAGAAATGCAGAGTCCTCGGCTTACCAAGCGAGAAAGAAGATAACTCCCCAGTCAAGTGCAGAGTCCCCAGTTTCCCAAGCAAAACTAAGGGCACAAAAGAAAAGACGAACAATCAGCAAGGACTCCAAAGAACAAGACCGACAAAAGAACAACAAAGAGCAGAACGGAAGTAGTGTGAGACCCCCGGCGCCTACACTTATCCCCAAAGCAGAGCCAAAGAAGTAGCGTGAGCCCCCTAGCAGCCTACACTTATCCATCACCAACATAGAACGGTAGTCTAAGACTCTCCAGACGGCTACGGAGTGAGCATAGCAAGACAGTATGAAAGCATGTCTCGCCGACTACTTTGCTAGAAGCATTAATCCCTTTCGAGTGCTGAGATGCCTTCAAATAATCTCGTTTAGGTCAAGAGACCTTAAAAAAAATCCCTTTCAGGTTGAGATGCCTTCAAATAATCTCGTTTAGGTCAAAAGACCTTCAAATAATCCCTTTCAGGTTGAGATGCCTTCAAATGATCTCGTTTAGGTCAAGAGACCTTCAAATAATCCCTTTCAGGTTGAGTGGTATGAGTCCCTCCGGCAACCACGAAGAGGAGCAGCAGTAGTGTGAGACCCTCCGGCAACTACCCTGCAAAAGAGAAGTGGTATGAGACCCTCCGGCATCCACGAAGAGAAGCAGCAGTAGTGTGAGACCCTCCGGCAACTACCCTGTAAAAGAGAAGTGGAATGAGACCCTCCGGCATCCACGAAGAGAAGCAGCAGTAGTGTGAGACCCTCCGGCAACTACCCTGCAAGAAAGAGAAGTGGTATGAGTCCCTCCGGCATCCACAAAGAGAAGCAAAGAAGAGAGTGTGAGACCCTCCGGCAACTACCCTGCATGAGAGAAGTGGTATGAGACCCCTGGCATCCACAGAAGACCCATTGCAGCATGAGACCCTCCGGCAGCTACAACTCGTCAACAGCGATAGCATGAGACCCCCCGGCAGCTACTCGCAAAAGTACCAGTTGCAGCATGAGACCCTCCGGCAGCTACAACCTGGTGAGAAAGGAAGCAACCATCCGACCACAGTAATACCGATCCCACAGGAAAAAAACAGGTAAGCACAGCAAAGGTATGAAGATACATCTCTACCCCTTTCTGGCTTATGAATTTAATTTTGGTAATTCCGAACTACGATTTGGCTTGATTCCCTTGTTCAAGGGATACGTAGGAATCCTTTCTCAGAAAGGTCCAGCCATCTTTCCCCTTTTTTACCCTTCTAGCCCTTCACCTTATCCCTTGATGCTCATTGGGATTGGGTCTTATTTTATCGACAACCCCACTTTTTCCAAAAGTGACGTTGCCGAGGGGCTCTGTAAGTACGCCAATCCAATTCGCAACCTTTTAGATGCATTTTAATATAATAAAATTGCATTTAGGGGCGTTTTGGTAAATTCCCGGCCTGTCCCGAGACTTCCGGAAACGTTTCATGAGTTTCCCGCGAAGGAAGTACCTTTTGGTACATTATTCATGCCAAAGGACCCCTTGGGAATAAAACCTGTTGGACCTTTTGGGTATTTTCCCCAATGTTCCGTAAACCGGTTTTTGGCGCCAAAAGCGGTTGAGCCACCTTGTGTCACGCGACGGCTTGAGGCATGGAAAGAGGACGCGTAAGGTCGTGCGACACACTAAGGCGCCCAACCGCACCTCATAAATAAGACCCTCCCCTCTCATAAATGGATCCCAACTTTAGCCTACTGTTACTCTGCAGGATTTGCAGCGTAACGAACCTCTCCAAACACAAAACCTCTCTCTCTCCTACCTTCAACCTACCCAATTCCTCCCTTCCAAACCCAATTCTCAAGCCACACCAATTGAACCCCTTGCATCAATCCTTCCAGATCAGAGGTGAAGAATTGAAGGGTTCTATATCTCGACTCGGATATAGAATTCGGTGGAAGCAACAAGGGTAATGATTCCCTAAACTCAATCTCTCTCTCTCTCTCTCTTGCTTAATTTCTATTAATTCTAGCATTTAATTTTGTTTGGATTCAGAATCGATCCTAGCTATCTCGGATTATCAATCCCAATCGCAATCTCTCTGTTTAATCCGAATAATCAAGCAATTGAGCTTATATTGTTGATCATTTGATTGGATTTGGTGTTTGAACCCCAAGGGGGTGTGGATCTACTCATATCCACACTCCTGGGTCGATTTAGTGTTGTTTCGTTTCCATTCGTAATTCAGCTAATTGATTAGATCTGTATAGCTTCTGTTGATTATGTGTTCTTCTTGTTAAGTTTCTGTAGATGGCTCATATGTGTCACACGACACCTTCGTCTCAAAGTGATCCTGTGTCATGCGACACATGTGGTCACTGGTGCGATGTGTCATGCGACATACATGACCCATCTGCAGAGACCCTTTTTTCTTTGTAATCTGTTTTAGATTGTTTGTACCAGGGATGTGGCCTCCCTAAATAATGGGCTCACAATATGTAATTCTCGTTCCATAATTAATAAGATGCATTTTATCACACTTTGTTTATTATCAAAATTTGCACACACTTTGGATTTACTTGGATGTTTCTGATTGAAAGACTCGTCTATGGACGAGGCGTGTTGGGTGAACTCTCGGTTCTTCCCAACACATAACCTGACCTCCGAACTCATGTTTTCTCTCTAAACAAAAGGTTTTCAATGTTTCCTCTTAAAACGGCGTGGCGACTCCTTCTTTTCATTTAAACCGGAAATCACATATTTTTTTCGGGCGAGCGCACATTCAGTACGCCTTGATTGTCTGAGTGGAGGGTTTCAGATCAGTTGGCTTGATCCCTAGAAAGTCCATCATTTTGGATGGGAGGGCGTTCATGGCTGATCCCCCATCTACCAAGACCCGAGGGAGGCGGCGCTCGTCAAGTTGAACTGTTATGTAAAGAGGCTCGTTGTGGTCAGCCCCAAATTTCGAGAGGTCGAGCTCCGTGAACGTGATGATGTTGCTGTAATGAACGTTGCCGATCATCTGAACCGCTTCATCTGGTGTCACGGTGATGGGTACCATGGTCTGGGCCAGACTTTCCTCCAACTTGACTTTGTGCGGGTAAGAGGAAGTGAGTAAGGACCAGAGTGAAATGTTAGCCTAAGTACGCTTGAGCTGAGTTAAGACAGGATCTTCAACCTTCGGGTTAAGGGTTTCGGCTTCTTTGGCATAGGGTCCCTTTTCGGTTCGAGGCTCAGGCATGGCTGGCCTTTTGTCTGCCCGTGGAGGATTCGTCGGGATTTGACCGGAACGTGTCAGTACGTTCACCTCTGGCTTGGCTGCTTTACTCATCTCTCCTATTTCTGTAATGAGAGGGCCTTGGTTGGCGTAGGGCCATACCACGCATTTTAGTTGGTTTATCGTCATTGCTTTTGTTGTAGCGTCAATAGTGGCTTTGAGATCTTCCCAAGACAGGGGTTGGGGTATCTGGACTCTCAGGCCATTGGTGGCAGTGCGGAGCTCGTCCCAGCTGATCATGGAGCAGACGTTGCCGTGGTCTTGTGCAGAGCTAGGCTGAGGAGATTTGTAGGAGTAGATGACGTAGTAGTCAAACTTTCCTGATGGTTCTCCGAGAGTTCCGACTGTGGGGTCGCCAGATTCGTATCTCTTCTTCAGTTTTTGTTGAGAAGAGGGTTTCTTCTTTCTTCGAGGGCAATCCTCATTCATCTCATCTTGGAATTCCATTTCCAGACAAGCGGTGCAATCGCAGACGTCCCACCAAATGTGTTCGTTGTTCTGCGGTGGTATTGGGACCTCAGGATGTTGACCGGACACGTCTTCCCCCGAGGGGTCTTGTGGCTTTATGTCGTAGCTGCATGAGGGTAACAGGTTGACTTCTGGGAGACAATAAGAGACGTTAGGAGCTGCGGGAGCGGGCATGTCTTTGGAAGTCCCGAGTGATCAGGGAATGGCTAATGTTCCGAAGTGGTGCATGGCACCTTCGATCCAGGCTTGCTGTTCGCCTTAGCGTTTCTCAAGAGCCATGAGGACTTGCCAAACTTCCTCCATTATTGGGAAATTTCTAGGGGGTAAGGTCCCGTTTTCCTCGTCGTTATCCATCGACTTGGCCATGGGAGCCGACTGACCGCCCTAGCGACCGTGCTTTGGGAAGGATGTTGGACCTTGCGGCTTTGACACTGGGAGATAGTTCCCGGGTACTCTCGATCACTCTCAGTTCATTGGAGGGGGTGACGGGTAAGGTTTAGACACGGGAAGGCTTTTCGGGATAAAAAGGGGGAAAGCTCACCTGACATGCGGTTTCTGCTTTTTTTTTTTTGTTTTAATTTACTTAAAACTGTGTTTTCTCAGAATCATAGGTAGGTTGGAAAAGATTGCTCTTCTTTTCCGCAACTATGCTAGATCCTGGGTCAGTGGAGACCATCTGTGCGGCTATAAGCCCCTCGTTTTGCACCTGTATTTCGACATCCGGGGGTGGACAGCCCCAGGCGAGGGTCCTATAGAGCAAGCGGTTTCCACCAGCCTAAAAGAAAAATCGAACCTAAGGACCGAGCCTGTCATGTTCGTTTTAATGCATTAGCCATGTGAATAGTGAGCCGAGTCGGCACCTGAGTCAAGATCGGGTCAAGAATTCGGCATGGCCTCTCTTTACCTTGCTTGCGCAAGGGATCTGTGATGTTAGGCGTTGGCTGGGTCATATCGTCATGGCTGACGTATTAAAGGCTTGATGACATGGTGTCATGTGGGCATGGATGTATATCCGGGACGGAACATCGTCTGGGTGTAGCTTCGAAAAATCAAGATCAGGTCGAGATTTTAGCATGACCTTTCATCGCTTTGCTTGCGCAAGGGATCTTGAGTTCCGAGCTTCGACTCAGAAAATGGCCGGCGTGGGATATGTATCCAGGCTTGTATGACACGGACTGGGTGAAAACCAACCGAGTCTGGACAGAGTGTGACTCAAGACTCAAACGTGCATGGTTGACACTTGGCTAGGATGGGATGTTTGGAATGATCCCGTGCGCGTTCGAGAGGCGTAGGAAGGCCAAACGAACTGCAACTAAGACCACCCCGGGTTAAGGGTTGTAGTGTGCAGTGTATCCGAGGCAGCAGTGCGCGTAGCGTGCGGTGTACCGAGGCAGCAGTGCGAGTAGTGTGCGGTCTCTAAAATTCTTTTTCTGAGTAAAACGGGAGTTTTTGAAGAATTTTAAATGTATGTACACAGATGTATATTGATGCACTTTTTTGTATTTTTATTTTTTTTTAAATAAAAAGTAAAGCACATGCACGCACACACAACAGTTAAAGAAAGGGGTAAAATGAAAGTTTGACCCTCATCATCATTTTAAAAATCTTTTTGTTTTGTTTAAAAGTTATTAAAACAAAATGTCCCCAGCAGAGTTGCCAACTGAAATTACCCGAATTCGGCTCGCGCGCGGGCCCCGGCATCTCGCATTTGCTTGGAAATTGCCCGGATCCGAGAGGCAGCGCGTTCGCGCCCCGGCATCTGGCATTTTCGCTTGCATTAGAGGAAGGAGGTGTCTCGCTGTGTTTTGCTTGTAGAGTCGCCACGCCGTTTTGATTAAGCCTAAAACATTGAGAAAAGGCATCAGTTTAAAAATAAACTGTTTTTGTGTGATGAGATTTTTGAGTTCGGAGGTCACGTTACTCCTCGGGAAGAGAATATTAGAATATTAGAGCTCACCCGAGTAGCCTCGTAAAAAGAGTCTTTCGATACCCCTTCTTTCTTTAAATGTTGTGTGTGTGCTTTTTTAAAAATGCATGCGGTATCGGATGTCTACATTGTACACTGCTTATTGAAATGTATTGAAATAGTAATGGAAGGAAGCCTTACCAATATTGGTTCGTGTCTGTCTTTCGGTGGGAAATAGTGTTTGAGGATGGAATAGTGTTCCGGGACGAATCGAGATTGCTTTGGGATGTGCCGGTTGTCTGCGGACAGAGCTTCGGCGTGACTTGGGATTGTCAAGTATGTACTCGGGCAGAGTTTCGGCGTGCGTTGGGATCGTCGGTTGCGTTTGGGCAGAGGTTCGGCGTGTGTCGGGATCGTCGGTTGCGTTCGGGCAGAGTTCCGGCGTGTGTCGGAATCATCGATTTGGCTCGAAAAGGATCGGGACACCTCGGGAAAGACCAGGCAAGGCTTTAGAGTACCATGAGGGACCTCAGAATACCTTGAGAGTGCCTCGGGGCAGCGCGAGAGCGTCTTAGGAGTGCTCGGTAGGGCTTCGGAGCATCGCGAGAGAGCTCGAAAGGCCCCGAAAAGAACCGAAAGGGACCGAGAGTGCCCCGAAGGGTCTTAGAGGGGCAGCCTGAAGGCTTAGGGAGAGAGGAGAAGAGGGAGATGTCAAAAATGAGGGAGGGGGAGCCCTCTATTTATAGTTTTCAAAAATGTCCAAGAAGGTCCGTACGAAACTTCCATGAAAACTAAAAATTTAGTTTTCCCAGATTTGAGGGAATAATGTGGACTTTAAGAGGATTTTGTCATAATTATGTCTGGTAGCAAAGAGGTCCGTACGGACCTTTTAGCATGATAAGAGGTCCGTACGGACCTTCTGTGCTTTTCCAAATTTTGCAAAATTCCTTAAAAGTTATTTTGTGCTTTTTTGTCCCAGAAAGCCCCTCCCTTTGGTTTGGTTGGTGGATTTTTGGGTTTTTGAGGGTTCTTGAGGGTTCTTGAGGGTTTTTGAGGGTTCCGGGTGTTCGAGACTGCATTTGCGTGAGTCTGCGGTGATTCCCGTGCGTTCGGAGGAGAGTTATCCAGATTGGGGTATTTACATAAGCCCCTCGACGACGTCACTTACGGAGGAAGTGGGTTCGTCGATAAGATAAGGGTCCTGATCTGGATTGCGTGCATGAGAGAGGAGGTGACCGTGTAGGTCGGTTCATGAGGACGTGGCAGTGTCCTGTTGTGTGACCGTTTAGGTCAGTTGGCTGGACCCTGTGATAGGATTCCTACGTATCCCATATGGAAATCAAGCCTGATCGTAGTTCGTGTGTGGGGTGAGTGTTGTCGTGTACGAGGATGTGTGATGTCCTTTAACTGAGACTCTGTGTGCGGACGTGTCAGTGTACTGTGGGTGATCATTTAGGTCGGTTGTGAGGACGTGGTGGCATCCTGTGTGACCATATAGGTTGGTTGTGAGGACGTGGTGGCGTCCTGTGTGACCGTATAGGTCGGTTGTGAGGACATGGTGGCATCCTGTGTGGCCATATAGGTCGGTTGTGAAGACGTGGTGGCGTCCTGTGTGACCGTATAATGTGATAGGATTCCTATGTATCCCTAGCGGGAACCAAGCCTGATCGTAGTTCCGACTTCGTGAAATTGTGAGTGTATGCGGGCATGGTGGTGCCCTAAAGTGTCGTGACAGCTGAGGTCGACTGTGAGGACGTGGTGGTGTCCTGGAGTGGAAATTTTATGGTTTTCCGAACCAGGTAATTTAAAGCCTTCCGGGCTGTAGATAATGATTTGAGAGGTTTATACGGTCTTCCGGACCGAGTGGTTTAGAGCCTTCCGGGCTGCGGATAGTGCTTGGGCTGATTTATGCAGTCTCCCGGATCGAGTGGTTTAAAGCCTTCCGGGCTGCGGATAGTGATTTGGCTAATTTATGCGGTCTCCCAGACCGAGTGGTTTAAAGCCTTCTGGGCTGCGGATGATGATGAGGACGTGTTATGCCTCTAACTTGTGGTTGTGTCGTGCTTGAGGACGTGACTTGTCCTCTAATTGTGGTTATGCGTGAGGATGTGTTGTGTTCTCTGACTTTGGTTGTGTCGTGCGCGAGGATGTGTTATGTCCTCTGACTGTAGTTGTGTTGTGCGTGAGGACGTGTTGTGTCCTTTGACTGTAGTTGTGTCGTGCGCGAGGATGTGTTGTGTCCTCGGCGTAGGTTTTGCCCAGAGTATGAACCTCGGCATTTCCGAGACTTAGTTCAGAGTACGAACTTAAATTGAGCTTGGTTCAGAGGTGAACTCCGGCATTCGAGACTTCGTTCGGGAGGATGAACACAGCATTTGAGACTTAGTTCGGGAGTATGAACTTAAATTGGAGCTTGGTTCGGGAGTATGAACACGGCATGGCATTTGAGACTTAGTTCGGGTGAGTATGAACTGGCTTGTTGAGTATAGATGTTTGGGTTCAGGAGTATGAACTTAAGTTGGAGCTTGGTTCAGGAGTATGAACCTGGCGAGGCCTTTTGTGATGCGTGCTTGCTTTGTGCTTGAATTAGAGAGGCGTGATTGCCTCGTGCTTGATTTTGAGAGGCGTGATTGCCTTGTGCTTGATTTTGAGAGGCGTGATTGCCTTGTGTTTTGATTTTGAGAGGCGTGATTGCCTTGTGCTAGATTTTGAGAGGCGTGATTGCCTTGTGTTTTGATTTTGAGAGGCGTGATTGCCTCGTGCTTTGATTTTGAGAGGCGTGATTGCCTCGTGTTTTGATTTTGAGAGGCGTGATTGCCTCGTGCTTGATTTTGAGAGGCATGATTGCCTCGTGTTTTGATTTTGAGAGGCGTGATTGCCTCGTGTTTTGATTTTGAGAAGCGTGATTGCCTCATGCTTTGATTTTGAGAGGTGTGATTACCTCGTGTTTTGATTTTGAGAGGTGTGATTGCCTCGTGTTTTGATTTTGAGAGGCGTGATTGCCTTGTGTTTTGTCCGCTGGGGAAAGGTTGGACTTACGATGACTGCCGATGTTCATCTGCTGGGGACGCGTAGTCTCGTATGGGCTTTCAAGAGTTCCTGTTTGAGTTTTGTCCGTTGAGGGGGGGATTTCGGGCTTACATTGATGGCCGGTGTTTGGTTTGCCGTTTTGTGGGCAAGGCTCAGGCTTACAATGACGGCCGGGGTTTGTTTTGTTGGGTTAAGGACCAAACTGCATTCTGCTGAAAAAGGCCTTTGGACAGCCAGGGGCAAAGATTATAAGGGCAAAGGAGTAATTTGGCCAAATAATGCAAAGAGGTCCGTACGGATCTTCTTTGTTTGCAAAGAGGTCCGTACGGACCTTTGTGGGATTTTAATTTCCCAGGCTTTGACCAGCTTTAGCAACGAGGCATCCCCCATTGTTCCCTCTTCCAGTTCGTGAAAAACAGAGAGAGAAGGAGAGAAAACATTGGTTTTTGACCAAAATAATCTAAGTAATTCCTCCGCATTTTCTTGAATTGCTCGTTATGGTGGAAAGAACGAGAAGAGGTCATCGTCAAAGGGGCTAAGGGGCTATTGAGCAGAGATCGGACCTTCAAAGGAATTGCACTTCCTTTATGCCTTCGTCGAGGAATCCGGATGTGTTGTATCCGGATCCGGAGGTGCACAACATGCGAGATATGATCGTCGGGGAGGTAAGAAATCAATTTTGTCTTGATTCTTATTCGAATTGTTGTATGCTAGAACTAGGTTTTAGTTTTTCGCATATTTGGGGCTTTTGTTATTGTCATGCTTTTTTTTTTTTTTGTGAAATTCGTGATGAATTGTTGAAATTGAGCATGTAAGAATTGTGGGTATGTGATTTTTGTGCAAAAATGTGGAGATTAGCTCTTATTTGTGAAAATAAAGTGCCTCTCTTTGAAATGCATGCTTTGGTGTTTTGTACCTTATGCTATTTCTGTGTGTACATTGTGAAAAATCGCCGTGTAGGGATGGACTTTGTAAAAAGTGTGACGTGTGCCGGGTTTTGTCTGAAAGTGTGTGCCGTGTAGGGATGGACTTTTCTGAAAATGTGTCATGTAGTGTGTGCCGTGTTTTTGTGACGGACTCTGTGGGAAGTTTATGTGCAATGTGCGCCGTGTTTTATGACGGGTTTTTTTGAAAATGTGTCGTGTAGGGCCTAACCCCTCTTTTGAGAAAATTTGTATAGTGTGTGCCGTGTTTTGTGACGGACTACATGGGGGAAATTATGTGCGATGTGTGCCGTGTTTTGTGACATTTTTTTTGTTTTGCCATGTTGGGACGGACTTTTTATGCTTTGCCGTGTTGGGATGGACTTTTTATGCTTTGCCTTGTTGGGACGGACTTTTATGCTTTGCCGTGTTGGGATGGACTTTTTATGCTTTGCCGTGTTGGGACGGACTTTTTATGCTTTCGTTTCCTTTTGGTATTTTGCATTAAGTACTGTGATTGACGTACCTTTGCTGTGTTTACCTGCAGGATGAGGGGCCTTTGTCCGGAAAGGCAAAAAAGATGAAGTCTCGGGGGTCGCTCGAGGCTGTAGTTGAGCTGTGGCAGCATTTGCCGGACATCTCCAGGGAGGGTAGACCGAGTCCTAAGAGGCTGGTCTTTGGTTCTGGTTTGGGCGAGTTCGTTGAGAACCTTGTCGGGATCGCAGAGACGAGGAAGAACAAGAGCATCTTCCTGGCCTTGTCTGAGTATTGGTGGGACACCACACATACCTTCCATCTGAGCTGGGGAGAGGTGACGGTGACTCCCACCGACTTCGCGGCAATTACTGGGCTTTCCTTCAAAGGAGGGCCAGTGAGATGGCGAGACGAGGATGTCCAGATGGGACGGCCGGCGGGCTGCCCAGCTTCGCACCTTCTCCTCGTAGGGGCCTGGGCATGTTATATGGCAATGTAGAGGAGCAGATTATGGCCAACATCGGGGCCTATCGCCGGGGCACCGGCTTGGTGACGGCTGAGCAGCTGGCGCACTCTTTCTTGTGGTTCGCTCTTTCCGAGACTTTGTTCTCGAATCACTCTTCCTCGGCTCCTTTTCCTCTACTGGAGAGCTTGGTGGATTTGGGGAGAGTTGGTGAGATTGCTTGGGGTGAGGCAGGCTTGACCGAGCTCTATTTTTCCTTGGACCGATTTAACCGAGGCGTGGCCAGTTCCCTGGGATGCTTCGATTTTGCGTTGGAGGTATGAGTTTATTGCCGTTTGTGATTTAGCAGTTTGTCATTTCTCCGTCTTCTTTTGCCCTGAGCCTTTTCTGCTTTTGTTGCAGGTGTGGTTTTATGAGATCTTCCGGTGTTTTCCATGGGATCGGGATGCTGAGGCCATGGGGGCCTATCCTGCTATTAAGGTTGTAAACGAAGCGAAATTTTTTGATTCGATTCGATATTCGATTCGAGTATTTGGTATTCGTATTCGAAAAATTTGAATTTGAATTCGAATTCGAATTCGAATCTTTATATTGATTCGATTAGTAAACGAATACGAATAATATATCACGATATTCGATTCAAGTATTCGCGAATATTATTCGAATAATATATATATAAATATATATATATATATATATATATATATTTAATATTAATTAATAATTATATATATATATATAATGAAAACTATTTCTAATTTTTTTCTAACCCTAACGCCTAACCTAGAGAGCAGAGAGAAGAAAAGTATAACTGAGGAACGAACGACGACGGCGCTCCCTACCGATCCTTTACCGTCGCCTCACCTCGCCGGCGCTGCCTCACCTCGCCGGTGCCTCGCCTCGCCTGGCTGCTTTTCTTGATTTCCGGTGACTTCCCTTCAGTCCCTCTCCTCGTCTTCGCGTCAGTCGTCACCTCAACCAACAACGGCCATCCTCTCGCCGGTAACCCTACCTCTCGCCTTTCTCTGTCTCTCATTAATAAATCTTTGATTAGTTTCATTAATCTTGCTATGATTTGATTCATTAATATTGCTTCTTTATTCAATTTCATTTTTGGAAATCAATGACAGTGGGGTTGTTTTTGTGGATTTTTGTTAATTCATAGTGGACGACCTTTTTTTATTAACATTCATTTTTTTTAATTCACAGTGGACGACATTCTCAAGTTGGCTCGAAATTTCTGTCCATTACAATCTCCTTATAGACCTTTTGAAAATAAGTGTTTATGGGTGTCAGTATGTGTGATATAACAGTCTTACTGAGCATTTGGATGGAGAAGAATCCAAGATTTGTAGAGATTAGATGCCCAATAAACTGTTTAACCAAGTTTGCATATTTTACTTCTTTCTGGTCTTCAGTTATGGGGAATTTCTTTGGAATATTGTTGGTTTGAGTTCATCATAAGATGCATGAGAGATTGGATGCAAGTTTATTTTTGCTGGACATGGATTTTTGTTTATTCCACTTCAGTTCAGTCCCACCTTACTGAATGTGGATTTTTGTTTATTCAATTTCAGTCCCACCTCCATTTCTAATTATTTGTTGTATGTTAACTGTTCATGTAGAGAATGGATAGCTCAAATGCAATAGAGCAAACACCTCAACTTCACGTGGACGACATTTTTGTGGAAGATCATGAGGTAAATATTACATATTAAATGTACAATTAAATATTGTGAGATCTAATTAAAAACTTGTAATGTCAGGTGAGGAGCCCTACGATCGAGATAAATGATGATGGAGGTGATAATATAGAAGATGGATGTGATATTGAAGAAGATGGAGGTGATGGTAAAAAAGATGGAGGTGGTAATATAGAAGATGATTGTGATGATGGTGAACATGAGGAAGATAAGGGCCAATTTCAAAGGAAAAAGAGAAAGAAGGTTTCAAAAGCTTATAGTGATTTCATTGAAGTGACTTTAAATGAGGGAACTCAGGGAAGTACAAAATTACAATGTATACACTGTAAGGGTTTTCTTTCTAAGTCAAGTATCGCTACAACAAGTCATCTTTGGAATCACTTGAAGAGGTGTTTACAAAAGAAAATTCATACCAAAAAACAAAAGAAATTGCAATTTCAGCCTACCAATTCCAAGTTTGAGATGAAGCCTTTGTCAGATGGTCGATATGATCATGCGAAGCAAAGAGAGGCCGTTGCCCATTGGATTCTAATGAATGAGCAGCCATTTAATGTTGTGGAAAACTATGGCTTTTCTATCATGTTAAGTATTAATCAACCACAGTTTGAGAAGATCTCTCGTGCCATGGCAAGGAAAGATGTCATTGATGTTTATGAGATGGAGAAGAAAAAGTTACAGTTGATGTTGAGAGGAATCAATATGATTTCATTGACCACTGACATTTGGAAGTCAAAGGTGCAAAAGATTTCTTATATGTGTGTAACAGGTCACTTTGTTGATTCACAGTGGCAACTTCACAAGCGAGTTCTTACTTTCATGCCTCTCCCTCCTCCACATACTGGTATTATTATTTGTTTAGATATGTAAAGATTGTCTTCCATTACATTTATTATTAGTAATTATGTATATATATATATATATATATATATATATATATATATATATACACATACACATATATATAATTGTTTGTTAATTTGATAAGTATTATTACATTTTTCAGGTGTTGATATCTTTGATGGGCTTATGAAGTGTACAAAAGATTGGGGGATAGAACACAAAGTCTTCACTATCTCTGTGGACAATGCCTCGAACAATGATGTGGCAATTCAAATCGCGAAACAAACATTCTCTAGGAGTCGGAAGTTGCCATTGGATGGTAAGTTGTTCCATGTTAGGTGCACTGCACATATATTGAATCTTGTTGTTCAAGATGGCCTTTCTGAGATTAAAAGCATTATTGAAGCGGTCAAAAATAGTGTGCGGTTTATTAACCAATCGGAGTCTAGGTTATTGAAATTCTCTGATGTTGTGTTTCATTTAGGAATTAAGTCAAAAATGTTGATCATTGATTGTCCAACTCGTTGGAATTCTACATATCAGATGTTAGTTGAAGCATTTAGGGTTAAAGATGCATTCCCTATATTTGCACAAAGAGAGACTTCATATCATTCTTGTCCTAGCCTTGAAGATTGGCAAAAAGTTAAGGATGTTATTGATATTTTAGAGGTTTTTTATGAAGCTACTCATGTAATTTCTGGAGTTGACTATCCTACCTCTAATGTTTTCCTCGCTGTTATTTGGAGAGTCAAGCATGTATTGAATGAGAAAGAAAATCATGCTAATGAGTTTATTAGAGTGATGATTAAAAAGATGAAGGAAAAATTTGACAAATATTGGGGAGAGTGCAATCTTTTGATGGCTATTGGAGCTATACTTGACCCTAGGTTTAAAATGAGATTGGTTGATTTTGCTTTCAACAAAATATATAATGGGACTGAAGCACGTACAAATGTGATGAAGGTTCGAGATGCATTATATGACTTGTTCTTTGAGTATGTTGAAATTGATCAGGCAAAGTAGCGAAAGGGTAGTTCTTCTACTTCAAAAGCTTCTACTTGTACTGAAGATTCCACATCTAAAGGAAAAATAGTGCCTTCTGGTTTATCTATGTTTGATGAGTATTTGAACACTGTTGAAGATGTTGCTCCTTTAAAATCAGAGTTGGATATTTATTTGGAGGAAGGGGTTTTTAGACATTCAAATGGGGATGCTGAGTTTGATGCCTTAGCTTGATGGAAATCTCAAGAATTGAAGTTTAATATTTTATCCAAGTTAGCTCGTGATGATTTAGCTATTCCTATTAGTAGTGTGGCATCTGAGGCCACTTTTAGTGCAGGAACTCGAGTGTTGGATCCTTATCGTTCAAGATTAAATTCTGATATGGTACAAGTTTTGATTTGTGGAGCAGATTGGGTTCGCCAACTTCATGGGATCAAAAAGCCGCTTATGTCACATGTGAGTTCTATTTTTTAAAATTCATTTGAGATATTTGTATGTTTTCATGATTATGACAATAAAATTGATATCTAATTTATTTTATTTTTTATTTAGGAGGAGGAAGAGCCGATTCAAGTCTTATTACGAATCGATGCCTTCTTTGTTGGAGTGCCTGCTGATTGTTTTGCCTTGCTGTGACCTTGCTGCTGCTAGTTACTAATGTTCTGTTTTGATGTTGTTATGAAACTGCCTTGCTGCTGAGTTGATGTTGCCTTTTGAATTTGGATGATTGGATTTGGATGTTTGGATGTTGCTGCTGAGTTGATGCTGCTAGTTGCTGGTTATTTTTGTTGTCTTTTGGTTATTTTGGTTACTGATTGTATTTAAAACCTGCTTGGATTTGGATGTTAATCATATTATGTTGGCTGCTTGTTAGTAAAGAGTTGTTACTGATTTTAAAAGCTTTTTTTTTTTTTTTACTACTTGTTTAATCCTTCCAGGTGGCCAAATCATTGCACACAAGGTTGAGGTTTGGGCTGGGCCGAATAATGGGTTGGGCTGGGCTGGGTATTGGGCCTTAAATCGAATACTCGAATCGAATCGAATAATTCGAATATTAATTTCGAATCGAATACGAATTGATTTTAATATTCGATTACGAATCGAATACGAATACGAATCGATTTTAATATTCGAATACGAATCGAATATGATGATATTCAATTCGATTCGATTCGTTTACACCCCTACCTGCTATGCTGGGCTGGGCCCGTCCGTTGAGGAGGAGGAGGACGGTCAGGGGGAAGCTCACTATCACATATCGGGATGTGCAGGAGTTCTTGGAGAGAGATAGCCCGGCGAAGTTTGAGCTGTACCCCTGGGATCGGTATGGCGGCGATGAGCTCGAGGGTCTTCTGGCAGCATGGTCCAGGTGTGCCCCCTATGGCTCCGAGGGATCCGCCCTTTGGGATGATGCATCCCCGCGACATGGACGTGCTGGAGTACGACAGGTACCTGGGCGGCGTGAGTGCCGAGGAGTTTATTTTGTATGGCGAGGAGTACGGGGCCTTCGTCAGGAGGAAGCTGAGGACGCCACAGGTGTTGGCGAGGGAGAGGCGGGATGGCCCACCATATTTCCCAGATGTTCCGGTGCCTGGGCCGGACTTCACATATGTATGCGGGGATTCGTCGAGGCGGAGGGTGTCGATACCCGCCCCTTAGCAGGCTCCGGCTGCCTATCGGGTTGACCCGGATGCTCCGGTGAGTGTGCTTACTCTTTCCCATCTTGGCATCTTTTCTGTATTTTTCTCTTTTCGTTGAGTATGACTGTATCTCTTTAGCCGAGCATTTCTTTGGCTATTTGCTTGTGCAGGTCTTGGGGAGATCCTTTGACACGTTGACCCGCCGTTTTGTGGGGATGCGGTCCTTTGCGAAGAAGATGGCGGGGAAGCTGTCTTGCAGGTCTTCACGGCGTGTGCAGGCATACGAGTCGATGCCTTCGAGGCATTCTGTGGACGTTCCTTCGTCGAGGGCTGAGCCAGGGCCACAGCAGGAGGGACCCGTTCGGGGGCGGCATAGTATGGACGCAGGGATGTCTGCGGGGGCCCAGAGACTGCCGATTCTTCACCAGTTCTTGCCTGCGCAGGAGGCTCAGGGAGAGGGTTCATCGGCGCCTCTCTTCTATGATCCTTTCACCGGGTTTGATCCCTCGGATTACCTCGAGAACTCTCCTCAGGAGGGGGTCCAGCATTCATATGACGAGGGTGTGGCTGGCGAGTTTGCCGAGATGCCTGACTTCTCGTTTGATGAGGTTGATGATGATGAGTCAGAGTAGGGCTCATTTGCTTTCCCTCTTTCCATTTTGTTGTTTTTTTTGTTTAGCAACAGACATTTTGGTACCTGTAATAAAACACTTGTATTTGCACAGCAAAGTATTTTATTTTAAGATGTAATGTCGTATTTTGTGATTCCCGGGGATTGTCCTAGGAATTGTTGCTAGTTTATTATTTGTGCATGCCACGTGAGCTGGGAGTGCGTTTGTGGGTAGTGTATGCTTGCCGGAAATGGCTTTGGCCAGAATTTGGGCAGTTTGGAGCAAGGTCCTGCTGGGAACAGTGGCTGTTGTACTGTTTGCTGAAAATGTGGGACCAAGGTGCAAGAAGGTCCGTACGGACCACCTAGGATGCAAAAAGGTCCGTACGGATCATCTTTGCTTTTGGGGAAAGGATAAGTGTTTTTAGGATGTCTGGACTTTCCCCACTTTCCATTTGCAGTCATTTCGAGCTTTCTTCCCCATTTTCTCTAGGAACCTCCATTTTTGCCATGAATTCTTCGTACGTTCCAAGAGTTTTGCCGAGGCTTTTGAAGGAGCAGCAAGTAAACTTCCTTGAGCGGCTAAAAATGTGGATGCGACACCATATGAGGCACCATAGACGGGCTATCGAGGTGAGATTTCGACTCTGCTCGGTTTGATCCCTTAAGGAGTTGGTTCCTGATTGGGAATTATTGCGGGCTGCCGCGAAGTTCTGGGACGTTAGGAGGCATGTGTATAGCTTCTTCTACAATGAAGTGACACCCACTTTTGAGGATTTTCGGGCTTTGATGGGAGGACCGAAGGTGGAGGCCATCTCGCTTCCTCTGATTGGCGGTGTTGCCGTGAGCGTGAAGCTTGCATGCTTTCTTCAGACTTCATTGGAAGAAGTGCAGGGTATGACTCTTGATTCGGGTCATATCGACATTTCTGCGCTGCCGGAGCGGTTTATAAGCGATGACGAGAGTGACGTCTCGTGGGATGCATTTGCCTTGTGCGTAATAGCGACGCTTTTCATGGTTGGCTCCCTTGGGGTATGCGATGGCGCTTTGCTGGATGTGGTAGGGCACTGCAGGGTTGGAGAGGATATTTTGCCATTGGTGCTTGGGGAGAACCTTCATGGCATTGATCGTCTGGCGACTGGAGATAGGTTTGGTTTATGAGAGGGGGATGCCCCACTTTGCTCACTTTGTGGTTGCGAGAGAGACTTCAAGCTATGCGTGAGGCTCCGGCGTCGTTTAGCCCGTGCACATTTGCTCAGCATCCTCTTGTATTGGATATGGATCAGTCCGCCTGGGAGAGGTGGATGGCACAGCTTGGCACGCATCAGATCCGCTGGTGGGTTCCGCACTGGGGGATTGAGACTAGGAGGGCCTTTCAGGAAGGGTCTTATGTTGTCAGAGTTCCTGGTTTGTCTTGGTCCTCCTTCTACATTCCGTTGCTTGTTTCTCGGCAGTTCGGGATGAGGCAGGAGCCTTTGCTGGGCTGGGATGACCTTGCTACTGCGGAGGTAGCTCCTCTTTGTATGGCAGTTCCGGGTGCTCTTTTGTATTTTCTGAGGGTATGGAAGTATTCCGCTTTCCCTCCTGTGGTGCTCCTTCGACGTCGGGAGAGTGTTGTATTGACCACCGAGTACCTAGATTGGTACGAGCAACGTGTTGGGCAGTCCCAAGTGGTTTTGGGGAGCAGGCGTGAAGCGATTCTGGGGCCCAATTGCCGTCGCAGCTATTGCCTTAGGAGTGCCGAAGCTTGGTCTGACCCTCTGGATGTTACGGGAGACGCTTTATTCGACTACGAGACCAGAGTTGACCGACTGACGGAGAGAGGTTCTCTTTTAAAGACTCGTAAGGAGGAGATTTGAGCCGAAGCACGGGCGAATGAAGCTCTGCGAGCTACTGGATTGTTTGACTCTACGGGGGAGGACCCCTAATCTTGGATTGAGAGAGACGGAGCTGGATCGCGTGGAGCGAAAGAAGACTCACCGGGGACGAGGGAAGAAAGGGAAGAATGGCGAGGGGACAAGCGCAGATGATGCGGAATGACCTCCTAAGTATCCATTCATTGCATTGCAGACACATTACTTGTTAAATGTATTAAGCTGTCTTTTAGCATGTTGTGAACTTGAGAGTAGACCGTGCTTGAACTCATCAAGAAATGTTGTAATCGTTAGTGATTTGTGATTTACTTTTAAAGCTTTGTCGAGACGCAAGGTCTCTTGTTCGCCTTTTATTTCTTTTGTGAGCCTTGATGGCGTCCAGCTTTGGACCCTTCTGTTGTATTTGCGGACTGAAGCAGCCTGTGCCTTGACGGCAATCCCTTTTTGCTTGGGTTTTGTGTGTGGATGGGAGGTTGGATGATCCCTTGACAAGTCGTTTTGTCGGTCTTTTCCGCGACTTCCTTGCCTCTTGCTTGTTGGCGTCGAGCTCTTGACCTCTTTTTTGTAGCTTCTGCTTGAGCTTATTTTTTTTTGAAAGCTTCTGCTCGAGCTCTTTTTTTTTGAAGCGCGTGAGGGCGAAGGCAAGCCCCTAGCTTGGAAGTTGACATAGGTCAGTCGTTTGATGTTGAGTGACCTTCAATGTCCTTTGATGTTACCGCCGTCGTTTGACTTGGTCAAGGTGATGTTGGGGGCATGCTCTTGGAAAGTGCGTAGTTTGATGGAGGTCTTGATTGACATTCAAACTTTTGACTTTTTTGTGTGTTTTTAGACAGGACCAATTAAGGTTGCCTACATTCCCCCGGACTAGAGGGCACAGGTCTGCTTAGTTCGACACTACAAGGAGTGCCACGAGATGCACAGTTGGTCTTCTTTAGGTGAAGTATCTGCGAAGTTTGCTTCCGTTGACTGGTTCATGAAGGGATTGCCGTCTAGGTCTGTCATCTTTATGGCACCTCCGGAGAAAATCTTTTGAACCACGAAAGGGCCGATCCATGTTGGTTCCCATTTTCCCAGTGGGTTGGTTCGAGTGGGAGGCTTTTCTTTGAGTACCAGATTGCCTTCCCTGATGTCTCGGGACTTGACTTTCTTGTCGAAAGCTCTAGCCATTCTGCTTTGGTAGGCTCGGACGTGTTCCATGGCCTTCAGTCATCGCTCGTCTAGCAGAGCCAGTTCGTCGTGTCGGCTTCGGAGCCATTCGACTTCGTTGACTTCGTTTTCCAGCAACACTCGGAGTGAGGGAATTTCGAATTCAACGGGCAGTACTGCTTCTATCCCGTATGTCAGGGCGAATGGAGTTTCTCCCGTGGCTGTTCTGACTGATGTTCGGTAGCCCCAAAGTGCAAGGTGCAGCTTTTCGGACCAATCACGTCCTCGGGTGGTCATTTTTCGGATGATCCGTTCGAGGGTCTTGTTTGTTGCTTCTACGGCGCCGTTTGTTTGTGGCCGGTAGGGAGAAGACTTGTGGCGTGTGATCTTGAATTCGGCCAGCAGTCTGTCGCATTCTCCTTCAAAGTGGGAGCCATTGTCTGATATGGCCTCGTTCGGGATGCCGCATCGGCAGATGATGTTTTCCTTGAGGAAATGTGCGACTTTCTTGGAGGTGAGCACCTTGTAGGACTTGGCTTCGACCCATTTTGTGAAGTAGTCGATGGCTACTGAATGTGCGCTCGCCGAAAAATTTGTTTTCCGATGATGAAAAATAGGAGTCGCCACGCCATGTTTTAAGGTACACTTTGAAAAACCTTTGAAAGAGAAAATTGGTCCGGAGTCAGGTTACGTGTTGGGAAGAACCGAGAGTTCACCCAACACGCATCGTCCGTAGATGAGTCTTTCTAATTAAACATCCAAATGATCCAAAGTGTGTGCAAGCAATGATAATGAACAAATGTGATAAACCATGAATTTTATTGATTTGAACTGAGATCTTACAACTTGTGAGCCATTTGGTTAGGGAGGCCACATCCCAATTACAGCAGATCAGAACAGATTACAAAGGAAATTGATCTCTGCAAATAGACAAAGTGTGTCACGTGACACGGGACATGCATGGATGGATGTGTCGCGTGACACAGGATCCACCCATGCACGATGTGTCGCGTGACACAAGGTGTCCATCTGCAGAGATCTAGCAAATGAACAACAGAACAACCAGAAATCAACACAGATCTAAACAAACAACCAATTAAGGTTCGAAATGAACAATTAACAACAATTCAACCAAGGGGGTGTGGATATGGGTAGATCCACACTCCCTTGGGAATCAAATACCAATTCCAACAATGAATCAAACCATAAGCATTCAATTATTCAAAACATAATGGTTAAACAAAGAGATTGCGATTGGGGTTCAGTAATCAAGACAGATGGAGTCGGATTACTGAACCCAAAGAGAATAAAATACTTGGATTATGAAAGTAGTAAGATGAGAGAGAGAGGGAGAATTGAGTGGTTACCCTTGATGATTCCACGGATTCTATACCAAGTCTGGTATAGAATTCTTCTACAACTGCTTCTGGAACTAGTGAGCTTGGGAGGATTGGTTGATGGTGGATCCGAGCGATGATCGGTGAATTGGAGTGAATTGGGGGAATTGATTCCCAAGGGAGTGTGGATCTACCCATATCCAAACCCCCTTGGTTGAATTGTTGTTAATTGTTCATTTCGAAGCTTAATTGGTTGTTTGTTTAGATCTGTGTTGATTTCTGGTTGTTCTGTTGTTCATTTGTTAGATCTCTGCAGATGGACACCTTGTGTCACGCGACACATCGTACATGGGTGGATCCTGTGTCACGCGACACATCCAGCCATGCATGTCCCGTGTCACGCAACACACTTTGTCTATTTGCAGAGATCAATTTCCTTTGTAATCTGTTCTGATCTGATGTAATTGGGATGTGGCCTCCCTAACCAAATGGCTCACAAGTTGTAAGATCTTAGTTCAAATCAATAAAATTCATGGTTTATCACATTTGTTCACTATCATTGCTTGCACACACTTTGGATCATTTGGATGTTTAATTAGAAAGACTCATCTACGGACGAGGCGTGTTGGGTGAACTCTCGGTTCTTCCCAACACGTAACCTGACCCCCAGACCCATTTTCTCTTTCAATGGTTTTTCAAAGTGTACCTTAAAACATGATGTGGCGACTCCTATTTTTCATCATCGAAAAACAAATTTTTTGGCGAGCGCACATTCAGTGGTGACTCCGCTGGGGATAGATGTAGCTGCCGGAGGGTCTCATGCTACTATTGCTGCTGGTGGTGGTGGCTGCGGGAGGGACTTAGACCACTGTCGATGGTGAAGGGTAGCTGCCAGGGGACTCACGCTATTGTCGTTGATGAATTGCTGTTTTGCCGTGCGGGGGACGGCCTTTGTTGATGGTTGGCTGACTTTGGAGTCATGGACTTTGCTTGGTAGGATTTTTGCTGATGCTTTGGCGGCGGGGCCGATGATGCTGATGAACATTGCTGGGGAGACTGACGTATTTGGAATCCTTGTCTCGATTTTGGCTGAGGGAGAGTCCTCAAGGTTTGATGGTGCTCAGTTGATTATTGTACCTGCGGGGGAAACAACACTCCAAGCACTATATCTGACTATGCTACTCTGTTAGCAAAGATTAAACTATGTTAGCTTGTTTGCACGAATCCATCTCTCCAGGAACGGGATGATGATTGAATTAAAGGAATGTGATTATTGTATTGGAAGATAGGCTTTGTCGGGCCTGTACATGAGATTGTGGAGCTGTATCGGGTGAGTGTGTATGGTGATACATATGGTGTAGTGAATCCTCTCCCGTACGTTTACATGTGAATATATGTGAGGATGGGAGGTGTATTACAGCGACGACGAGTCGGAGGGTGCTCTGGAAGGTAGACTTGCAGGAACTTTGGTGATGTCTGATGTTGACCAGATGTGTCGCCCGACATGTCATGTCTGCTGGGCAGGTTGTGTCGCACGACTGGAGGAAGCTCGTAACATGCCCTTTTTAAATCAGCTCAGGATTCATTTGCAAGTACTATCCTTTCAGGGAAAGAAGGCCAGCAGCCTCAGTTTGAGAGGTAGGCGATTTCTTTGACAAAGATTGGTACTTTCAACCGCAATGGAGCATTATAGCAGAGAAGTGGCTTCCCGGGAGTATCAATTTCACCAAGATTTTGTCGAAGTTTCGCGATTTCATCAGAAGCACCATAGGCAAGTCATTGACAAGCGGTACAACATGCCGTGCATTTGGCCTTTGAAAGACTGGAGGGTTAACTGGGATTTGCTCCGGTCTGCATCCTGTTTTTGGGACTCGGAGCGGCATGTCTTCACTTTGTCATACAATGATCTGACACCAACCATGGAGGATTTCAGAGCATTGACAGGCCTGAAAGAATCGATGACTGTAGCATTTCCCCGGGACGGACGGTCAACTGAGGAGCAATTATCAGCTTTTCTGAGTTTACCAGCAGATCAAATAGCACCCACGATTCTCGATGATGAACTTATAGACTTGACTCGGATGGCCAGATTGCGCCTTTCCAGTCCTGACCTATTTGATCTTTCTACGTCTTTGGACATATTCATGTTGTTCATCCTGTCGGCTTACTATTTATGTGGATATGCCAGAGTCTGTCCGAGTGCATTCCTGGAGATTGTCAGACAACTCAGGGGTGACCGAGGTGTGGACCTTTGTCAAATCCGGTCTGGCCAAAGGGAGATGGACATTGCACCGTTGCTGTTGGCCGAGACCTACCATGGCATTGATAGGCTAGCAGGAGGATCATATTTCATGGGTGCAGGCAGCCCCACTTTATTGTCTTTGTGGCTTTCTGAGAGGTTGCGCTTGATTGGGCCATTACCAGAGGGTCGGACGGCGATGCCTTGGGTGACCAGGCCACGCAGACTGCTGAAAGATGCGGCCGCTGACAGCTGGCAGATGAGATTGACGCGGTACGGGACTACTGATCTGAGCTTTTGGATTCCAGCGTGGGGGTTACAGACCATGAGAGATGTTCAGGATGGGTCAGTGGTAGTCAAGCTACCAGGGTTGCATTTGTCTTCATTCTGCGTCCCGTCATTGGTGAGTAGGCAGTATGGGTACCCTCAGTAGATTGTCCGAGCTTTGAGAGAGAGGCTGACGACTGATGCTGTTCCGATGGACATGACCGAGCCCCAGACTGTGCAGTTTTTCAGCAGATCCTTTCTGGAGGGTTTCTTTCCCACTCGGACACTTCTTCGATAGTCCAGAGGGATTACATTCTTGACCACAGAGTATTTGATCTGGTATGAGGAGCACCAGGGTCCTATACAGTTGACAATAGAGGCTCGCCGTCGGAAATAACTTGGAGTAAACTACCCAACCAGCCGGTCTTTTAGAGATACAGAGGCCCAGGGGAACCCAGATGATGTTATCGATGATGTTGCTGAGGACTATCAGAGGCAAGAGATCCGGAGAGCTGCTATGAGGGATGTTCCAGAGGTGATAGCTCGCAGAGAGGCCTTGAGGCAAGAGAGGATTGCTAGGGCAGCTTTGAGGGAGACTGGTCTGATCGAGCCACCGGCACGCATTATACCCAAGCTAGGATGAGCTCAAACCGACTTATTTGACATTCCTAGGCCAAGGACCTCCCGGGGACCGAGGAAAAGGAAGAATAGAGATGCAAGTTCGGGAGCGGGAACGAGCTCCTAGACACCTTATCTGAGAGATAGGAGACACTTTTGTTTGTATTTTGAGGGAGGGATTTATTGTATGGAACATGAGTATCCCTAGATTACTTATTGCAGACAAAATAGATGTTAGAATTTTGAAAACTTATTACTTTTTATTCGCAGCAGGTCATATGAGTCGAAAGCAGGCCGTGCTTGAACTCATCAAAAAGAATATTAACTTATAATGAACCTTTGAAAAGCTTTGGAGCTATAATCAAAACACATTTTGGCAAGATTTGAGATTTTGCAGCATTTTAGACCGAACCACGAGTGGTTGCCTACGTTCCCCTTTTGTAAAGAGAACTAAGGGGCTCAGGTCTCCGTAGCTCGACTCAATTAACTTTTGTGTTTAGGAAAGGGAAGAAAGAAGGGGGACATGGTGCAACCCTATTTTTTACCTAGACCGCCCATTTTTAGGGTTTTCAGTCTAGTTGGGTATATTCTTTTAGCACCGGGCGCGTTCCTTATTTTTGCATGGACTGCCTTTTGAGAGGTTTTCAGTCTCATCGGGGACAATTTTATTGCGCCTTTATTTTCATTTCTTTTTTTTAATTCTTTCTTCTTTTTTTTATACAGAGGGGGAGACTCGATCAAACATAATACCGCCGCAACTTGTCGCCATTGACGGGGTGCAGGAACGGGTTGCCGTCCAAATCTGTTAGCTGCTGTTGTGGGTATTTTTCAGCATGGTGACATCTTCAGTTGCTCCTGCATGTCAAGATGTTATTCCACTGTAAGTATTATTTAATATTTACTAATTCATTTTTTTAATATTTCTATTATTATTTTACAGTAAATAAGAGAGATAAACACGGGATACTCTCAAACACGTTCAACCTATCTTCAACGGCTTAGTGGACTTGGTGTTGTAGACATTGAGGAGATAAGCTTGGACGCCAAGATTATAGGAATTACTTCTTACCCGTTCATAGTTGTTCTTATTTAAGGGGAGATGGAGACGGAAAAATACACGTTCTTTTACACACACTACGCACACATCATTTGTAATCCTCTCCATCATCTTCCGCAGTTGTACTCTCAATTCTCATAGTGAAACACTTAAGGTTGGAGACCTAACTCCCGGGGTTTTTTCCGAAGAGGTTATCATCTCTAAGGTTTTCCTCGTTAACAAATCATTGTGTCACTCTTTACTTTCATGTCTTTGTTCCATTTAATCGAATTCCATAGTCCCCTCCTTGTTATTTAAATCCATACACTTTTGTCGCGTGTCATAAGGTGTCACCAACCGCGTTTGGCGCCAAAACTAGGTTCTGGAACATTCTAAGTAAATACCCAAAAGGTCCAAAATAGGTTTATTCCCTGTAGGTCCTTTAGCATGAGCAAAGTACTAAAAGACACTTCCTTCGCGAGTAACTTATGAAATATTTTCGGAAGTCTCGAAATAGACCGAGAATTTACCAAAACGACCCTTAATGCAATTTTATCGTATTAAAATGCACCTAAAAGGGTAGCGAATTGGATTGGCATACTTACTGCTACCAAGACGAACTCGTGGCCGTTGCTACCTGGTGGAGCAATTTTCCCGATGACGTCGATTCCCCATGTGGCGAAGGGCCAGGGCATAGTCATGCAGTAGAGATCGTGAGGAGGTAGATGATTGAGGTTGGAGAACCGTTGACACTTGTCGCAGATTCAGACAAAGTGGATGCAGTCTGCCTCCATGGAGATCTAGACGTAGGTCCACTTCACCTTCCTTAAGCATCCTTCTGTTCTTTAGACCCTGCACATTTAAACAAATGTGAGTTCCACATCCGGTATCCAATACCCAAGAACTAGAAGTAGATAGGAATATATCTATAACAAAGATACCTGAAGTCGAAGCAACTCCTTTGCTCTTCTTCAGTGCTTCCTTGTATTTTGCGCAGTTTCTCCTCCAATGTCCAATCTCATTGAAATGGAAGCAGACTGCGTCCTCTTGGGACTTGGGCTTAGCCTCTTTAGGCTTGGAAGCCTCTTTGAGTTTGGCAACTTTTGCCTTAGAATTAGCAACCTTTGCCTTTTCTTTACCCTTGAAACCCTTCCCCTTGTTAACCATTAGCACTTGGTCGGTTTTCTTCTCGACAATATTGGTTTCCGCAGTGTTCAACATTTGAACTAACTCGGAAAGGTTTTTATTCATTCCACCCATGTTATAGTGCATTATGAAATGACTGAAACTTTTGGGTAATGAATTCAATATTATGTCGGTAGCCAACTCTTGGCTAATTGGAAAGCCGAGCCTTTCAAGATGCTCAATGTGGCCCTTCAACTTGAGAGCATGGGGACCAACAGCTTGTCCTTCACTCATCTTGCATGAGGTCAAGACTGCAACTGTGTTGTACCTTTCTTGCCTAGCTTGTACTTGGAACATTTCCATCAGTCGATTGTTTAAGCCGACTGTCCCCAAGTGCTCAAGATCCTTTTGAAGGTTCTTGCACATGGCGGAGAGCATAAGGCAACCAACATCTGTAGAGTCACGCTTGTGCTTCAGATATTGTTCCCTTACTGCCCTAGCAGCATTGGCAGCAGGTTCAGGTGGAATAGGTTCCTCGAGAACGTACAATTTCTCCTCTTGCCTTAGAACAATTCTCAGGCTACGGATCCAATCCATATAGTTTGTACCATTCTCTTCCAACTTCTCCTTCTCAAGGAGAGATCGCAGTGACAGGTGATTATTGTTTGATGCCATTTATCTACAAAAAGATATACATAAAATATGAACACATATAAGTAAACATATTATATGAAAAGTATAATGCATTTATATAAATGCTCCCACTAAATTATACACCTTCAAATGCAAATAAGCATAATATACATTTAATGGGCTAAGATCCAACTTTAATTCAATTTCAAGTTTGCTATGGCAAACCGCTCAAAATTAAATTAATTAGGTAGAAAACATCAATCATATCACATATATGACTCTTAGATCTTTTATGAGATTTATTCAAGACATCACATGTCTAGGCATATTTTAATCTCATCACATCCCACTATGTCGCGCGACCTAAGCAGCCAGTTCGCAGAACTTCCAGATTTCAATCAATTCAGATCACATGGCAATTAAATCATATAAAACAACCCTTTTACAGATTTAATTCAACATAATTCGAAAACGATTTTCATATTGTTTCACATAAACAATCAAAAATTCTATCGCATACAAAAATATGCAATAAGCATATAAACAATTTATATCTTAAATCTAGCATGTTAATTCAAACTTAATCATACGAACGGGGCTCTGATACCACTGTTGGTTTTTACGGGTCCATGCGCAGCGGAATAAAGCATTAAAACATAAAACCCAAGAAGCCCTAGGATCCGTTCTATACAATTAATTTAAATTCCTATGAGATAAAATTATACCAACCTTGAACGCTTTCCGTTCTTGAGCTATCGAACGATTTGATTATGTGATATCGAATCACAAACTTTGTTCTTCAACTTGTTTGAACTCTAGGCCTTGATCGATGAACGAGCGAAGACCCTCTTTCGGTATCCACACCTTTGAATGAATTCAAGAACGATTTCTTGATGATTGCTAGATCTAAACCTTGAAGAATATTGAGATTATTTTGTTGTGAATTTTGCTTGAAAATTTCGGCTAGACCATTAGGGTTGACAGACCTCTCATATTTATACTACATTAGCATGAATATGTTTCCTAATCGAATTAGGAGACCAGGCTATCAATCCGCGTCTGGTGGCTTATTATGTCGCGTGGTATACTCAGCCACATGGCTAAGTATGTCACGTGACAAAGGTAGCCAGTTACAGAAACTCTCAATCATTCTTCCAATGCTTTAACCAATTCATTCTAGTTGTGTGTGACCCAATATGATTATATTATGTTGGCAATGAGTTCGATCATATCAAACCTCATAAGACATAAGCGGACTCTAGCAAGCCATTATGTCTACCCAAATAATATAACGTAAGAGTTCACGTTTCCAATGGTGTACTTCCATTTCTCCCTTTGTCTCACGATGTTATATTGAACACAAGTCATGGTCCTTGTCAACTTGTCTTTGTTCAATGCTTTCTCGATTCTTGAGTATAATGATAATTCCAATCATATTGGGGTACGGCCATACACTTTCATCATTATCACTCATCGAGGGGCCCAAGCAAAACATCTCTCTTCCGAGGGACAAATTCCATCTTGACTTATCATCCTTCCCATCATGAATCCGATCATGCCAAAGATAGCCTTTATAGATATCGTGTTAAGATGCCGTTTGACTAAAATCAAACATGACTTTCATCATATGTAAGGTCATGATAATCTCAGGTCTAGGGACTAAATGAAGTAACCTTATGAGATTTACTTATGACATTTGACCATGACATAAATCTCATCATGTCCAGTCACTTGTTCTCTAACAAGTACCCATAATTTCAATGTGCATCTCCATGCATATAATCATCACATGATTATCCATTGACAATTATACTAATTATTCTCTTAATAATTAGGGACGGAGATTATTATAAACAAAATATACAAAACATATAATAATCAAATGATAAACATCTCATATAATAATAAATAATGTCAACACATAAGTCTATCAATCATAGGCCTAGGGCATAACACTAACATTCTCCCACTTGCACTAGGCCCAATCTACCATGTATCGAATACCCATGGACCTAACATGACCATCATGCTTAGATTGTGGGAGAGCCTTAGTTAATGGGTCCGCCACATTGTCATTAGTGTCTACTCTGCATATCTTAACGTCTTCCCTTTCACATATCTCACGGATAATGTGGAAACGTTGAAGTATGTGTTTGGATCTCTAGTGTGACCTTGGTTCCTTTGCCTGTGCAATGGCACCATTGTTATCACAGTAAAGTTCAATAGGATCTCTGATGCTTGGAATGACTTCCAAATCACTAATGAACTTCTTGATCCAAACTGCTTCCTTAGCTACATCGGATGCTGCTATGTACTCAGCTTCGGTTGTAGAATCAGCGACGGTACTTTGCTTGGAACTTTTCCAACTCACAGTGCCTCCATTAAGTGTAAACAAAAATCCAGACTGCGATCTGAAATCATCTTTGTCGGTTTGGAAGCTAGCATCTGTGTAGCCTTTTACTACAAGATCTTCTTCCATTCCTCCAAAGACCAAGAATACATCCTTAGTTCTTCGTAAGTACTTAAGGATATTCTTGACTGCTATCCAATGTGGTTCGCCGGGATCCGATTGGTACCTACTCGTCATGCTTAGAGCACACGAGACATCGGGTCTAGTACATAACATAGCATACATGATAGACCCAATTGCCGAAGCATATGGAATACCATTCATTCTCTTTCGCTCATCATTAGTCTTAGGACTTTGATTCTTGCTAAGAGATATACCATGCAACATTGGCAAGTTTCCTATTTTAGAATTTTCCATTTGGAATCTTCTAAGGACTTTGTCAATGTAAGTACTTTGACTTAAACCAATCATCCTCTTGGATATATCTCTATAGATCTTGATACCAAGGATATATGCGGCTTCGCCCATATCTTTCATTGAAAAACACTTTCCTAACCAAGACTTGACAGTCTATAGTGCAGGAACGTCATTTCCAATAAGTAAGATATCGTCGACATACAACACTAAAAATAGTGCTATGCTCCCACTAATTTTCTTGTATACACAAGGTTCATCTTCGTTTTTGATAAAGCCAAACTCCTTGATTGCTTCATCAAAACGTAGATTCTAACTCCTAGAAGCTTGCTTCAATCCATAAATGGATTTCTGCAACTTACACACCTTGTTAGAATTTTCTGGACTGACAAAACCTTCAGGTTGTATCATGTATACATCCTCAAGTAAATTCCCATTAAGGAAAGCTATTTTGACATCCATTTGCCATATCTCATAGTCATAATATGCGGCTATGACAATTAAAATTCTAATAGACTTAAGCATAGCTACAGGCGAAAAGGTTTCATCATAGTCTATGCCATGAATTTGCCTATATCCCTTAGCTACTAGCCTAGCCTTGTAGGTGTGCACCTTCCCATCCATGTCGGTCTTCTTCTTGAAGACCCATTTGCACCCTATGGTTTTTACACTTTCGGGAGGATCAATCAAGTTCCAAACTTGATTATCAGCCATGGATTGTAATTCGGACTTCATGGCCTCTTGCCATTTTTCCGAATCAGGAGCAGATATCGCTTCTTGATAGCAAGTAGGTTCATCGTTTTCGATTAACTCTACTTTATCACTTTTCGTAATGAGAAATCCATATCTCTCGGGTTCGGATCGTGACCTACCACTTCGGCGAAGAACTTGTGCATCTTGAACCGGTTCCACAACTCTTTGTGAACTTGGTTCAGTCTCTACCATCGGTTCAATGTTGTTTTCGGGTTCTCGAATTTCTTCGAGATCTATTTTACTCCCACTGGTTCCTTTGCAAAGAAACTCCTTTTCTAAGAAAGTACCATTTCGAGCAACAAACACTTTGTTCTCGTTTTGGTTGTAGAAATAGTATCCTTTGGTTTCCTTAGGATAACCCACGAAAATACATTTATCAGACTTAGGTGCTAGCTTGTCAGAAGTTAACTTCTTGACATATGCATCGCAATCCCAAATCTTCATGAAAGACAAACTAGGTTTTCTTCCATGCCACATCTCATATGGGGTCTTTTGAACCGATTTGGTAGGAACTCTGTTTATAGTGAAAGTAGCAGTTTCTAGTGCATGTCCCCAAAAGGATAAAGGAAGCTCAACTTGACTCATCATAGAACGAACCATGTCCAACAAAGTTCTATTCCTCCTTTCAGACACACCATTCCATTGTGGTGTTCCAGGTGGAGAGAGTTCTGAAACGATTCCACAACTCTTAAGATGACTGTCAAATTCTTGGCTCAAATATTCACCACCTCGATCGGATCGAAGTACCTTAATAGTTTTGCCAAGTTGATTTTGCACCTCATTTTGAAATATTCGAAATATCTCAAATGATTCACTTTTATGTTTCATTAGATAAACATATCCAAATCTACTATAATCGTCAGTGAATGTTATGAAGTACCGAAATCCTCCCCTAGCATCGCTATTCATAGGCCCACATACATCGGTATGTATGAGTCCTAATAAGTCGCCCGCCCTTTCACCGGTTTTGGTAAATGGGTCCTTGGTCATCTTGCCAAGTAAACAAGATTCGCATGTCTCATAAGATTCATAATCATGTGAGTCCAAAAATCCATCTTTGTGGAGTTTAGAAATGCGTTTCTCGTTTATATGGCCAAGACGACAATGCCATAAGTAAGTGTGGTTTACATCATTGGGTTTAGATTTCTTGTTAATGTTATAGACATCATTATCACGATTTTCAATATCAAGAATATAAAGGCCATTGAATGAAACAGCAGTACAATAATGCATATCACTCTTGTAAATGGAAAATTTCTTATCACATATAAGAAAATTAAAACCTTCATTATCCAAAACTGAAATCGAAATAATATTCCTACTTAAAGCTGGAACGTAATAACAATTGTTCAAAACAAGTATTAGTCCACTAGGTAAAGTAACTTCATAAGTTCCTACGGCTAATGCAGCAACTCTTGCTCCATTCCCCACACGTAGGTCCACTTCACCTTCCTTAAGCATCCTTCTATTCTTTAGACCCTGCACATTTAAACAAATGTGAGTTCCACATCCGGTATCCAATACCCAAGAACTAGAAGTAGATAGGAATATATCTATAACAAAGATACCTGAAGTCGAAGCAACTCCTTTGCTCTTCTTCAGTGCTTCCTTGTATTTTGCGCAGTTTCTCCTCCAATGTCCAATCTCATTGCAATGGAAGCAGACTGCGTCCTCTTGGGACTTGGGCTTAGCCTCTTTAGGCTTGGAAGCCTCTTTGGGTTTGGCAACTTTTGCCTTAGGATTTGCAACCTTTGCCTTTCCTTTACCCTTGAAACCCTTCCCCTTGTTAACCATTAGCACTTGGTCGGTTTTCTTCTCGACAATATTGGTTTCCGCAGTGTTCAACATTTGAACTAACTCGAAAAGGTTTTTATTCATTCCACCCATGTTATAGTGCATTATGAAATGACTGAAACTAGGGCTGTAAACGAGTCGAGTTCGAACGAGTTTTCTGTGTTCTAGCTCGAGCTCGTTTATTTCTTCTCGAGTTCGAGTTTTTCTCGAGTTCGAGTTCGAGTTCAATCGGTGGTTCGAACTCGAGCTCGATCGAGTTCGAGTTGTTCGCGAGCTACTCGCGAGCTTCTCGAGTCGATCTCGATTTCGAGCTTAAACGATCCGAGTTCGAGTTTGATCTTTTTTGGAAACAAATTTTCTAGCTTAACGAGTTTATTTCGAGTTCGAGCTTAACGAGTTTATTTCGAGTTCGAGCATAACAGTTAAGTTTTTAACAGATTTCGTTAACTTTGTATGTAGTATATTATTATTTTTTTCAATTTCTTTTTTCAATTTTTTTTTTGGATAAATAAGACTATTTTAGACCTAAGTTTACTACATACATTTTTTGCAAAAAGTTTTATTAAAAAAGTTATGAATTTTGAAAGAAATAAAACTTAACAGTTTTTTGAAAAAAGTTAACTTTTATTTTTTTTCAATTTTTTTGGATAAATAAGACTATTTTAGACTTTTGTTTACTACATACAATTTTTGCAAAAAGTTGTATAAAAAAAGTTATGAATTTTGAAAGAAATAAAACTTATTTTTTTAAAAGAAATGAAAGTATATAAAAGAAAAAAGGGACGGTACCCTTAAAATTACAAAGAGGGGAACAACCAACCTTACTCTTTTATAAATAAGAGGGGACATTTAGTAGACTAGTAGTAGTAGTGGTAGTAGTAGTAGTGGTGGTAGTGGTAGTAGACTAGTAGTGGTAGTGGTAGTAGTGGTGATAGTGGTAGTAGTGGTGGTAGTGATAGTGGTGGTGGTAGTGGTAGTGGTGATGGTGGTGGTAGTAGTAGAGTGGTAGTAGTAGTAGTGGTGGTGGTAGTGGTGGTAGTAGTAGTAGTGGTCGTAGTAGTAGTAGTAGTGGTGGTAGTAGTAGTAGTGGTAGTAGTAGTAGTGGTGGTGATAGTGGTGGTAGTAGTAATAATAGTGGTAGTAGTGGTGGTAGTAGCGATAGTAGTGGTAGTAGTGGTGGTGGTAGTATGGTAGTACTTGTAGTGGTAGTAGTGGTGGTGGTAGTGGTGGTAGTAGTAATAGTAGTGGTGGTAGTAGCGGTAGTAGTGGTAGTAGTGGTGGTGGTATTAATGGTGGTAGTATGGTAGTAGTAGTGGTGGTGGTAGTGGTGGTGGTAGTAATAGTAGTGGTGGTAGTAGCGGTAGTAGTGGTGGTAGTAGTAGTGGTGGTAGTGGTAGTGGTAGTGGTAGTAGTGGTGGTGGTAGTGGTGGTAGTGGTGGTAGTAGTGGTGATAGTAGTGGTGGTAGTGGTGGTGGTGGCGGTGGTGATGGTGGTAGTGGTGGTAGTAGACTAGTAGTGGTGGTAGTAGTAATAGTAGGGGTAGTAGTAGTGTGGTGGTAGTGGTGGTAGTGGTAGTAGTAGTAGTGGTGGTGGTAGTAGTGGTGGTAGTGGTGGTATTGGTAGTAGTGGTAGTGGTAGTGGTGGTAGTAGTAGTAGTGGTGGTGGTAGTAGTGGTGGTAGTAGTGGTGGTAGTAATAGTGGTGGTAGTGGTGGTGGTAGTGGTGGTATACGGAGTATACTTTAATTTGTTTAGTTTTTTTCTAACTTTTTTTATATAACTTTTTGAAAAAACTTTCCCAACTAAAAAAAGTCCAAAACAGTTTTCTTTATCCAAAAAAAATATAAAATATATATATATGTGTATATAAAAACAATGTATAAAATAAAAAATCAAGTTACTGACGAGCTTCACGAGTCGAGTTCGAGTTCGAGCTGATAACAAACAATGAAAAATTCGAGCTTTTATCGAGTTTACCGAGTCGAGCTCGAGTCGAGTCGAGTTCGAAAAGAGCTTTGTCGAGCTAACGAGTCGAGCCTGTTCGACTCGAAAATTTCACGAGCTAAAATTCTTGTTCGAGCTCGAGCTCGAGCTTCAACTCGAGCTCATTCGAGTCGAGTTTTTTCGAGTCGAGCTCGAGTCGAGTTCGAGCAACTCGGTTCGCGTAACAGCCCTGACTGAAACTTTTGGGTAATGAATTCAATATTATGTCGGTAGCCAACTCTTGGCTAATTGGAAAGCCGAGCCTTTCAAGATGCTCAATGTGGCCCTTCAACTTGAGAGCATGGGGACCAACAGCTTGTCCTTCACTCATCTTGCATGAGGTCAAGACTGCAACTGTGTTGTACCTTTCTTGCCTAGCTTGTACTTGGAACATTTCCATCAGTCGATTGTTTAAGTCGACTGTCCCCAAGTGCTCAAGATCCTTCTGAAGGTTCTTGCACATGGCGGAGAGCATAAGGCAACCAACATCTGTAGAGTCACGCTTGTGCTTCAGATATTGTTCCCTTGCCCTAGCGGCATTGGCGACGGAGTTCGGAGTGGAATAGGTTCCTCGAGAACGTACAATTTCTCCTCTTGCCTTAGAACAATTCTCGGGCTACGGATCCAATCCATATAGTTTGCACCATTCTCTTCCAACTTCTCCTTCTCAAGGAGAGATCGCAAAGGATGTGTGATTATTGTTTGATGCCATTTATTCTACAAAAAGATATACATAAAATATGAACACATATAAGTAAACATATTATATGAAAAGTATAATGCATTTATATAAATGCTCCCACTAAATTATACACCTTCAAATGCAAATAAGCATAATATACATTTAATGGGCTAAGATCCAACTTTAATTCAATTTCAAGTTTGCTATGGCAAACCGCTCAAAATTAAATTAATTAGGTAGAAAACATCAATCATATCACATATATGACTCTTAGATCTTTTATGAGATTTATTCAAGACATCACATGTCTAGGCATATTTTAATCTCATCTTATGCCTTGGGTCCAAAAGCATTTTTGATAACCCAATTAAGTTCATTCACTTTAAACGTATAGGAACCACCATTTCCTCATCTTGCTCGCATTCGAATAGAATCAAAGCACCTTGCTATGGCAAGCCCACCCAAAACTATCCGAATGGTCTCAAGTGTTTTAATCATGAATTGGCATAAAGAACTTAAAAGTTAAATGAAGGTTATTTAAGGTAGATTATAATCATATCAGCAAAGATAGTCATAATCATGCACCAGGTAAGTTCCCAGGAAGATAGGTGAGCCACAAGGACTACTTAAGTGCCAACTCTTCCTTAGACAGAACTCTCCTAGACATGCACAATTAGAAATCAGCTCTGATTTGGCAACATAATCACTACCTTTTATAAACAATCAGTTTCCTTTTAAATTTCGCGTAATTATGACTTGTTTCCATAAACAATCATAAAATCCAAAATTTACAATGTCTAAATCTAAACATATTAGGAAACTATAATATTATGTTTCAACTAAACATCTAATTAAAATTCTTAGCATGTAAGAACAAATAAAACATGCATCGCAATAATTTTTAAAATCATATTTTAATCAACTAAGCATGCATAAACAATGAATCAATCTAGCATGGCCTTATAAACTTAACTTTATAGCATCCAGATTATCATATGAACATATCAGATTGTAAACACAATCACAGAATAGCAGAAAAATTAAACAAACTGATTCTGCTCAGATTTGGCTTATTATGTCGCGTGACAACATCAGCCAGAGGGCTAGATTTGTCGCGTGACATAACTAGCCAGATTACCAGATTTCCACATACGGCTTACTATGTCGCGCGACCTAAGCAGCCAGTTCGCAGAACTTCCAGATTTCAATCAATTTAGATCACATGGAAATTAAATCATATAAAACAACCCTTTTACAGATTTAATTCAACATAATTCGAAAACGATTTTCATATTGTTTCACATAAACAATCAAAAATTCTATCGCATACAAAAATATGCAATAAGCATATAAATAATTTATATCTTAAATCTAGCATGTTAATTCAAACTTAATCATACGAACGGGGCTCTGATACCACTGTTGGTTTTTACGGGTCCATGCGCAGCGGAATAAAGCATTAAAACATAAAACCCAAGAAGCCCTAGGATCCGTTCTATACAATTAATTTAAATTCCTATGAGATAGAATTATACCAACCTTGAACGCTTTCCGTTCTTGAGCTATCGAACGATTTGATTATGTGATATCGAATCACAAACTTCATTCTTCAACTTGTTTGAACTCTAGGCCTTGATCGATGAACGAGCGAAGACCCTCTTTCGGTATCCACACCTTTGAATGAATTCAAGAACGATTTCTTGATGATTGCTAGATCTAAACCTTGAAGAATATTGAGAGTATTTTGTTGTGAATTTTGCTTGAAAATTTCGGCTAGACCATTAGGGTTGACAGACCTCTCATATTTATACTACATTAGCATGAATATGTTTCCTAATCGAATTAGGAGACCAGTACATCAATCCGCGTCTGGTGGCTTATTATGTCGCGCGGTATACTCAGCCACATGGCTAAGTATGTCGCGTGACAAAGGTAGCCAGTTACAGAAACTCTCAATCATTCTTCCAATTGTTTAACCAATTCATTCTAGTTGTGTGTGACCCAATAGGATTATATTATGTTGGCAATGAGTTCAATCATATCAAACCTCATAAAACATAAGCGGACTCTAGCAAGCCATTATGTCTACCCAAATAATATAACGTAAGAGTTCACGTTTCCAATGGTCTACTTCCATTTCTCCCTTTGTCTCACGATGTTATATTGAACACAAGTCATGGTCCTTGTCAACTTGTCTTTGTTCAATGCTTTCTCGATTCTTGAGTATAATGATAATTCCAATCATATTGGGGTACGGCCATACACTTTCATCATTATCACTCATCAAGGGGCCCAAGCAAAACATCTCTCTTCCGAGGGACAAATTCCATCTTGACTTATCATCCTTCCCATCATGAATCCGATCATGCCAAAGATAGCCTTTATAGATATCATGTTAAGATACCGTTTGACTAAAATCAAACATGACTTTCATCATATGTAAGGTCATGATAATCTCAGGTCTAGGGACTAAATGAAGTAACCTTATGAGATTTACTTATGACATTTGACCATGACCTAAATCTCATGCGGGTCATGTCCAGTCACTTGTTCTCTAACAAGTACCCATAATTTCAATGTGCATCTCCATGCATATAATCATCACATGATTATCCATTGACAATTATACTAATTATTCTCTTAATAATTAGGGATGGAGATTATTATAAACAAAATATACAAAACATATAATAATCAAATGATAAACATCTCATATAATAATAAATAATGTCAACACATAAGTCTATCAATCATAGGCCTAGGGTATAACACTAACATAGAGAAGATACATCGTTGATTATGGACTCACAATCTTCGGGCGTATAGCCGTCAGATGACTCAAGAGACGTGAATTCATAGACAACATGACTCGAAGCTAGACTTTAGGCGATGAGGTATTGGACCAGGCTTCATTGCTCTTTGCGGGCTGTAGGTCAAGAGAGGGTGGTGATAGCTTTGGTGGCCATTCTTTAGTTGATGCGGATCCTGGAGGATAGCTTGCCTGTGGTTCGACTTTAAACCAGATCGCGGAGGTTTTAGGTTGCTCCTTTGATGATGTCCCTCCATTGGCGTTACTGCTAGATCTTGAGGGGCCTTGATGATAGAAGTTGTTGAGAGTTTCTTCCAGGAGGGCGAAGCATTCGCTGATTCGGAGTTGATTCTTGCTGATGTTGATTATCTTCATAGAATTCGCTTCCTTATCTGGGATCTTTGCCTGGACGATATTTATGAAGTCTGAATCGAGGGGGTATGATATTTCTCCTTCTCTGATTAGGCTTTGAAGGAGGTTACGCCACTGTTCCTCCAGGTTAGATACCGGGATGTTGAATAGGACTATGCTGTGATGGTTGTCCCCGTGAGATTCGAGCGTGTTGGCAAGAGGGTTGTCCTGTACTAACGGGTTGGTGATGAGCCAGCTTTCCTCAGGAGGGTTCTCGGTAAAGTACGAGTCTACTTCTCGATTAAGCTCCATTTGGGCATCCATCTCTTGATCCTCTTTCAAGCATTCTTCGCAATCGCATATTTTAGAGTTGTCGTCTTGGCCCATGAGCTCTTCGATCTCTAGCTCATCATGGTTTAGAGCGTGGATGTAGGGATCCAATTCGTAGCGGGACAGGACTGGAGACTCATCTGCAGAGGAGTATTCGGTCATGTCGGGACCTTCTTCTGGGTCATAGCTTGCTGGCCAAGCGCTTGCCATCGTGCTGTTTCCGTGGATCACCTCGATGTTTCCATTGGCGTTGATGAATTTCACACATTGGTGAAGAGTAGATGATACTGCCTTCATCTGATGCAGCCAAGGTCGTCCCAGCAGGGCGGAGAAGGTTGGTTTGATTTCCACCACTTGGAATTCTACCAACTCCAATTGTGCGTCGAATTGGATCCTCAGATTGATGACTCCTACGACTGGTCGTGGAGTGGAGTCGTAGGCTCGGATTATTCGGGGCGAAGGTCTCATCAGGGAGCGATCGACATGGAGTCATTTCAATGTGCTCAAGGCAATGATGTTGACTGCAGAGCCATTATCGATCAAGACGTTCGGAAGGTAGAACATCTCTATCTTTATGAGGATGAGGAGGGCCTCGTTGTGTCGGTTTTCGCATATCGGCAAGTCTGCATTTGTGAAGGCTAGACCACTTCCGGTGCTTCCGTTTGATTCAGTCTCCTCCGGGGAGCGTTCGATCGATACATTGGTATATCTTGATCATGGCAGAGATCATAGGGAGACACTCGTCCTTGGGTGTTCTTGTCTGGATTCCCGATCACGGGCCCGTTTGACTCTGGTTTCGTGTTCCCAGTCATAGCGGGATAGCATGTTGATGGTTTCGGAGATAGCAGGAGGCCTGCTCTCGCATGGAGTTTTGCCGAAGGCTATCCTGTTCACCCTGTCGTTTCAGGGGAATGGATTTCCAATGGTGTTGGGGCCATGAGGGCATTCCAACTTTCCTTCTTCGATTAGCCCCTGGACCACTTGCTTCAGTATGAAGCAATTGTCGGTGGTGTAACTGGGATAGTTGTGGAAGGCACAGTGTTTGCTCATATCCATGTTGGGCTTGAGAGTCTTTGGTTGGAAATTCTCGAGAGGTTTGAGAAGATTTCGCTTTACCAATGCTTCAAATACTTGGCCTAGAGGCATTTCGAGGTTGTCAAAATGCTGGAACTGTGGGATGCGAGGGGGATTGTTATTCCTCGGGGGTGCCTGATCACGGTTTACTTGAGCTCCATTTTGGATGTAGTGTACCGTTCCGGCTGCTTCTTTTCCTTTGTTCGGGATAGGTGCTGGATTTGACAGGTTTGTCCGATAGCGGTAAGACGAAGCAGGGGTTGCTGTTCTCTTCTGAAGGCTCAGGGTCTTTTCGAACTTGGTTTCGGCGTTGACCATGGCACAGAGATCTGGATAGAAGTGATGGCTGATCAAGGTCCATAGAGATGGTTTGAGGCAGGAATGGAAGATGTCCATTTGCTCTTCCTTGGAAAGCGGATCCATTATCTCACTTAGCTTCCAGTTCCATCTTTTGTAGAACTCACCCACAGGCTCGTCGTCCTTTTGTTCGGTGGCTTGAAGATCGTGGCGGTTTGTCTCCCACTCAAGGTTGGCGCGGTACTTCTCCAGGAAGATCTCGCTGATTTGGTCCCACGTGGAGCGGTTTTCTACCTTTACGTTGAGGAACCACCTTAGCGCTGTGGATTTGAGAGAATGCTGGAAGTGATCTGCCATTTGTTGAGGAGTTGCCCCTTTGGCTCTCATTCCCAAGACATAGGTGTCGAAGTGGGTTTTTGGGCATTCTGTCCCGTCAAAATTTTTCATTTTCGGCATCCTGAATTTCGGAGGAAGCGGGACCACCTTGTTTGGATCAGTGGGCATGAGGGAGTCCTTCCGAGAACTGGCTAGTTTTCCTTGCATGTCCTTCATTTGCTCGATCAACCAAGCCATGTGGGGATCGGCAGGTTGAGGCGGGTTGCCGTTTTCGGGGATGGAAACCGAAGATGGAGGTGGATTGGTCGATGGGATCGCCATTCGAGAGTCTTGGGGAGGTAGTTGAGTGTATACCATCCCGTACCCTAGATTGTTGAAATTATGGGCGTGATTGCCCGGGCCGCTAAGGGTTATGTTTGGGAATTGGGGAAATGTTTCATTAGCCCCAAGTGGCAGACCAGCGGGTAGTAGGTTTGAGATGTCGGGATATCCGCTTGGGATGCCAGTCCCAGGTAAGCATGGGGATTTTTGGCTATGGCTACGAGGCTCGTATAGAGGTAGAGGATTGAATCCTGGGGGATACCGAGATGCATTGGGATCTGGTGGAGCAGGCACGTATGTGTGCTGTTGATACTGAGCTTGGGGCGCAGGGCCGGGAAATTGACTGTGCTGAGGCGGGCACGTCGGAGCTGCTTGGCTGATGCCTGAGTGGAGCTTTGAGCGAGAGCTGCTTTGCGTTGTGAATGAACGCTCTCCGAAAATAAAAAAATAATATGATGATTTTATGAAAATTTTCAGTTTTTAGGAGTCGCCACGCCGTTTTTTAAGGAAAACATTGAAAAACCTATTTTTAAAGAGATTTTGAGTTCGGGAGTCTGGTTACGTGTTGGGAAGAACTTGAGAGTTCACCCAACACGCCTCTTTTGAGACTTTCAATCAACATTGGACAATTATAGACATTCAAAGTGTGTGTGCAATATGTGTCGACAAGTAAGGCATGCAAATTTGGAATTTCATTGATGATATAGGGACTGGGTACAACTTGTGAGCCATGATAGGGGGCCACACCCTTTACATATGATGATTTTCATTACAAGGCAGAAGGCTGAGACAATCTGCTCAGGAAGCTCTGATGTCGTCCGACACAGGACTTCCCAGGAAGGGGATGTCGGACGACAGAAGGCCTCATGGTCAGATTGTCTCTTGCAATGACAAGGCTATTCTGGAACTGGAACAACATTATTTCACCCAAGGAAAGACACTATTTAGTGGTCTAAGTTCAGTTTGGGGGTCGATAGGAGTGAGCAAAGTCATGATTGACTTTTAATGATACGGATGTCATATGACATAGAACATCCGAAGTTGTCTATGTCACATGGCAAACCTCCTCCATCAATAGATCGCGCCCAAACAGACCTTAGGCACTCCAAATAGTGGCTTAATGAGCCAAAGTTACTTAGGTAAACTTTGAGTTACAAAGGGGGACAATCTTGACAGATCTGAAGTCCAAGAAAAGCTTTAAAGCCTTCTGGGAACTACATGTCATATGACACAGGATCTCTTGAGAGTCCTGTGTCGTCCGACATGAGCGGCCTATTTCAGTGCCCTTCAGTCTGGTTGATTTCCCCTTTGTTCCCAAAGCCAACCAAGTAATTTTGTTAACTGTAAGCAGTAAAGTAGTAATGTTACGTGAGTATTATGGGAGGATCACATGGCATTAATGGCCAAATGTGATAAATCACATGTTTATGGCCATTTTTATGTAGCCATCACCTCCTAACTCAATGGAAACTAGGAAAGATTCAAACTTTATTGGTGATAATGTCACCAAATGTTCAGATCTGAGGTGGGGAGAAGTGAATATTGAAGATTCACCTCTCCACCACCTTTATCATGCAAAACCCCCAATATTTTACATAATATCTAAGCAAGTAAACATGCAAGGTGATATAAGTGTATGGAAGAGTTAGTTAAAGAGAGAGAGGGTTTAGTGGCTACCTATTGTAGTCCACAAGGTAAGAACACCAGTAGTATAGTGTCTATCCCTTCAACACACCAAGAAAAGGAACCTTTCTTTGAATCTTGACTTTTAGGGTGTGTGTGTGAGGAGGGAGGTGAGTGTGTGTGTATGAGAGAGAGAGAGGGTCTCTATTTCTGCAGAGTTTCTCCTCTTTTACTGATATCCTCCCAAAACTCTCCAAAGTCCCCTAAAATGATCAGCCATGCCTTGTATTTATAGGCAGGCTGATGGAAGCTCCATGTCGTCCGACAGAGGGAGTTAAACCGCCTCAGTGTCGTCCTATGTCGGACGACAGCGTAGAGCTTTTTGGCACAGTTGGGTCGAATGGATGGCAGGCCCAATGGGTTGAGTGGGCAATTGGATAATTGGACTCAATATTGCATTTTATCAAATAAATGAGCCCAAAAATCAAGGAAAGTGGACCCAAAACATGAGTTCGGGTCAGGGTACTCACAGAGCCCCTCGGCGACGTTACTTCCACAGGAAGTGGGGTCGTCGACACAATGAGAATCCCGAGCCGGACACGAATGGTGGGGAAAGCGATGACCAAGATGGTCAAGTGGCTGGACCTTTTATGAAAAGGATTCCTACGTATCTTGTGGGGGAATCAAGCCGAATCGTAGTTCAGACAAAGATGGACGTTCGCGTCCCGGGGAAAATCGACCATGATGGTCATACGGCTGGACCTTTTATGAGAAGGATTCCTACGTATCCCGTGGGGGAATCAAGCCGAATCGTAGTTCGTTAAGGATGGGGTGCCAATGAAAGGCCACGGGCTTTGTACCCGAAAGTGACTGTTCCAAGGGGAGTCACCCCGAAGATGGGCGTTTGTACCCGAGATTGACTGTTCCAAGGGGAGTCACCCCGAATATGGGTGTTTGTACCCGAGATTGACCGTTCCAAGGGGAGTCACCCCGGTGATTTTGACTTTTTTCTTTGGGAGTCACCCGCGAATTTTGACTTTTTTCTTTGGGAGTCACCCGCGAATTTGACTGTTTTTATGGGGAGTCACCCCGGAGATTTGACTGTATCGATGGGGAGTCACCCCAATGATTTGACTTTTTTCTTTGGGAGTCACCCTGTAAGTACCCAAATCTGGCTCATGCCTTCCGGTTAATTTTCCCGGCAATTCCGGTAATTTTCCCGGTAACTCCCCGGACTTTCCTGGAGTTCCGGAACAATTCCGGAACTGTTCCAAATCATATAAGGGCTGAAGGGAATGCTTCCCAATTAAGAAACACGTTTTTCTTAATTTGGGAAAGGTTCTAGAATTGCCACCTTGCATGATTCTAGAAACATGCTGAGTCACAAGGGATAATGCCGCACGGCTGCATTAGCCAAGGGTCTCTGGCCGCACGGCTTCATTGGCGATTTCCAGACTGCCTATAAATAGAGCCCTCCTCTACCCATTTTACATACGAAAAACACACACCACACTCCATATTCAGACTCAAAAATACTCCTAAATACTGCTGGGAATCCCAAGGGTTGAAGAAGCAAGCCAAGAAGCCACCTCCCTCCTCCTTGAAGATCCCAAGATTGGTCCTTCCATCTAACACCACCCAAAGAAGAAGAGGCCACCATTGGTAACCTCTCACTCCCTAACCTTGCATTTTAATTGCTCTATGTGAATTAGATTGCTCATTGCATTCGTATATTGTTATTATATTTGCTTGGGACTTGGTAGTTAGTATTAAAGATCATATCTTTATCATACCCCCTTTTCCCCTTTGCATCCTTTGCATGAATTAGGCATCATTTGTCATTAAAAATGTAATCTTTATACTCAAAGGTGCATCCTTTGCACCTAAAAATCCCCTTTTTACATAAAAATGTCATCTTTATGCATCATTTGCTCATAAAAATGCAATCTTTATATCAAAAATGCATCCTTTGCATATAAAATCCATTTTCATGCATCCTTTGCATTAAAGGTCATTCCTTCATCATAAAAATGCATCCTTTGCTTTTCAAAATGTAATCTTTATGCATCCTTTGCATATTAAATGCTAATTTCTTCATAAAAATGCATCCTTTGCATAAAAATCATGTCTTTACATTCAAAATGCATCCTTTGCAATAAAGATCACTTCTTTAAATCAAATGAATCCTTTGCAACCCAAAAATGTCATCTTTTCACTAAAAATGTCATTTTTACATGCATTCCCCCATGTCCCCATTAGCAACCTTGGAACGGACCGGTGTAAGGATCCTATCTTTGCATCGTTTCTTCCATTAAAGGTTCCATAATCTCTTTAGAAAGGAATAACCTTGAACCCTATATCTCCGATTATCACTTAAGACGAGCATGAAGCATTCATATAAGCTCGATCGTCTTAAGATGTAGGATTGATGGGCTAAGGACATTCCTTCCTAAAGAACCTCATTTTTGGGCTATAAAAGAGAGTCCTTCTCTCGATCACGCAAGTCCCGAGGTTAAAAATGTGATGATCACAAGTCCAAGATGAGGACGGAATCAAAATCCCGAATACATAAAATCCAAGAAATCCCGAGCGACAACCAATAAATGGTTTGTACGTCCGGAAGACAACTTGGGACATTCCCTCCCCTTTCATTCAAACACATTGCACACAAGAAAGCATGCAAGCAAGCAAAATAAACGGAATCTAGGGAGACTTGCTACGGCAAGGCACCTTGGGTGAACGACGATCCGTTCTTCCCAAGGGGTAACTTAACCTCCGAACCCTAAAAACCTTTTTTTCAAAGTTTTGTGGAAATCAAAATGGCGTGGCGACTCCGTTTTTCAAATTAAACCGGATGTCTTCAAACTCGCGTGAATCCACAAAATTTGGGGCACACATTCACGGTTTGGCGACTCCGCTGGGGACATCCCAAAGGAGAAAAGCTTTCATTTTCAAAATAAACGATACCTGGTATATAGGTGGAAACCACTTAACCTTCCTGTATTGCTCCCTAACCCGGGGCTTGGGATAAACGGTAGTTTAACAATCCCACGTACCGGTATCACTTTTCGAAAAAAAAATAAAAGAAAGCTTTTCCCTTTGAGCGGGTTAGACTCCCATCGCGGATTCCATTTATTTTGCTTGCTTTCTTTGCCTTGCATTGCATCATTTGCATCTTGGGATCTGTGCATACTTTGAATGGGAAACAACCCGAAAAATAGCAAAGGAGTGGAACCTGGAAAATTGATCCATGCAGTCGTACGGCTCAATCCTCATTGGATTCTGACCGGACGGCCTCAGTGGCAATTCCACCAGGAAAAATTGAGGTTAATCTGGCAATCCTGGCAGCTTGGGGCTATTCAGTTCCAAGACTGACTGGGGCTCCCAGAAAATTTACGTGCTTAACTGTTGCATTCTCCCCCGTCCCAAAATCATTCCTTTAAAACACATTTATGAAAATCTCTGTTTTAACTCAAAAAGGAACATTTTTAGGAGACCGCACACTACGCGCACCCTATATATCCTGTACACTTTGTACGCACGTCCCTTTAAACCCGGGGTGGTTGTTCAGCTGCAGTCACGGACAGCCTTACGATGCTCCCGGGCGCGCACGGAATCACCCCAAACTCCCCATGGCAGCCAGTGTCGACCAATGCACAGTCCGTGTCACACGTTTCAAAAAACCGTGACTTTTGGTTGATTTTTGGTCTAGTCTGTGTCATATAGCCCAGTTGCATATCCCCGTGAAGGTCAAGCCTTAGTCCATAACGGAAGTCAAGGTCCTTCGCTCAAGCGAAACTCTGCCAAAATTCCGACAAGGAAAAAATTGGTAGAACCTTGACTCCGACATTGACTTTGACCTTGACCTTCACGGAATGCGTAAGAGTCGAGACCGAGTCTTTGCCAAGAAAAGTCCAAAGATCTTTCGCTCAAGCGAAGCTCTGCCAAAATTCCGACAAGGAAAAATTGACAAGATCTTGACTCGGCATTGACTTCGATTTTGACTCACGCACGGCGTATGCAACGAAGTTCAATGTGACATTGTGTCATCCGGCTTTTACCGCCCGACCCATGCCTATTATCTTCTCGGACGTTACCGAAAATTCAAAACGTCAAATCGCGCAAGCGAAATTCTGCCGAAATTCTATCAAGGCTGAAAGACGAGACTTTTCCGGTATTGCCTTGACTATAATTTGCATCGCTCGTGCGTTAAAAGTTCCTATGACCCGCTAGACCCGTTAGGAGCATTCTTCTCTCTCGGTCGGTGGGATCCGCGTGCCCTATAGGACCCTCGCCCGGGGTTGTCCACCCTGGGAGGTCGAAATACAGGTGGAATACGAGGGGCTTATAGATGTAGTGACGGAACCCACTGATCCAGGATCTAGAGTAGTCGCGAAAAAGAAGGGCAAACCCCCCTTTTCCAACCAAATAGGAATAAATAAAAGACATTGTTTTAAGTAAACTTGAACAATTAACGAAATCATAATTGCATTTTCCTATCTCTGATATCCCTAATCGAGACCTCCTCGGTCCGATTTCCGATTTTTCTATCTCGACCTTTCATGGTCAAATCCCTAATCGAGACCTCCTCGGTCCGATCTCCAATTTTTTCCTATCTCTGATATCCCTAATCGAGACCTCCTCGGTCCGATTTCCAATTTTCCTGTCTCATGGTCAAATCCCTAATCGAGACCTCCTCGGTCCGATCTCCAATTTTTCATCTAGACCTTTCATGGTTAAATCCCTAATCGAGACCTCCTCGGTCCGATTCCCGATTTTCCTATCTCGACCTTTCATGGTCAAATCCCTAATCGAGACCTCCTCGGTCCGATTTCCGATTTTCCTATCTCGACCTTTCATGGTCAAATTCCTAATCGAGACCTCCTCGGTCCGATCTCCGATTTTCCCATCTCGACCTTTCGCGGTCAAATCCCTAATCGCGACCTCCTCAGTCCGATCTCCGATTTTTGATCTCTACCTTCCAAGGTCCAATCTTTTCCGATCAATTAGGCTTAGGAGAAAAATGTGTTTTGAGCAAAATTTAAGCAAATAAGTGCATGTTACTTGAGCCTTCGGCCTAAACACTTGTCCCCGAGTCTAAACCTCACCTACTTCCGAGTCTAAATCTCACCTACTTCTGAGTCTAAATCTCACCTACCTCCGAGTCTAAACCTCATCCACCTTCGAGTCTAAACCTCATCCACCTTCGAATCTAAACCTCACCCACCTCTGAGTCTAAATATTGCCTACCCCCAACTCTAAACCTTGCCTATCTCTTTTTCGCAGCGAGAAAGAAGTGTGTGGGAATACCGGGTCAGTGGCTTTTAGGTGCGGAAACCTCAGGTTCAGACAGTCCAGCAGAATCATCAGTTGTGTCTACTCAGGGGTTTAGAATGGCAGATATGACAGAAAACAGTGATGGTACAGGAAATCCGATGATTAGGAAGGAAGAGTTAGTCCTGGCTTTGGAAAATGCCCATAAGGTTCATGAGGAGCAGCAAGCCATGCTTATCGACGCACTCCGTCGTCATGGAATTCAGGTAACAGTTGAGTCGAACGGTTCTCTGGTGGTAGTCGAAGATGAGACTTCGGAAACAGTGATTTCAGTCCCTTCATCCTATAACCAAGACCTTCCATCCTACAACCAATACCTTCCTCCATCCGCATACGATCCCTTGCCAAGGACCACTCCTCCTCAGTCCTTTCCAACATCCCAGCTCATCAGGGCTCCATCGCCCTCAGCTCCTCATAACGGATTGAACTTCACCCCGCCTGTTCCCCAGTTTCAGCAATACCTGCCAGTCTATACTCCAGCTTCACATAATCAGCTCGAGCTATGTGGCTATGTTCTGAAGCCACTATACCCACCTGAATGCAATCACGAGTTGCCAAAGGATGATTCAAGTTTTCAGCTGTCACCTACCGGACTTAATGAATTCAGCCGTCAGTTTCATCAGTCTGCTACTATGGTTCCCTCTGCCGATACAAGTCCGGTTGCAATTTCCAGTAACTCGAGAGTCCCCGTTGACCCCCATGTGGCAATATTGATGGAACAAGTGAAACAAATGCAAGAGAAGTTTGACCTCATGATGAGTATCAATACTCCCTTGACCCAAGATGTCGAACCAGGCAAGGAAATGACTCCACCAAGCATAACCCAATGCCACCAGCACCAAACAGCAACCGTACCCAGCTCAGCACCAGTTCCTCACAAAGGAAAGAGTGTCGTAGCCTCCTTCAGCCGAATCAAACAATGGAACCAATTGGACAATGGAAATCCGAGTCTTGAGAACTACAATGTCTCCCGAAAACTCCGCTCCCTTCATTATGACAACACGAAGATGCGTTTAAGCAAGATGCTGGAGAAGCTGATGAAAGAAAAGCTGATAAAGCCACTGGAGAATTGGAAGCCCAAGAACCCCAACGTTCAGTTGGATGAGTCTAAGCATTGTCTTTTCCATCAATACCCCGGGCACGACACTGATGATTGCTGCTATTTGAGGCATGAGATCCAGAAGTTGATAGAAGACGGGAAGCTCGAGAACCTCCATGGGCATAAAACAGAAAGTTATGGTAAGAGGTCGATTCAGGGGGCGCAAGGTCAGAAACGTCAGCATGATTTCGGGATGCCCATGAGCAAAATTTTTGGCGATTTGGTGAAACGAGGCCTTCTCACACCTCTCGAGAATTATAGGCCAAGAAACCCTGGTAGAGTTGACAGGACCAAGTTCTGTGAGTACCACAAGCATTATGGTCACGTGACAGACAAGTGTTTGAATCTGAAGAAAGAAATTCAATGGCTGATCTACGAAGGAAAGCTCAAGCTCCCTGGCAGTCCAACCAGCGAAGAGTAGCTAGACTAGGGTTTACTTATCCTTAAGTAAGACTAAGAAAAAAAATATAGTCTCTCAGTCAACTTTCGTAGGTTCTAGTGTTTTTCTCTTTCAATCAAGTCCTCCACGGACATTGTAATTAATCTTAAATTTTCTATAAAAGAGTCTTCTTCTTTTCTTGCTAGACTTAAGGCATTATTTGCACACCTACATTACATTTAATGAAATGGTTTTATTTTATATGATCACTTGCATTGCTCAACAAGTAATCTCTCGAAATAATTCACGTCCTGATTAATCGGTGTGAGAAAGTCAACCAATGCTCTCCCTATACACCTTCCTTACCTCACAAAAGGCCTCCATCAAGCCATACACTTTCCTTACTTCACAAAAGCCTTCATCAAGCCATACACTTTCCCAATCATTCCCCCACCTTCATCTTGACCAAGTCAACGACGGCGGCAACATCAAGGGACAACAAAAGGCAACTCAGCTTCGAAAGATTGATCCCATGTCAACAACAACCCAAGAGCTTGCCTTAGACCTCAAGGGTATCAAGAAAGTTCAAGCAGGGGCTCGCCTTGGCCCTCAGGTGCTTCAGAAAATAAAAAAATGTAGTGCAAAAAGAGTAATGCCCAGCTAGGCTGAAAATCCCAAAAAAGGACAGTCTAGGCAAAAAACAGGGTTGCACATAAAAAATAAATAAATAAAAAAATCTCAGTGCAAAAAGAGTAATGCCCAGCTAGGTTGAAAATCCCAAAAAAAGGGCAGTCTAGGCAAAAAACAGGGTTGCACATAAAAAAAGAAAAAAATTTCAGTGCAAGAAGAGTAATGTCCAGCTAGGCTGAAAATCCCAAAAAAAGGGCGGTCTAGGCAAAAAAACAGGGTTGCACATAAAAAATAAAAGAAAATGAGGCCAAGGACCCAGCACTGCCAATCAAAAGCTTGACGGATAGGCAAAATCAAAGCTCAGGGAATGAAAGTTGTCGATAACAATGGGGCAGTCAAAGCAAAGCCAGAAGCATTTCATAAGCCTGCAAGCACGTGCAAATCCTTTCTTCCCCAATGAAAGAGGAAGCAATCAGAAGCAGCCGTCCAAGAATGACTTGGTCAAGGAATCATCCCGAGGCCCACGCCTCATCATCTCATCCTAAGCCTTTTCACTAAAGAAACCATAAATCCCAAAGCCTGAAACAGTCCGGCCAAGGCCGAACTACGGCGACCTGAGCTCCTCACAATGAGGGGAACGTAGACAACCAGAAATGGTCCGATCATAAGCATATTCAAATCCCAGAGAATTCGATCTCATCAAATGACCTTTCTCAAAAACACATCCAAATTCCCGAAAACCCGATCTCATCAAATGACCTCTCTCATAGACACAGTCAGATCCCAGAAAACCCGGTCTCATCAATGACCTCCCTATACACAAACCTTTCTTTCACACTAGCCAACCTTGATCCACGACATTGGTTGACTTTCTCCTCATGATTAATAAAAATGTTGGTTCATATCGATATTAATGGTTGAATAACCCGAACATTAATAAAGGGTTTTAAGCAATCTTGTGATCATTGTAAATAAAACAAGTTTTCAGATGTCTTGACAAGTCTTCCTTTTCTACATCTTAGTAAAGATAGTGCTAAACACTGATTTTCTGTCAGCAGGGGCTTCCATACACTTTTACAAACCCTTCTACGCTTATACTCTCTCAAAAGAGTCAAACCCAAAGCGAGTTTTTGTGCCTACGTCGAATAAGTCCATCAAAATAACATAAAATTGGGATCTATTCCCACCTTTCGAAAAATATGCCCCTGCATGTATAAATTTCTAAGAATCTTTTCTTTCGCATCTTCTTAAGTTTGACTGAGTGACTAAAGAAAATAAAAGAGAGAGTACGAAAGGATAGGTCTTCCCTCTTCTGCTACAATTCGCATTAGGGTTGCCTTGAAACTCTTCGAAGTTGGGGCTTTGCCAAGCCGTTTCTTTAGATTGGGGCCTCTTTAGCCATTTTTGGGGTCTACATCGGGTTCTTCACTAGGTCACAAGATGGATCGAGTCTTGGTTAGATTAACCTCAGGATCACTTTCGCAATACCAATCATATTGGGATTTTTGCTAGACTGGGGCTTCACTAAGTCACTTCTTCGAAACCTAAGACTTCGCCTACTCAGTTCATCCAACCGAGGCTTTACAACTGAGGCTTTGCCAATGAAAGGATCTTTCCTTGCTTTAATAAGGCATGGGGCTTTGCAGAAAGTTTTTCCTTAAACCAGGGCTTCGATAAGTTGCATCCACCCCTCGAAGAAAGGTTTGGTCACTTCAACATCTGCTTTAGTCTTTGGTGGTAAAAGCCTGTCAGCATCAACTTCAAATGCCAGAGTGTGAGAAATGAACATTCATCGAGACCCGAGGTTTAAACCCAGTCTCAACCCAAGAAGGAATTCTAGTCCACGTTGACAACATCTCAGCAACAACAGCAGTTCAGTCCGCACCCAAGGGATACGACCCCACTTGCTTGAAACCCGTCTTAAACAATTTCCAAACACATTCCATATGTACATCCAGACCCAGTCCCTACCAAGTTTCCAAAAAAAAAAAAAAATCACCCCTAGGCTCAAGTAACATGCCAATTGCTAATGATAACATTTTCTCCCAAAAGCGCCTTCGTTACTTCCGTCATAACGAGATAACGCCAGGTGACAGTTTCCTAATTGTCAAAAATCCAACTTTAGCTACCTCTATCACAGATTGAGAAGTATGCTCAAGTTTTTCAGCTATGCTGCCTCTATCTACTCGATAGTGACGTAAGCTTTAGCTTCCTCAGGTGACAACCTCCATTAATCGTCAAAACCTCAAGAATCATAGGCACTGTTCCTAGCTATCTAGTGAGGCTTGAACTACGACCAAGGCTTGATTCCTCCGGGATACGTAGGTAGCCTTTCATAAAGGTTCAGCCATCCGACCACATTGATCACCTTTTTCTTTCACCATTCCTCAATGGTGCGTAAGATTTTCACAAAAGTATAGCTATATGACCACATTGGTCACCCCCCTTTATTTGACACATTCCCAGTAGGATCGGCCGTTTGACCTCCTAGGTCACCCTGTTTCCATCCTTATAGTAAGGGACCAGTATCTCTTCGCCATGCCCCAGTAGAATCAGGCATGTGACCTCTTTGGTCACCCAATCCAACCCGTGTCGGCAATTCCAGTCCAATTCCAAAGGTTCTGTAAAGTACAGTTCAGGCTACCTATGTCACGCGACAAACCTATCCACTTGGCATACTAAGTCGTGCGACATACTTAGCCCATGTGGCTGGATTTTACAATTTTTGCCCCTGTAGGCCTAATTTTACGAATTTAATCCCCATAGGCCTATTTTACCCTTTACGCCCCTGGTATTTCCAATTATATTTCTTAAATCAATCAAATTTTCCTTCTAGTGCCCCCGTGGCCTATTTTACAAATATACCCCCGTGGCTCGTTTTATTAATTTTGCCCCTGGCATTTTCAATCCTATCTCTCAAAATTATCGGTCCTTCCCGTTTCTTTAAAAAAGTTGTCGGGTCCTTCCCACTTTTTCACAAAAAATTATCGGGTACGTCCCACTTTCTTTACAAAAGTTGTCGGGTCCTTCCCACTTTTTTACAAAAAAATTATCGGGTACGTCCCACTTTCTTTACAAAAAATTATCGGGTACGTCCCACTTTCTTTACAAAAAATTATCGGGTACGTCCCACTTTCTTTAATTATCAGGGTACGTCCCACTTTTCTTTACGAAAATTATCAGGGTACGTCCCACTTTCTTTACAAAAATTATCAAGTCCTTCCTACTTCTTTACAAAAACCCTCTCGCGATCTCCGTTATTCCAGATTGAAGGAATAACATTTCGCTCTTTTTCGATCTCCGTTATTCCAAGTTGAAGGAATAACATTTCGAATTTTCTCGCGATCTCCGTTATTCCAAGATGAAGGAATAACATTTCGCTCTCTCTTTCGATCTCCGTTATTCCAAGATGAAGGAATAACATTTCTATATCTCTCGCAATCTCCGTTATTCCAGATTGAAGGAATAAAATTTCGCTCTCTCGCGATCTCCGTTATTCCAGATTGAAGGAATAACATTTCGCTCTCTCGCGATCTCCGTTATTCCAAGACGAAGGAATAACATTTCTCTCTCTCACGATCTCCGTTATTCCAAGTTGAAGGAATAACATTTCGATATCTCTTTCGATCTCCGTTATTCAAAGTTGAAGGAATAACATTTCGATATCTCTCGCGATCTCCGTAATTCCAGATTGAAGGAATAACATTTCGCTCTCTTTCGATCTCCGTTATTCCAAGTTGAAGGAATAACATTTCGATATCTCTTTCGATCTCCGTTATTCCAAATTGAAGGAATAACATTTCGATATCTCTTTCGATCTCCGTTATTCCAAGTTGAAGGAATAACATTTCGATATCTCTTTCGATCTCCGTTATTCCAAGTTGAAGGAATAACATTTCGACTTTTCTCGCGACCTCCGTTATTCCAAGATGAAGGAATAACATTTCGCTCTCTCTTTCGATCTCCGTTATTCCAAGTTGAAGGAATAACATTTCGATATCTCTTTCGATCTCCGTTATTCCAAGTTGAAGGAATAACATTTCGACCTTTCTCGCGATCTCCGTTATTCCAGGATGAAGGAATAACATTTCGACCTCTCTCGCGATCTCTGTTATTCCAGAATGAAGGAATAACATTTTGCTCTCTTTCGATCTCCGTTATTCCAGGATGAAGGGATAACATTTCGACCTCTCTTTCGATCTCCGTTATTCCAGGATGAAGGAATAACATTTCGACCTCTCTCGCGATCTCTGTTATTCCAAAATGAAGGAATAACATTTCGATCCAGTAAAGGCTTGAACTACGATCAAGGCTTGATTCCTCCGGGATACGTAGGTAGCCTTTTATAAAAGGTCCAGCCATCCGACCACTTTGGTCACCCTATTCCTTCGTCACTCCTCAGTGATGAAATAGCCCCTCATAAAGGTCTTGACATCCGACCACATTGGTCACTTCTAGCATATCCCCAGTAGGATCAATTGCTTGACCTCGTAGCTCATTTCCTCTACTATTTCCCCATCAAGAGACCAGTTTTCTCTTCTCTATTCCTTAGCGAATCTTTTCAGAACTACGGCCTGGCTTGATTCCCACTCGGGATATGTAGGTAGCCTTCCAGAGGTTCAGCCACTCGACCACCTTGGTCACCCAATCCGTCTCGGCACTCGCCAGATTGGATCCTTTTCTATCGACAACCCCACTCGCCCTGCAAGTGACGTTGCCGAGGGGCTTCTGTAAGTACCCAAATCTGGCTCATGCCTTCCGGTTAATTTTCCCGGCAATTCCGATAATTTTCCCGGTAACTCTCCGGACTTTTCTGGAGTTCCGGAACAACTCCGAAACTGTTCCAAATAATATAAGGGCTGAAGGGAATACTTCTTAATTAAGAAACACGTTTTTCTTAATTTGGGAAAGGTTCTAGAATTGCCACCTTGCATGATTCTAAAAACATGCTGAGTCAAAAGGGATAATGCCGCACGGCTGCATTAGCCAAGGGTCTCTGGCCGCACGGCTTCATTGGCGATTTCCAGACTGCCTATATATAGAGCCCTCCTCTACCCATTTTACATACGAAAAATACACACCACACTCCATATTCAGACTAAAAAATACTCCTAAATACTGCTGGGAATCCCAAGGGTTGAAGAAGCAAGCCAAGAAGCCACCTCCCTCCTCCTTGAAGATCCCAAGATTGGTCCTTCCATCTAACACCACCCAAAGAAGAAGAGGCCACCATTGGTAACCTCTCACTCCCTAACCTTGCATTTTAATTGCTCTATGTGAATTAGATTGCTCATTGCATTCATATATTGTTATTATCTTTGCTTGGGACTTGGTAGTTAGTATTAAAGATCATATCTTTATCATACCCCCTTTTCCCCTTTGCATCCTTTGCATGAATTAGGCATCATTTGTCATTAAAAATGTAATCTTTATACTCAAAGGTGCATCCTTTGCACCTAAAAATCCCCTTTTTACATAAAAATGTCATCTTTGTGCATCATTTGCTCATAAAAATGCAATCTTTATATCAAAAATGCATCCTTTGCACATAAAATCCATTTTCATGCATCATTTGCATTAAAGGTCATTCCTTCATCATAAAAATGCATCCTTTGCTTTTCAAAATGCAATCTTTATGCATCCTTTGCATATTAAATGCTAATTTCTTCATAAAAATGCATCATTTGCATAAAAATCATGTCTTTACATTCAAAATGCATCCTTTGCAATAAAGATCACTTCTTTAAATCAAATGCATTCTTTGCAACCCAAAAATGTCATCTTTTCACTAAAAATGTCATTTTTACATGCATTCCCCCATGTCGCCATTAGCAACCTTGGAACGGACCGGTGTAAGGATCCTATCTTTGCATCGTTTCTTCCATTAAAGGTTCCATAATCTCTTTAGAAAGGGATAACCTTGAACCCTATATCTCCGATTATCACTTAAGACGAGCATGAAGCATTCATATAAGCTCGATCGTCTTAAGGTGTAGGATTGATGGACTAAGGACATTCCTTCCTAAAGAACCTCATTTTTGGGCTATAAAAGAGAGTCCTTCTCTCGATCACGCAAGTCCCGAGGTTAAAAATGCGATGATCACAAGTCCAAGATGAGGACGGGATCAAAATCCCGAATATATAAAATCCAAGAAATCCCGAGCGACAACCAATAAATGGTTTATACATCCGGAAGACAACTTGGGACATTCCCTCCCCTTTCATTCAAACACATTGCACACAAGAAAGCACACAAGCAAGCAAAATAAACGGAATCTAGGGAGACTTGCTACGGCAAGGCACCTTGGGTGAACGACGATCCGTTCTTCCCAAGGGGTAACTTAACCTCCGAACCCTAAAAACCTTTTTTTCAAAGTTTTGAGGAAATCAAAATGGCGTGGCGACTCCGTTTTTCAAATTAAACCGGATGTCTTCAAACTCGCGTGAATCCACAAAATTTGGGGCACACATTCACAGACCCGCGAATTTTGACTTTTTTTCTTTGGGAGTCACCCGCGAATTTGACTGTTTTTATGGGGAGTCACCCCGAAGATTTGAGTTTTTTTTCTTTGGGAGTCACCCGCGAATTTTGACTTTTTCTTTGGGAGTCACCCGCGAATTTGACTGTTTTTATGGGGAGTCACCCCGAAGATTTGACTTTTTTTCTTTGGGAGTCACCCGCGAATTTGACTTTTTCCTTTGGGAGTCACCCGCGAATTTGACTTTTTCCTTTGGGAGTCACCCGCGAATTTTGACTTTTTTCTTTGGGAGTCACCTGCGAATTTGACTGTTTTTATGGGGAGTCACCCCGGAGATTTGACTGTTTTGATGGGGAGTCACCCCGATGATTTGCTGTGTGGGAAATTGTACGGTTTTTCGGACCGGGTAGTTTATAGCCATTCCGGGCTAAGGATCTTGGTAATGATCTTGTGAAAGACTGAGAGAGATGGGCATTTAGACCCGCATAAAGTGGTGAATTCTGATGATAGGCAGTCAAAGGGACTGACCAAATTGATTAGGGGCAAAAGAGGAAAATTACCCCTTCTGGAGTGTGGATGTCGTCCGACATGGGGCGTTCCCCAAGCTGTTTTAATTAAAACAGTTAGGTCGTAAGACAGACCCACAAATTGCATACTCCGCCGAGTTCAAAGAGAGAAAGAGAGAAAAAATTTGAAAGTTTCTCCCCCCAATTTTGATTTCAATCAAGAATTGACAATGCCTCCGTGAGCGGAATCGAGAAGGAATGTGCAACGATCGTTGTCCGAGAGGAGGAAACTCGTCGATCGGAACAAGCAGAAGAAATTTCTGGAGGGGAATGGGCTTTATCCGGGCCTTGATTTTCATACTTCCACCATGGATCGGACGGGGGTAAGTATTCTAAATCATCGACCCTTCCCTTTTCCTTTTCGAAATTGGATTTATAGGGCTCGAGATAGAATTTGGGGGAAATCGCACCCAAAAGAAAGTTGCAAGCTTGGCATGAGATGCATTGTTTTGAAAAGTTTTTTTTTTCTTCTTTTGAAAGAATTGGGTGATTTTTTTTTTGAAAATGCACATGAATGAATGCACACATTGTTATGAGTATGTTCTGATACCTGTGATGTGCTTACCTGCAGGCTTTGTGGACCAAGGGGTCCCCTGAAGTGATTGCGACGATTTGGGGCCTTCTGCCTGGCTCTTCTGATCTGTCGGACAGTCCTAAGGGCCTGATTTTTGCTGCTGGTCTTGGACCATTCTTTACAGCCGTTGGAGATTTTGGGGACACGCCTAGGAGCGTGGAGCTGGTGCGGGCCTTCAGACAGTACTGGTGGGACTCTACCCACACTTTTCACTTGTCTTGGGGTGAGTCGACCATCACTCCCTATGATTTCACCGCTATTACCGGTCTGCGGTTCACGGGCAGGCCCATCTTTTCTGAGGACCCTGGTGTGCTGAGCCCAGACGCTATTCGGGCATTGACTGGCATGACCCTTCGTCCGAAGGGCAATGGGGTTCCATTGGCGGATTTGCATTCGGCTTTGACGCATCAGTGTCGTCTCTTTTCTGAGGGTGCTGCTACAGTTACGGCTGAGCAGTTGGCGAGGGCATTTGCTTGGGCTGGTTTCTCCGACACCCTGTTCTGTAATGCCTCTACGACGGCATTGACTCTTCTGCTAGAGCCTCTTAGGGATTGGGGCCAGGTATCCACTTTTTCATGGGGCGAGGCCGGCTTAGCTCAGGTGTATAGAGGCCTGGATGAGGTGAGCAGAGGCAGTGTGACCTCTTTGGATTTTTATCAGACTGTGCTGGAGGTATGCTTTTTGTTTTTTCGCAACTTGGCCGCTGCAATGACTTTTCTGTCATCTTTGTATCACTGTTGCTGCACACTGAAAGCTTTTTATCTTTTGATTTCAGGTGTGGGCTTATGAGGTGTTCGACTGTTATGCCTGGACTGTGGCTGAGAGGATTGCGACAGATTTATTCCCTTCTATCCACCGGTGGACTTTTGGGGCGAGGGAGAGCCAGAGAGTGGACGGGGTGAAGCCCCGTAAGACGGCTTGTTATCATGACACGATGATTACCAGGACGAGGAGGCTTCTGATTGGCCTGGAGGGAGATGCCCTATATTTGGGAGAGAGGGTCTGTAGTTAGCACAGTTATGGTGCGGCCGCCCGCGTTCCTCATGATCCTCCTGCGAGGATTTGGCATATCCGGACCTTGCCTGACTTGGAGCGGTTGCGGACCGGCATTGATGTTGCAGAGCTGTCTGATGACGGGGATTATGTTCAGTTTGTTTTTACCCGACTGGTGACACATCGGAGTTATGGGCGCCGGGGAGGGCGGCGGGGATGCGGATGCTAGGTGCCTCCCCGATTTTTTGAGTATGAGGCTGGGGGTGTCATTCGCCGCTCCTCATTTGATATGTCTGAGACTCATCCACATCTGCGGCTTCCCCGCGGGACTACTTCTGTGAGCAATCTTTTCTTTTCTGATTCGTTCAAGCCTTTTACTGCTTTACTGTCTGTATTGACTGCTTCTGACTGCCTCTTTTATTTTCATTGAATAGGTCCCAGCCAAGACCTACAGGGTGGTGGCCAAGGCGCTCACCGGGGCTGTAAAGATCTTTGCGCCCGGTTTCCAGGAGCGCAGAGCATTGGAAGGGGAGATGCAGCTCCCAGCCTGGTGACGTCATGCCTCCGAAGAAGAGGCCTAGACCGGCCTTGGCTCCCTCTGGCTCACAGGCGGGCGGTTCGAGTCAGCAGCCCTAGCCCGACGATGATGGCGAGGATGACCCTTATCAGCCCCCTTTTTCCACCATGCCTGAGTGGCATGGGTATTATAGCGAGCCCCAGCCTTGGGCCCAGTATGAGGATGATGATGACTCGGATGGCGAGATCCACGAGGTGTAGGAGGGTGGCGGCGACGGCCAGGAGCAGAACAGCTCTGAGGCAGAGGTGGGCAGCGTCCAGGACGACAGCGGCTCCGAGGAGGATGATTCCGAGTCAGAGTGATCACGGCGGTCCCCTCTTGCCATGCTTTGGACTCTTTTAGGGAGAGAGAGGAGATGCATGCACTATTTTTGTTCTTTTGGGTTGTAAAACAAGTATTTTATCGCATTTTGTATTTTGACGACTAAAATATTTGCTTATTTGTATATTTGTTAGCTCATATGCACAAGCCCGTCCCAAGAATGGCACAAAATGGTGGCTTTTGATGTGAATGGGTGTTTTTGTAATTTTTCACGCATTGGGTGATGTTTACGTGTCTGTGGGCGCGTTGGATATGCCGGATCCTCTCCCGTGGGCTTGATGAGTGAAAGGGAGTGTTTATGTATGATTTTCTGGTGTTTTGGACAGGTTTGGGTAGGCTTTTGAGCAAGCATTGGGATGCTAGGGGTTCTTTGCGATTGCGCCTTCTTTGTTTACGATGGGACTCTCCATGTCGTCTGACACAGGACTTCATGGAACCTCCATGTCGTCCGACAGGGAGAGTCTGGGGGACATATTTCTTGATCAGCAAGCCCCAGCATTTAAGAGGAGGCAGACTCGTAAAAAACATGTTCCAGCAGTCACAACAGACTTCAAACTGGTCTTCCACCCCGAAATTAGCCCCAAGATTCGACATTTGACCCGAAATGGAGCATTACAACGACAGATCTAAGACCAAAGAACGTCAATTTCATTCCGATCTCATAAATCTAACCCGCCATCATCGTAGCAACAATAGGAGGGTTATCGACCAACGATATGGGTTGAGATGCATCTGGGCATTAAAGGAGTGGGCGGTAGATTGGAATCTTCTCCGGGCCGCGTCCAGATACTGGGACTGCGAGAGGCATGTCTTTACCATTTCGTATAATGACTTTACACCCACCATTGAAGAGTTCCGTGCACTGACTGGGGGAGCTGAGCTCAGAGATGCTGTTTTCCCACGAGATCCACGACCCTTGACTGAGCAGTTGGCCGATCTCTTGGGATTTCACACGAAGCGAGTAAGCGATCGATTCTCGACTGTCCTTTGTTGACACAGGCCCAGATAGCCCGATTGGCCGTATCGCATCCGGAGCTGTTTGACCCATCCACGGCCATGGATATTTTTATGCTGATTATGATCTCCCTATACTGCTTTTGTGAGTATGACGGGGTATGCTCCGGTTTACTGCTGGGAGTTGTTAGACAGATGTAGGGTTCTCGTGGTACCGCATTGACTGAGATCCGACCCGGGCAGGGAGAGAGAGACATAGTTCCCATTTTGCTGGCAGAGACTTATCATGGGATGGACCGGTGGAGGGTCATTGCACATGGGGCGGCGCCCAGTCTCTTATCATTGTGGCTCTTTGAGCGGTTGAGACTTGTCTCTCCATTACCCGCAGGGCGAGGCTATGACACTGGGTTACACGGCGAGGCGAGTGGCTCCGGAGGCTTCACGGGAGAGCTGGCGCGAGGTGATTGACCGGAGTATACTACCACCGATATTCGATCTTGGGTTCCTGGATGGAGGCTTGAGACCATGAGCGGCGGGCGGGATGACTCTGCTTGTAGTCGAGTGCTTAGGGATTACACTTCTCATCATTCAGTATCCCCTTGCTTGTTCAGAGGCAGTATGGATATGCACAGCAGGCTGTTGATGGGTTCAGAGAGCAGATAGCCCGGGATACCGTTCTTCTTGACATGACTGATGTCTGGACCCTCAGGTTCTTTGCCAGTGCCTTTTCAGGAGCAGCTTTTTCCGCTCACACACTGTTACGGAAGACCTGGGGAATCACACATCTGTCCACCCTGTATCTCATTTGGTATGGGGAGCAGATGGGACCAGTTCAGCACATCATTGAAGTATATTGCCAAGGGATCCTGTAAGTACCCCAATCTGGATCACCCCCTTTCAAGCACACGGGAAGCACCGCAGACTCATCAACGCAGTCTCGACGACCTCTGGCACTCAAAACCCTCTCAAAACCCCCAGCCAAACCAAGGGAGGAGCCTTCCTGGGATAAAAAGGGACAAAAGGACCTTTTGGGAATTTTCAGGAAATTGGAAAAGCAAAAATGGTCCGTACGGACCTCTTTGTTTTCATAATTACTGAATCCCCTTAAAGTCCACAATATTCCCTCAAATCCCGGAGAAAATGATTACCCTCATGCTTAGTTGGTCCGTACGGACCTCTTTGCATGTCAAGATGGTCCGTACGGACCTTATTGCTCAGGGGACATCATAATTCCAGAATATTCACCATCATCACATATTCCCTCAAATCGAGGAAAACCAAAATTCTGGATAACCAAGAAGGTCCGTATGGACCTTCTTGCACCTAAACTGGCACTATAAATAGAGGGTTCCCCCTCCCTCATTTTCACACTCCTCCCACTTCTCTCTTCCTCCCTAAGCCTTCAGGCTTCCCCTCTAAGTCCTCTCGAGGCACTCCCGGCCCCTTTCGGATCCTTCCGCGGCCTTAGAGCTCCCTTGTGGTGCTCGAAGCCTCCGAGCGCTCCGCGACACTCCCGCGCTGCCGAGGCACTCTCGAGGTACTCTGAGGCCCCTCGTGGTACTCCGAGGCCTTGCACAGTCTTTCCACGGTGTCCGGCTCTTTCAGGAGTCAAACCGGCGGTCCCAAACCACGCCGAAACTCGCCCGAGTGACTCCTCCACGCCACCCCAACGCACGCCGAACCTCTGCCCGAGTGATCCCTGCGATCCCCACGCACGCCGAACCTGCGCCGAACCCGGCTGCAACATCAACTCACGCCGAAACTCTGTCCGCAGACAACCGGTCCCTCCCGAAGCAATCCCGATCCGTACCGGAACGCTACTCCGACCTCAAACACTATTCCTCAAGCGGAAGACAGACACGAACCAACATTGGTAAGGCTTCCTTCCATTACTATTTCAATACATTTCAATACGTAGTGTACAATGTAGACATCCGACACAGCATGCATTTTTAAAAGCACACACACACACACAACATTTTAAAGGATATTAGGTGTATCCGGAAGACTCGTTTTACGAGGCGACTCGGGTGAGCTCTAATATTCTAATATTCTCTTCCCGAGGAGTAATCTGACCTCCGAACTCAAAATCTCATCACACAAAAACAGTTTAAAATTATCTTTAAACTGATGCCCTTTTTCAATGTTTTGGGCTTAATAAAAACGGCGTGGCGACTCTACAAATGCGAAAACAAACGGCGAGACACCTCCAACACGCAACGGCGGGCGGAATAAAGCCAGATGCCGGGGCGCGATTGCGCTGCCTCTCGGATCCGGGCGACATTCCCGAACAGCGACACGAATGCGAGATGCCTCGGGGCTCCTCCGCGCGCGAGCCGGATCCCGGGTAATTTCAGTTGGCGAATCCGCTGGGGACCTTTTTGTTTTAAAAACTTTTAAACAAAACAAAAGATTTCTAAAATGATGATGAGGGTCAAACTTTCATTTTACCCCTTCCTTTAACTGTTGTGTGTGTGTGCACGTGCTTCGTTTTTATTTTACAAAAAAAAATAAAAATACAAAAAAATGCATCAATATACATCTGTGCATACATTTAAATTTTTTCAAAAACTTGTTTTACTCGGAAAAGAATTTTAGAGACCGCACACTACGCGCACTGCTGCCTCGGTTACACCGCACACTACTCACACTGCTGCCTCGGATACACTGCACATTACAACCCTAAACCCGGAGTGGTCTCAGTTGCAGTCCGTTTGGTCTTCCTAGGCCTCTCGGATGCGCACGGGATCATTCCAAACATCCCATCCTAGCCAAGCGTCAACCCTGCACGTTTGAGTCTTGAGTCACACTCTTTCCGGACTCGGTTGGTTTTACCCGGTCCGTGTCATACGGCTGGATACATATACCATGCCGGCCATTTTCGAGTCAAGGCTCGGAACTCAAGATCCCTTGCGCAAGCAAAGCGATGAAAGGTCATGCTAAAATCTTGACTCGATCTTGATTTCGAAGCTACACCCGAACGATGTTCCGTCCGGATATACATCCATGCCCACATGACACCATGTCATCAAGCCTTTGGTACGTCGGCCATGACGATATGACCCGACAACGCCTAACGTCACGAGATCCCTTGCGCAAGCAAGGCAAGAGAAGGTAATGCCGAACTTTTGACTGATCTTGACTCGGTGGCCGGCTCGGTTCACTTTTCACATGGCTAATGCATCAAAACGAACATGACAGCTCGGTCCTTAGGTTCGATTTTTCTTTTAGGCCGGTGGAAATCGCTTGCCCTATAGGACCCTCGCCCGGGGCTGTCCACCTTGGATGTCGAAATACGGGTGCAAAACGAGGGGCTTATAGCCGCACGAGATGGTCTCCGCGACCCGGGATCTAGCATAGTTGCGAAAAGAAGAGCAATCTTTTCCAACCTACCTAGGACTCTGAGAAATCATGTTTTAAGTAAATTAAAACAACAAAAAAAAAGAAAATAAAAGAAACGGAAACCGCATGCCACGTGAGCTTTCCCCCTTTTATCCCGTGAGGCCATTCCTGTGTCTAAACCTTGCCCATCACCCTCCGGCTAACGAGAGAGTGGTCGAGAGTACCCAGGAACCCGTCTCCCGGTGTCAAAACAAAGCAAGGTCCTACCTCCTTCCCGGCTCTGTCACCGGGACGGTTCGTCAATTCCCCATGGCCAAGTCGGTGGATAACAACGATGAGAACGGGACCTTACCCCCAAGAAATTTCCCAACATTGGAAGAAGTTTGGCGAGTCCTCATGGCTATTGAGAAACGTCAAGGTGAGCAACAAGCCTGGATCGAAGGTGCCATGCACCACTTTGGAACATTAGCCACCCAACTACACGGGGCTTCCCAGTCATGATTGCTCCTACGGCCTCTAACGTCTCTCATTGTCTCCCGAGAGATCAACTCGTTACCCTCATACGAGCCATGCAATTATGACGTAAGGCCACAAGACCTTCCGAGAGGAAAGCACGCCCATTCGGCCTCACGAGGTCCCGGTACCACCGCCGAACAACGAACACATACGGTGGGACGTCTGCGATTGCGGTGCTTGTCCGGAAATGGAATTCCATGATGAAATGAATGAGGGCCGTCCTCGAAGAAAGAAGAAGCCATCTTCTCAACAAAAGCGAAAAAGAGGTATGAATCCGGTGATCCCAGTCGGAACCCTTGGAGAACCCTCGGGAAAGTTTGACTACTATGTCATCTACTCCGGCAAGTCTAGCTCTGCACAAGGCCATGGCAACGTCTCGCTCCATGATCATTTGGGACGAGCTCCGCACCGCCACCGAAGGCCCGAAGGTCCGAGATAATCCAACCCCTGTCTTGGGAAGATCTCAAAGCCACTATTGATGCTTCGGTAAAAGCCATGACGGTGAACGAATTAAAATGCGCGATCGGCCTTACGCCAATCGGGGTCCTCCCACTACGAAATAGGAGAGACAAGCAAAACCATAAGTCCAGAAGTGAACGTTCGACACGTTCCGGTCAAATCCCAGTGAATCCTCCACGGACGAGACAAAAGGACGGCCATACGAGCCACGAACCGAAAAGGGGCCCTACGCCAAGAAGCTGAAACCTTGGACCCAAAGGTGAAGATCCTGTCTTAACACGGCTCAAACGCACTCGAGGCTAACATCTCACTCTGGTCCTTACTCACTTCATCTTACCCGCACAAGCTCAAGTTGGAAGAAAGCTGGCCCGGACCATGGTTCCCATCACGGTGACACTGATGAAGCGATTCGGATGATTGGCAACGTTAATTACGCAATATCATCACTTTCACAGAGCTCGACCTTCCAAAATTTGGGGCGACCACAATGAGCCTCTCTACATAACAGTTCAACCGGACGAGCGTCGTCTCCCACGGGTTTTGGTAGATGGGGATCATCCATGAACGTCCTTCCAGCCAAAATGATGGATTTGCTAGGGATCAAAGCAACTGATCTAAAGCCCTCGACTCAGGCAATCAAGGCATACGACTCAACATCCCGCCCAGTCTTAGGAATAGCCACCTTGAACTTGTGGTTCGGAAAACAAATGGTCCCGACGGATTTCCAAGTCATCGACATCCCGATCACATTCACTGCCATTTTGGGACGCCCTTGGCTACACCAGATCAATGGGGTGGCATCCACTCTCCATCAGTGCATAAAGTTCGTCCAAGGAACAGATCTAACCATCATCTACGGCGATAGTGTAGTCACCGAAAGGACCGACACAAACGGCGTCCCAGTCTTAGAGATCAAACACGACGATGATGGCATGATGCTAACAGGGTTCACCATCGAAAGCCCAAAGGCCCAGGTATGCCACATAGACCTGCCTTTGATTTGGGACAAGATCCCTCCCCCGATGAAAATGATGAAGCACATGAACTACATCCCGGGGCTCGGTTTGGGAAAACGCCATCAGGGCACCCAACAGATCATCAATATCAAAGAACAAAATACCCTGCATGGCCTGGGATACATTCCTACTCCCGAACACATTGCGGAGGACAAGCGAGCTGCACGGAAACGCTCCACAGATAACAAAAGAGGCTTGCACACAACCTCCGATCTTCGCCCTTACAGCTTCGACATGACCAAGTACTTCACAAAGAAGGCCGGCAACTTGGAAGAAGATCCAGAAAAGGGAACTGAGCTGATCAGTGCCAAACAAAGCTGGCCGACAAACATGGACAAGCTCCCGGCGGAACCTGGCAAGATTCGGAGGCCTCAAGCCAAATCCCATCCGAAGAGCATTTCTCGACACACCGCCTCTCTTGGGATCCATGAACACCACTATTCACAACGAATTTTGGTTTGGGAAAACCCCTCTTTGGCGAGAAGAACTCGAAAAACTCTCTGTCAACACTCCCGCCTTCAACAAGCGGGACGAGTCTGCATTCGAGCTAGTAATGCCCAAGACAAAAGCAAAAGACTCCGCAGACGATGCTTGGGACGAGCCACTGCTCCACCTGCTCTTCAAAGAAGAAATCGAGATGCCAGATCTAATCGATTTTGTTTCTGATAACTCTGTGATAGCAATGATTGGGAATGGTGACATAAAGCCCTTCAAGCCCCATCTCCTATCAAGCTCATTGTCACTCAATAACTGGGCCACCTTCTTCGGACCCACTGCCAGCAAAAAGGACATGATCGAACAACTTGATCTGACCCCTCGAATCCTAGAGTCTAGTGTCAAAAATCATCATGAGTCCATTATCTTTGAATTTGAGTCTCTCGAGTCATCTGATGGCCTCACGCCAGAAGATTACGAACTCATTGCCAATAATGTATTCCCGTATGCTCTTAATGAATGCTTCGATCTTTCCGAGTATCCTCTCATTGCATCTTTAACAACTGATAAATTAACTAACACACAAATAGTTAATAACGATTCACTTGATAAAGAAGCAGACACATTAAACGAACAATACATTAAGCACATCTTTAAGCATGTTGTCAAACGAGAGAAAAACCGGGCCCAAGCTGCCGAGGAGGTTTTAACCAAAGTGAATTTGGGGACTGCTGAAGAGCCAAAAGAGACGCAAATCGGAAGTTTCTTCACCGGCACGAGCAAGACGCATTGGCCACCTTTGCTCAAAGAGTTCGTGGACGTGTTCGCTTGGTCTTACCGAGACATGCCCGGATTAGATCCTAACATTGTAGAACACCGAATTCCCTTGAATCCCGAGGCTAAGCCCATCAAGCAAAAGCTACGCCGAATCAAGCCAGAATGGTCTTTACAAGTCAAAGAGGAGATCGAAAAAATGCTCCGCGTCGGCTTCATCAGGGTGATCGAGTACCCCACATGGCTCTCCAATATCGTCACGATCACCAAGGCCAATGGAAAAGTACGCTGTTGCGTGGACTTCCGAGATCTCAACAAAGCAAGTCCCAAGGATGATTTTCCACTACCCAACATCGACATGTTGGTAGACACTACAGCCAATTTCGAAGTCAAGTCCTTCGTGGACGGGTTTGCCGGCTACAATCAAATCAAGATGGCCGAAGAAGACCAAGAAAAGACAGCCTTCACAACCCCTGGGGAACCTCTTGCTACACGGTAATGTCGTTAGGACTAAAGAACGGCTGGGCTACCTATCTACCAACGGGCAGCAACCGCCCTCTTCCACGATATGATCCACAAAGAGATCGAAGTGTACGTCGATGACATGATCATCCACTCAAAGGGATCAAATGGACAACACCTCACAGACCTGAGAAAATTCTTCAATCGCCTCCGAAAACACTCAATGAGGCTAAACCCTGCCAAATGCACATTTGGGGTTATCCGAGGCAAGGTCTTAGGATACATGGTCACCGAGAGAGGCATCGAGGTTGATCCTCAAAAGATCAAGGCCATCATCGAAATGAGACCACCGCAAACTCAGACAGAGGTGAAAAGCTTCATGGGCCGCCTGCAGTATATCAGCCGCTTCGTCAACCAATTGACCTCTATGTGCGAGCCAATCTTCAAACTGATGAAGAAGAACGCCGACATCGAATGGAACTCAGAATGCCAAGATGCCTTTGAGAAAATAAAAGCATACCTTGTGAGTCCTCCGATTCTCTGTCCTCCCCACGAGGAAAAGCCACTGTTGCTATACCTAACTGTGACCGACACCGCAGTTGGAGCCATGCTCTGTCAAGAAAAGAAGGAGTCACGAGTCGAAAACGCCATCTACTTCGTCAGTCGAAAGTTTCAAGGCAGCGAACTCAATTACTCAGCCCTCGAGAAAACCTGCGCAGCTCTGGTATGGGTTGTCGGGAAACTACGGCACTACATGCAGTCGCACATGGTACACTTGGTTTCCAAAATGGATCCAGTCAAATACCTCTTCGACAAACCATCGCTGTCAATGAGGCTTGCCAAATGGTCTTTCTTCCTAGAAGAGTTTGACATTAAATATGTGAACCAAAAGTCAATCAAGGGACGGGTAATGGCTGAACAACTGGCTGACTTCCCAACCGACGAAGCTCAAGGTCCCGAACCACAATTTCCAGACGAGGGAATCTTCGCAATCGAAGGCGAAAATCGATGGCAATTGTTCTTCGACGGAGCAGCCAACAAAAAGGGAAACGGCATCGGTATGCTCTTGGTAAATCCCAAGGACGTGCACACCCCAATTGCTATAAAGCTCAATTTCGAGGTAACCAACAATGCCGCCGATTATGAAGCTGCTTATTTGCCGGACTACAAGCCGCACTCGAGAGGAATGTCCGTAAACTTGAAGTTTATGGGGCTCGGCCTTGATCATCAACCAAGTCTCCAACAAGTGGAAAACCATAGACCTGTGCTTGCAAAAATACCATGCCTGCATGGAAGACCTCATCACACAATTCGAAGAGGTCACCTTCCACTACTTGCCAAGAGACCGAAACAGGTTTGCAGATGCCTTAGCCACCTTGGCTTCCCTTGTGGAAATCCCTGAAGGAAAAGCAATCAAACCCTTCAAAGTCGGACGAAAGGAAATTCCCGCCTCTTGTTGTGAGATCGAACCGAACCTAAGCCCCTCAATGAGCCATGGTATAACCGGATCTTCCAATACCTCAAGAACGGGAAACTACCTTCATGAACAAGGAAAACCCACACACGTAAGGGGTCAAAACCAAGAGCATCATGGCCCTAAAACGCCTTGCCTCTCACTTCGTCATCCTCGGGGACATGTTATACAAGAAACGCTACCATGGACCACTCCTACGCCGCATCGGCCAGAAGAAGCAAACAAGTTCATGAACGAAGTCCACAATGGGGCTTGCGGTCCCCACATGAATGCCCGAGCCACGATGCAAATCATTCTCGGGATGGGCTACTACTGGATCTCCATGGAGGCGGTGCATCCACTTTGTCCGAAGAAGCTGCGACAAGTGTCAACGGTTCTCCAACCTCAATCATCTACCTCCCCACGGTCTCTACTGCATGACTACACCCTGGCCATTTGCCACTTGGGGAATTGACGTCATCGGGAAAATTGCTCCGCAGGCAGTAACAGTCACGAGTTCATCTTAGTAGCCATCGACTACTTCACCAAATGGGTCGAAGCCAAGTCCTACAAGGTACTCACCTCCAAGAAGGTCGCGCATTTCCTCAAGGAAAACATCATCTGCCGATACGGCATCCCAAATGAGGTCATATCAGACAATGGTTCACACTTCGAAGGGGAATTCGACAGACTGCTGGCTGAATTCAAGATCACACGCCACAAATCTTCTCCCTACCGGCCACAAACGAACGGCGCCGTGGAAGCAGCAAACAAAACCCTCGAGCGGATCATCCGAAAAATGACTACCCGAGGACGAGATTGGCCCGAGAAGCTGCACCTTGCACTTTGGGGCTACCGCACATCAGTCAGAACAGCCACGGGAGAAACCCCATTCGCCCTGACATACGGGATGGAAGCAGTCCTTCCCATTGAGCTGGAAATTCCCTCACTCCGAGTGTTGCTGGAAAATGACATCAACGAAGTCGAATGGCTCCGAAGCCGACATGACGAATTGGCTCTGCTAGACGAGCGACGACTAAAGGCCATGGAACACGTCCGAGCCTATCAAAGCAGGATGGCTAGAGCTTTCGACAAGAAAGTCAAATCCCGAGACATCAGGGAAGGCGACCTTGTACTCAAAGAAAAGCCTCCCACTCGAACCAACCCACTGGGAAAATGTGAACCCAATGAATCCAGTCAACGGAAGCAAACTTCGCAGATACTTCGCCTAAAGAAGAACAACTGTGCATCTCTTGGCACTCCATGTAGTGTCGAACTACGTAGACCTGAGCCCTCTAGTCCGGGGGAACGTAGGCAGCCTTAATTGGTCCGGTCTAAAAATACACAAAAAAGTCAAAAGTTTGAATGTCAATCAAGACCTCCATCAAGCTACGCACTTTTCAAGAGCACGCCCCCAACGTCACCTTGACCAAGTCAAACGACGGCGGCAACATCAAAGGACATCCGAGGGTCACTCAGCATCAAACAACTAACTCATGCCTGCTTCCAAGCCAGGGGCTTGTCTTCGCCCTCACGCGCTTCGAAAAAAAAGAGAGCTCGAGCAAGGGCTCACAAAAAAAATAAAAAAAAGAGAGCTCGAGCAAGGGCTCACAAAAAAAAGAGAGCTCGAGCAAGGGCTCACACAAAAAGAAAAGAGCTCGAGCAAGGGCTCACAAAAAAAAAACAAAAAAAGCTCAAGCAGAAGCTGCGAAAGTGAGGTCAAGAGCCCGACGCCAACAAGAGGCAAGGAAGCTACGAAAAAGACCGTCAAAGCGACTTGTCAGGGGATCATTCAACCTCTCAGCCAAGCACAAAGCCTAAGCAAAGGGGATTGCCGTCATGGCCCACACTGCTTCAGTCCGCAAATGCAACGGAAAAGTTCAAAGATGGACGCCGACAAGGTGCACAAAAGAAACAAAGGCAAACAAGAGATCTTGCGTCTCGACAAAGCTTTAAAAGTAAATCACAAATCACTAACGGTTACAACATTTCTTGATGAGTTCAAGCACGGTCTACTCTCAAGTTCACAACATGCTAAAAGACAGCTTAATACATTTAACAAATAATGTGTTTGCAAATGCAACGAATGGATACCTAGGAGGTCATTCCGCGCCGTCTGCGCTTGTCCCCTCGCCATTCTTTCCTTTCTTCCCTCGTCCCCGACGAGTCTTCTTTCGCTCCACGTGAACCAACTCTGCGTCTCTCGGTCAGAGATCGGGGTCCTCCCGTAGAGTCAAACAATCCGGTAGCTCTCGGGGCTTCATTCGCCCGTGCTTCGGCTCGGATCTCCTCCCTGCGAGTCCCGCAAAGAGGACCTCTCCCCGTCAGTCGGTCAACTCTAGTCTCGTAGTCAAACAAAGTGTCTCCCGTCACTTCCAAAGGGTCGGACCGAGCTTCGGCACTCCTAAGGCAATAGCCGCTACGGCAACCGGGTCCCAGAATCGCTACACGCCGCTCTCCAAGGCCACTTGGGACTGCCCAACACGCCGCTCATACCGGGCCAGTGCGAGTCGTCAATATGACACTCCCCCGACGTCTAAGGAGTACCACAGGAGGGAAAGCAGAATACTTCCATACCCTCAAAAAATACAAGAAGGCACCTAAAGCTGCCATACAAAGAGGAACTACCTCCGCAGTAGCAAGGTCATCCTAGCCCAACAAAGGCTCCTGCTTCATCCCAAACTGTCGGGAAACAAGCGATGGAATATAGAAGGAGGACCACGACAAACCTGGAACTCTAACAACGTAGGACCCTTCCTGCAAGACCCTCCTAGTCTCAATCCTCCAGTGGGGAACCCACCAACGGATCTGGTGCGTACCAAGCTGTGCCATCCATCTCTCCCAGGCGGACTGATCCATATCCAACACAAGAGGTCGCTGAGCAAATGACCACGGACTAAATGACGTCGGAGCCTCGGGCATGGCCTGAAGTCTCTCTCGCAGCCACAAGGTGAGCAACGCGGGGTTTCCCCCTCTCATGAAACGATCCCCAGTCACCAGACGGTCGATACCATGAAGAGTCTCCCCCAGCACCAACGGGACAATATCCTCTCCAGCTCTGCAGTGCCCAACCACATCTAGCAAAGCGCCATCGCAAATGCCAAGGGAGCCGACCAGAAAAGCATCGCCATCACGCACAAGGCAAATGCGTCCCAAGAGACATCACTCTCATCATCAACCATGAATCGCTCCGGCAGCTCAGAAATGTCAATATGACCCGAATCAAGGATCATGCCCTGCACTTCTTCCAACAAAGTACGAAGAAAGCCTGCAAGCTTCACGCTCACAGCAGCACCACCAATCAAAGGAAGCGAGATGGCCTCCACCTCCGGTCCCCCATCAAAGCCCGAAAATCCTCAAAAGTGGGCACCATTTCATTGTAGGAGAAACGTACACATGCCTCCTAACATCCCGCAACTTCGCGGCAGCCCGCAACAAATCCCAATCAGGAACCAACTCCTTAAAAGACCAAATCGAGCAAAGACGAAACCTTACCTCGAAAGCCCGTCTCTGATGCCTCATACGGCGCCGCATCCACGTTTTCAGCTGCTCAAGGAAGTGTGCTTGCTTCTCCTTCGAATGCCTCGGCAAAATTCTAGGGACGTACGAAGAATCCATGGCAAAAATGGAGGTTCCTAGAGAAAATGGGGAAGAAAGCTCAAAAATGGCTGCAAATGGGGAATGGGGAAAAGTCCAGACACTGGAAAGCATTTATGTCCTCCCAAAAAGCAAAGGTGGTCCGTACGGACCTCTTTGCAATGCAGGTCTGTCCGTACGGACCTCTTTGCAACCAGAACCCATTTCCCCAGCAAACAGTACAACAACCACTGTCCTCAGCAGGACCTTGCTCCAAACTGCCCAAACACTGGCCAAAGCCATTTCCGGCTAACATACACTACCCACAAACGCACTCTCAGCTCACGTGGCATGCACAAAAAAAAAATAAATAATAATAGCAACAATTTCTAGGACAAATCCCGGAAATCACAAAAACGACATTACATCTAAAAATAAAATGCTGTTTGCCATGCAAATACGAGTGTTTTATTACATGTACATCAAATGTCTGTTGCTAAACAAAAAAAAAAAAAGAGAGAAGATATGGAAAGAGGGAAAGCAAATGAATGCTAATCAGACTCCTCAGCATCATCATCCTCGCCAAGGTCCTCCAGAGAGAAGTCGGGCATCCCGGTGAACTCGCCCATCACGTCCTCGTCGTCAGAGTACCGAGCCCCCGCCGGAGGCTGCCACTCAAAGTAATCCGAAGGATCAAATCCGGCGAAAGGATCAAAGAAAGAAGGTTCTGACGATCCCTCACCCTGCGCATCCTGCTGAGGAAGAATTGATAAAAGGGCTGCTGCCTCGGAGCTCCCGAAGACGTCCCGGCATCCATGCTATGCCGCTCCCTCGAAGGTCCCTCCTGCTATGGCTCCGGCTCGGCTCTCAGTGGAGGAACGTCTACAGAATGCCTCGAAGGCATCGGCTGGTATGCCGGCATACGTCGCGAAGACCGGCAAGACATCTTCGACGCCATCTTCTTCGCGAAGGACCTCATCGCCACATAACGGCGAGTCAGCATATCATAGGCTCTCCCCGGGACCTGCACAAGCAAGCAGCCAAGGAAACGCTCAGCAATACAGTTATACTCAACAACAAAAAGAGAAAAATACAGAAAAGATGCCAAGATGGAAAAGAGTCAGCACACTCACCGATCTATCAGGATCCACTCGGTATGCAGCAGGAGCCTGCTCAGAAACGGGTACAGACACCCTCCTCCTCGATCCGTCCCCACGGACATACGTGAAATTCAGCCCCGACATTGGAACCTCTGGGGGAACCTGCGTGCCAGCTCTCTCTCCCTCGCCAATACCTGTGGCGTCCTCAACTTCCTCCTCACGAAGGCCCCATACTCCTCTCCATACAAAATAAACTCCTCGGCACCCACACCGCCAAGGTACCTCTCAAACTCCAGTACATCCATATCACGGAAATCCATCATCCCGAAAGGTGGGTCCCTCGGAGCTAAGGGGAGCATACCCGGGCCATGCTGCCAGAAGACCCTCTCTCCCAGATACATGACGTCGCAAGTCAGGCCCCGCAGCATCTTCCGCTACATCGTCACCAGGGGAGCACCCTCGAAATCATCAGCCTCATACCGAGCCCACGGGAACAAAACAAACCCCTCCGGGCTACCTCTCTCCAGACGCTCCTGCACATCCCCATAAGCGATGGTGAGCTTCCCCCTACTGGTCCTCCTCCTCCTCGTCGAACGAGCCCAGCCTAACATCGCAGGATAGGCCGCTACGGCCCCAGGATCTCTATCCCACGGGAACCACTGGAAGATCTCGTAGAACCACACCTGTGACAAAAGCAGAAAAGGCTCAGTGCAAAAGACAATGGAGAAATGACAGACTGCTAAATCAAAAAACAGCAATAAACTCATACCTCCAGAGCAAAGTCAAAACAGGCCAAAGAACTGGCAACACCCCGGCTAAACCGGTCCAACGGCGACTCAAGCACCGGCCGTCAGTGTAAGCCCGGACCTCGCCCACTCAACGGCAATTCAAGAACCGGCCGTCAGCATAAGCCCGGACCTCGCCCACTCAACGGCAAAGCAAGCGCAAGAGGAGCCAACGCCTCCAAGCACAGATCCCAAGGAACAAGACGCCTCCAAAATGTCAAATGGAATTCCAAGCACCGACCGTCAGCATAAGCCCGAACTTCGCCCACTCAACGGCAAAACAAGCGCAAGAAGGAGCCAGCACCTCCCAGCACAAATCTCAAGGCACAAGACGCCCCCAAAATGCTCAACGGCAACGCAAGCACCGGCCATCAAAGTAAGCCCGAGCTCCTTCCACAACAAGTCAAAAGGGACTTCTTGCAAACCCGCACATCCCCATGCACCGGCCATCAACGTAAGCCCGAAGTCACCTCCTCAGCAGGAAAAGCCCCTACAAGGCCACGATAATCCCCAACGGATAAACACCGGCAGTCATCGTAAGTCCAACCTTCTTCTCCAACAGACGAAACGTGAGCCAGTCGCACCTCTCACAGTCAAGGCTCAAGGCAGCCATGCCTCCACAACCACAGCCAAAAGACGATTCAAGTCCTCACGCATGGCACCAACCGCAGCCAGAAGACGATTCAAGTCCTCACGCATGGCACCAACCGCAGCCAGAAGACGATTCAAGTCCTCACGCATGGCACCAACCGCAGCCAGAAGACGATTCAAAGTCCTCACGCATGGCACCAACCGCCGCCAGAAGATGATTCAAGTCCTCACACATGGCACAACTGCCGCCAGAAGATGATTCAAGTCCTCACACATGGCACAACCCCCGCCAGAAGATGATTCAAGTCCTCACGCATGGCACAACTGCAACCAGAAGATGATTCAAGTCCTTATACATATCCCCAGCCCGGAAGGCTTTAAACCACTCAGTCCGGGAGACTGTATAAATCAGCCAAACTATTACCTCCAGCCTGGAAGGCTTTAAACCACTCGGTCCAGAAGACCGTATAAACCTCCCACATTATTACCTCCAGCCCGGAAGGCTTTAAACCACTCAGTCCGGAAGACCGTATAAACCTCCCACATTACTACCTCCAGCCCGAAAGGCTTTAAACCACTCGGTCCGGAAGACCGTATAAACCTCCCACATTACTATCTCCAGCCCGAAAGGCTTTAAATCACTCGGTCCGGAAGACCGTATAAACCTCCCAAATCACTATCTCCGGCCCGAAAGGCCTTAAACCACCTGTAAGTACCCCAATCTGGATCACCCCCTTTCAAACACACGGGAAACACCGCAGACTCATCCACGCAGTCTCAGAGACCTCTCTCACTCAAAACCCTCTCAAAACCCTCTCAAACCCCCAACCAAACCAAGGGAGGAGCCTTTCTCGGGATAAAAAGGGACAAAGGACCTTTTGGGAATTTTCAGAAAAGCAATTAAGGTCCGTACGGACCTCTTTGTTTCAATGATTACTAAATCCCCTTAAAGTCCACAATATTCCCTCAAATCCCGAAAGAAATGATGACTTCCCTGCAGAGTTGGTCCGTACGGACCTCTTTGCATGCAAGATGGTCCGTACGGACCTTCTTGCATGGGGGACATCATCATTCCGTAATATTCTCCATCATTGCGCATTCCTCAAATCGAGGAAATCCAAAATTCTGGATAACCAAGAAGGTCCGTACGGACCTCTTTGCTCCGAAATTTTTACTATAAATAGAGGGCTCCCCCTCCTCATTTTCACACACCTCCCTCTTCTCTCTTCCTCCCTTAGCCTTCTGGCTCCCCTCTAAGTCCTCTCGAGGCATTCCCGGCCCCTTCGGATCCTTCCGAGGCCTTCCGAGCTCCTCGTGGTGCTCCGGCCTCCCCGAGCGCTCCCGAGACGCTCCCGCGCTGCTCCGAGGCACTCTCGAGGTACTCTGAGGCCCCTCGTGGTACTCCGAGGCCTTGCCTGGTCTTTCCACGGTGTCCCGGCTCTTTCCGAGTCAAACCGACGATCCCAAACCACGCCGAAACTCTGCCCGAGTGACTCTTGCCACCACAACGCACGCCGAACCTCTGCCCGAGTGATCCCGACGATCCCCACGCACGCCGAACCTCTGCCCGAACGCAGCCTACAACCTCAACTCACGCCGAAACTCTGTCCGCAGACAACCGGTCCCTCCCGAAGCAATCCCGATCCATACCGGAACGCTACTCCGACCTCAAACACCATTCCCCAGCGGAAGACAGACACGAACCAACATTGGTAAGGCTTCCTTCCTATACTATTTCAATACATTTCCATACATAGCATACAATGTAGACATCCGATACAGCATGCATTTTTAAAAGCACACACACACACACAACATTTAAAGGATATTAGGGGTATCCGAAAGACTCGTTTTACGAGGCTACTCGGGTGAGCTCTAATATTCTAATATTCTCTTCCCGGGGAGTCATCTGACCTCCGAACTCAAAATCTCATCACACAAAAACAGTTTAAAATTATCTTTAAACTGATGCCCTTTTTCAATGTTTTGGGCTTAATAAAAACGGCGTGGCGACTCTACAAAATGCGAAAGCAAAACGGCGAGACTCCTCCAACGCGAAGGATGCCAGATGCCGGGGCCGCGAGGCCTTTCTCGGATCCGGGCTACTTCAGTTGGCGACTCCGCTGGGGAATATTTGTTTTAAAAACTTTTAAACAAAACAAAAGATTTTTAAAACGATGATGAGGGTCAAACTTTCATTTTACCCCTTCCTTTAACTGTTGTGTGTGTGTGCACGTGCTTCGTTTTTATTTTACAAAAAAAAATAAAAATACAAAAAAAATGCATCAATATACATCTGTGCATACATTTAAAATTCTTCAAAAACTTCTATTTTACTCGTAAAAGAATTTTAGAGACCGCACACTACGCGCACCGTCGCTTCGGTTACACCGCACACTATGCGCACCGCCGCTCTGATACACCGCACACTACAACCCTTAACCCGGAGTGGTCTCGCTTGCAGTCCGTTTGGTCTTCCTAGGCCTCTTGGGCGCGCACGAGATCATTCCAAACATCCCATCCTAGCCAAGCGTCAACCCCGCACGTTTGAGTCTTGAGTCACACTCTGTCCGTACTCGGTTGGTTTTTACCCGGTCAGGTGTCATACGGCTGATACATATACCATGCCGGCCATTTTCGAGTCAAGGCTCGGAACTCAAGATCCCTTGCGCAAGCAAAGTGATGAAAGGTCATGCTAAAATCTTGACTCGATCTTGATTTCCGGCTACACCTGCACGATGTTCCGTCCCGATATACATCCATGCTCGCATGACACCATGTCATCACGCCTTTGATACGTCGCCCATGATGATATGACCCAGCCAACGCCCAACGTCACAGCATCCCTTGCGCAAGCAAGGTAAAGAGAGGTCATGCCGAACTCTTGACCCGATCTTGACTCGGTGGCCGGCTCGGTTCACTATTCATATGGCTAACGCATCAAAACGAACATGACAAAGGCTCGGTCCTTAGGTTCGATTTTTCTTTAGGCCGGTGGAAACCGCTTGCACTATAGGACCCTCGCCCGGGCTGTCCACCCCGGGATGTCGAAATACGTGTGCAAAACGAGGGGCTTATAGCCGCACGTATGGTCTCCATCGACCCAGATCTAGCATAGTTGCGAAAAGAAGAGCAATCTTTTCCAACCTACCTAGGATTCTCGAGAAAACACGTTTTAAGTAAATTAAAACAAAAAAAAAAATCAGAAAATAAAAGAAACGGAAACCGCATGCCACGTGAGCTTTCCCCTTTTATCCCGTTAGGCCATTCCCATGTCTAAACCTTGCCCATCACCCTCCAGCCTAACAGAGAGTGGTCGAGAGTACCCGGAACCCGTCTCCCAAAGTGTCAAAACAAAGAAGGTCCTACCTCTTTCCCACTGTCACCAGATACCACAAATCCCCATGGCCAAGTCAAGGATAACAAGGATGAGAACGGGACCTTACCCCCAAGAAATTTCCCAACACCGGGAAGAAGTTTGGCAGTCCTCATGGCTATTGAGAAACGTCAAGGTGAGCAACAAGCCCGGATCGAAGATGCCATGCACCACTTCGGAACCTTAGCCACCCAACTACCCGGGGCTTCCTAAGCCATGATCGCTCCTACAGCCTCTAACATCTCTCATTGTCTCCCGTAAGTCAACCTCGTTACCCTCGTACGAGCCATGCAAGCTTATGACATAAGACCACAAGACCTTCCAGAGGAAAGCTTGCCCATCCAGCCTCCCGAGGTCCCGTACCACCGCCAAACAACGAACACATCTCGTGGGACGCCTCAAGCGACAGGATTTGTCCTGGAAATGGAATTCCAGATGCAATGAACGAGGGCCGTCCTCGACGAAAGAAGAAGCTATCTTCTCAACAAAACCGAAAAGAGGTAATGAATCCGTGATCCCATCGGCCGGAACCCTGAGAACCCTCAGAATGTTTGACTACTATGTCATCTACTCCAAAGAAATCTCCCCTAGTTCTCGCACAGGCCACGGCAATGTTTGCTCCATGATCACCGGGACGAAGCTTCGCACCGCCACCGAAGGCCCGAAGGTCCAGATAATCCAACCCCGTCTTGGGAAGATCTCAAAGCCACTATTGATGCTTCAAGAAAAGCCATGACAACAACGAATTGAAATGCGCAGCCGGCCTTACGCCAATCGTGCTCCTCCCACTCCGTAAACGGGAGAGACAAGCAAAACCACGAGTCCAGAGGTGAATGTTCCGACACGTTCCGATCAAATCCCAGTGAATCCTCCACTGACAGACAAAAGGCCAGCCATACCTCGAGCCACGAACCGAAAAGGGACCCTACGCCAAAGAAGCCGAAACCTGGACCCAAAGGTTGAAGATCCTTCGCCTTGACACACTCAAGCGCACTCAGCTAACATCTCGCCCGGTCCTTACTCACTTCATCTTACCCGCACAAGCTCAAGTTGGAAGAAAGCCTGGCCTGCACCATGGTTCCCATCACAAGGACACTGATGAAGCAGCCTCGTATGATTGGCAACGTCAATTACAAGCAATATCATCACTTTCACGTAGCTCGATCTTCCAAAATTTGGGGCCGACCACAACGAGCCTCTCTACATAACAGCTTCAACCGGACGAGCGCCGTCTCCTCGGGTGTTGGTAGATGGAGGATCATCCATGAACGTCCTTCCAGCCAAAATGATGGATTTGCTAGGGATCAAAGCAACCGATCTAAAACCCTCGACTGTGCAATCAAGGCATACGACTCAACATCCCGCCCAGCCTTGGGAATAGCCACCTTGAACTTGTGGTTCGGAAAACAAATGGTCCCGACAGACTTCCAAGTCATCGACATCCCAATCACCTTTCACCGCCATTTTGGGACGCCCTTGGCTACATCGATCAATGGGGTGGCATCCACTCTCCATCGTTGCGTAAAGTTCGTCCAAGGAACATGATCTCGACCATCATCTACGGCGACAAAGATAGTCACCGAAAGGACCGACACCAACGGCGTCCCGCTTTAGAGATCAAACACGATAATGACGGCATGATGCTCACAGTGGTTCACCATCGAGAGCCCAAAGGCCTGTGTGTGCCACATAGATTTGCCTTTGATTTGGGACAAGATTCCTCCCCGATGAAAATGATGAAGCACATGAACTACATCCCGGGCTCGGCTTGGGAAAGCGCCATCGTGGCACTCAATGTATCATCAATATCAAAGAATGTAATACCTTGCATGGCCTGGGATACTCTCCTACTCCCGAACACATTGCGGAGGACAAGCGAGCCGCACAAAAACGCTCCACGTATAACAAAAGGGGCTTGCACACCATCTCCGATCTTCGTCCTACAGCTTCGACATGACCAAGTACTTCACAAAGAAGGCCGGCAACTTGGAAGAAGATCCGTAAAAGGAACAGAGCCGATCACGCCAAACAAAGCCGGCCGACAACCATGGACAAGCTCCAGCAGTAACCTCGGCAAGATTCGTAGGCCTCAAGCCAAATCCCGTCCGAAGAGCATTCTCGACACACCGCCCGCCGGATCCACAACCACCACTATTCACAGCCGAATTTCGGTTCGGGAAAACCCTCTTTGGCGGAAGAATTCAAAACTCTCTCACAACAACCCCGCCTTCAACAAGCGGGACGAGTCTCGCATTCGAGCTAGCAATGCCCAAGACAAAAGCAAGAGACTCCGCAGACGATGCTTGGGACGAACCATCTGCTCCACCTCGCTCTTCAAAGAAGAAATCGAGATGCCGGATCTAATCGATTTTGTTTCGATAACTCGTGGATAGCAATGATCGGGAACGGTGACATAAAGCCTTTCAAGCCCCATCTCCTATCAAGCTCATTGCCACTCAATAACCGGGCCACATTCTCCGGACCTACCGCCAAAGAAAAAGGACATGATCGAACAACTTGGTCTCGACCCTGTCCTAGAGTCTAGTGTCAAAACTCATCCCGAGTCCATTAGCTTTGAATTTGAGTCTCTCGAGTCATCCGATGGCCTCACGCCGTAAGATTACGAACTCATTGCCAATAATGTATTCCCGTATGCTCTTAATGAATGCTTCGATCTTTCCGAGTATCTCTCTCATTGCATCTTTAACAACCGATAAATTAACTAAAACACAAACAAGCTAATAACGATTCACTTGATAAAGAAGGCATACATTAAACGAACAATACATTAAGCACATCTTTAAGCATGTTGTCAAACGAGAGAAAACCGGGCCCAAGCCGCCGAGGAGGTTTTAACCAAAGTGAATTTGGGAACCGCCAAGAGCCAAAAGAGACGCAAATCGGAAGTTTCTTCACCGCACAGAGCAAGACGCACTGACTGCATTGCTCAAAGAGTTCGTGGACGTGTTCGCTTGGTCTTACCGAGACATGCCCGGATTAGATCCTAACATTGTGGAACACCGGATTCCCTTAAATCCCGAGGCTAAGCCCATCAAGCAAAAGCTACGCCGAATCAAGCCGGAATGGTCTTTACAAGTCAAAGAGGAGATCGAAAAATGCTTCAAGCGTCGGCTTCATCGTGGTGATCGAGTACCCCACATGGCTCTCCAATATCGTCACGGCCACCAAGGCCAATGGAAAAGTACGCCGTTGCGTGGACTTCCGAGATCTCAACAAAGCAAGTCCCAAGGACGATTTTCCACTACCCAACATCGACATGTTGGTAGACACTACAGCCACTTTCAAGTCAAGTCCTTCGTGGACGGTTTTGCGGCTACAATCAGTATCAAGATGGCCGAAGAAGACCAAGAAAAGACAATTTTCACAACCCCTGGGAACCTACGCTACGCAATGCCGTTCGGACTAAAGAACGCCTGGGTTACCTACCAACGGCAAGAACCGCCCTCTTCCACGATATGATCCACAAAGAGATCGGGTACGTCGATGACATGATCGTTCACTCAAAGGGATCAGACGGACAACACCTCATGCATTCGAGAAAATTCTTCAATCGCCTCCGAAAACACTCAATGAGGCTTAACCCCGCCAAATGCACATTTGGGGTTAGCCGAGGCAAGGTTTTGGGATACATGGTCACCGAGAGAGGCATCGAGGTGGATCCTCAAAAGATCAAAGCTATCATCGAAATGAGACCACCGCAAACTCGCATGCAGGTGAAAAGCCTTCTATGGGCCGCCCGCAATATATCGCCCGCTCACAACCAATTGACCTCTATGTGCGAGCCAATCTTCAAGCCGATGAAGAAGAACGCCGACATCGAATGGAACTCGTAATGCCAAGATGCCTTTGAAAAATAAAAGCATACCTTGTGAGTCCTCCGATTCTCTCGTCCTCCCCACGAGGAAAAGCCACTCACTGCTATACTCTAATCGTGACCGACACCGCAGCTTGGAGCCATGCTCGTCAAGAAAAGAAAGAGTCACGGGTCGAAACGCCATCTACTTCGTCTGGCCGAAAGTTTCAAGGCAATAACTCAACTACTCAGCCCTCGAGAAAACCTCGCGCAGCCTGTAATGGGTTGTCGGAAACTACGGCACTACATGCAGCCGCACACGCACACTTGGTTTCCAAAATGGACCCACCAAGTACCTCTTCGACAAACCATCTCTCGTCAATGAGGCTCGCCAAATGGTCTTTCTTCCCGGCGGAATTTGACATCAAGTACGTAAAACCAAAAATCAATCAAGGGACGGGCCATGGCCGAACAACCGGCCGATTTCCCAACCGACGAGGCTCGAGGCCCCGAACCACAATTTCCAGACGAGGGAATCTTCGCAATCGAAGGCGAAAACCGATGGCAACTGTTTCTTGACTGAGCGGCCAACCAAAAGGGAAACGTGCACGGTATGCTCTTGGTGGATCCCAAGGACGAGCACACCCCAATTGCTATAAAGCTCAATTTCGAGGTAACCAACAATGCCGCCGAATATGAAGCTCGCGCCGCCGACTACAAGCCGCACTCGAGAGGAATGTCCGTAAACTCGAAGTTTATGGGGACTCACTTTGATCATCAACCAAGTCTCCAACAAGTGGAAAACCATAGACCCGGCTTGCAAAAATACCATGCTCGCATAGTAGGACCTCATCACACATTCCAAGAGGTCACCTTCCATTACTTGCCAAGAGACTCAAACAGTTTGCAGATGCCTTAGCCACCCTTGGCCTCCTCAGGAAATCCCCCGAAGGAAAAGCAATCAAACCCTTCAAAGCTCTGGACGAAAGGAAGTTCCCGCCACTGTTGTGAGATCGAACCCAACCTAAGCCCGTCAATGAGCCATGGTATAACCGCATCTTCCAATACCTCAAGAAGCGGGAAACCACCTTCACGAACAAGGAAGACCCACACACAGTAAGGGATCAAAACCAAGAGCATCATGGCCCTAAAACGCCTTGCCTCTCACTTCGTCATCCTCTGGGACATGCTATACAAGAAACACTACCTACGGGCCACTCCTACGCCGCATCGCCAAGAAGAAGCAAGCAAGTTCATGAACGAAGTCCACAATGGGGCTGCGGTCCCCACATGAATGCCGAGCCCCGATGCAAATCATTCTCGATGGGCTACTACCGGATCTCCATGGAGGCAGATTGCATCCACTTTGTCCGAAGCCGCGACAAGTGCCAACGGCCGCTCCAACCTCAATCATCTCGCCGCCCCACGATCTCTACCGCATGACTACACCTCGCCCTTTGCCACTTGGGAATTGACGCCATCGGGAAAATCGCTCCGCCAGCAAAGAACGGTCACGAAGTTCATCTTAGTAGCCATCGACTACTTCACCAAATGGGTCAAGCCAAGTCCTACAAGGTACTCACCTCCAAGAAGGTCGCGCATTTCCTCAAGGAAAACATCATCTCGCCGATACGGCATCCCAAATGAGGTCATATCGACAACGGCTCACACTTCAAGGAGAATTCGACATCGGGCCGGGCCGAATTCAAGATCACACGTCACAAATCTTCTCCCTACCGACCACAAACAAACGGCGCCGTGGAAGCAAAGAAACAAAACCCTCGAACGGATCATCCGAAAATGACCACCCGAGGACGAGATTGGCCCGAGAAGCCGCACCTTGCACTTTGGGGCTACCGCACATCGGGCCGTAATGTACCACGGGAGAAACCCCATTTGCCCCGACTACGGGACGGAAGCAGCCCTTCCCATCGAGCTAGAAATTCCTCACTCCGAGTGCCGCTGGAAAATGACATCAACGAAGCCGAGTGGCTCCGAAGCCGACATGACGAATTGGCTCGCTAGATGAGCGACGACTAAAGGCCATGGAACACGTCCGAGCCTATCAAAGCAGATGGCTAGAGCTTTCGACAAGAAAGTCAAATCCCGAGACATCGAGAAGGTGACTCAGACTCAAAGAAAAGCCTCCCACTCGAACCAACCCACTGGGAAAATGGGAACCCACATGGATCGGCCCTTTCGTAGTTCAAAAGATCTTCTCCGAGGCGCCATGAAGCTACCGTACCTAGACGGCAATCCCTTCATGAATCTAGTCAACTAAGCAAACTTCGCAGATACATCGCCCGAAGAAGAACAATCACATCTCGGGCACTCCATGTAGTGTCGAACTACGTTGCACTCGAGCCCTCTAGTCCGGGGAACGTAGGCAACCTTAATTGGTCCGGTCTAAAATACACAAAAAGCTAAAAGTTTGAATGTCAATCAAGATCTCCATCAAGCTACGCACTTTTCAAGAACACGCTCCAAAGAGCCACTCACTCAAGTCAAACGACGGCGGCAACATCAAAAGACATCCGAGGGTCACTCAAAGATCAAACGACCGACTCATGTCGCTTCAAGCCAGGGCTTGTCTTCGCCCTCACGCACTTCAAAAAAAAAGAGCTCGAGCAAGGGCTCACAAAAAAAAAACAACAAAAGAAGCTCAAGCAGAAGCTGCGAAATTGAGGTCAAGAGCCCGACGCCAACAAGCGGCAAAGAAGCTACGAAAAAGACCGTCAAAACGATTTGTCAAGGGAGCATTCAACGTCTCAGCCAAATACAAAGCCTCAAAGAAAGGGGATTGCCGCTGTGGCCTGCATCGTTTGGCCCGCGAATGCAATGTAAAAGTCCAAAGATGGACGCCGACAAAGTGCACAAATGTACAAAGGCTAACAAGAGATCTTGCGTCTCGACAAAGCTTTAAAAGTAAATCACAAATCACTAACGGTTACAACATTTCTCTGATGAGTTCAAGCACGGTCTACTCTCAAGTTCACAACATGCTAAAATACAAATTTTAATACATTTAACTAATAATGTGTTTGCAATGCAATGAATGGATACCTAGGAGGTCATTCCGCGCCATCTCGCGCTGTCCTCGCCATTCTTTTCCTTTCTTCCTCGTCCCCGGCGAGTCTTCTTTCGCTCCACGTGAACCAACTCGCGTCTCTCGCCCGAGATCCGGGGTCCTCCCCGTAGAGTCAAATAATCCAAGAGCTCTCGTGGCTTCATTCGCCCGTGCTTCGCTCGGATCTCCTCCCTCGCGAGTTCAAAGAGAACCTCTCCCCGTCGCCGGTCAACTCTAGTCTCGTAGTCAAACAAAGTGTCTCCCGTCACATCCAAAGGGTCGACTGTGCTTCGGCACTCCTAAGGCAATAGCCGCTACGGCAACCGGGTCCCGTAATCGCTACACGCCCGCTTCTCCAAGACCACTTGGGATCGCCCAACACGCCGCTTCATACCAGCCGTATACCGAGTCGTCAACACAACGCTCCCCGACATCTAAGGAGTACCACAGAGGGAAAGCGGAATACTTCCATACCCTCGTACAATACAAGAAGGCACTGAGCCGCCATACAAAGAGGAACTACCTCCGCAGTAGCAAGGTCATCCTGCACTCAACAAAGGCTCCTCGCTTCATCCCAAACCGCGGAAACAAGCGACGGAATATAGAAGGAGGACTATGACAAACCCGGGAACTCGACAACGTAGGACCCTTCCCGCAAGATCCTCCCGGTCTCAATCCTCCAGTGCAGTAACCCAACAAATGGATCCTGATGCGTACCAAGCCGTGCCATCCATCTCTCCCAGTGATCGATCCATATCCAACACAAGAGGTCGCTGAGCAAATGACCACGGGCTAAACGACGTCTGAGCTCGGGCATGGCCTCGAAGTCTCTCGCAGCCACAAGGTGAGCAAAGCGGGCTTCCCCTCTCATAAAACGATCCCTGGCCGCTGCACGGCCGATACCATGAAGAGTCTCCCCAAGACCAACGGGACAATATCTTCTCCACTTCAGCGTCTCTACCACATCTAGCAAAGCGCCATCACAAATGCCAAGGAACTCGACTGCAAAAGCGCCGCCATCACGCACAAGGCAAATACATCCCAAGAGACGCCACTCATCATCAACCATGAACCGCTCCGGCAGCTCGAAATGTCGATATGACCCGAATCAAGGATCATGCCCCCGCACTTCTTCCAACGAAGTACGAAGAAAGCCCGCAAGCTTCACGCTCACCGCAAAGACCACCAACCAAAGGAAGCGAGATGGCCTCCACCTCCGGTCCTCCAATCAAAGCCCGAAAATCCTCAAAAGTGGGCACCATTTCATTGTAGGAGAAACAAGACACGTGCCTCCTCACATCCTGCAACTTCGCGGCAGCCCGCAACAAATCCCAATCAGAACCAACTCCTTAAAAGACCAAACCGAGCAAAGACGAAACCTTACCTCGAAAGCCCGTCTCCGATGCCTCATACGGCGCCGCATCCACGTTTTCAACCGCTCAAGGAAGTGTGCTTGCCTCTCCCGCGAAAGCCTCGGCAAAATTCTAGGGACGCATTTCGAAGAATCCATGGCAAAAATGGAGGTTCCTAGAGAAAATGGGGTAGAAAGCTCGAAAATGGCCGCAAATGGGGAAATGAGGAAGAACCGTGCACCGGAAAGCATTTATGTCCTTCCCCAAAGCAAGGTTGGTCCGTACGACCTTCTTTTGCATGCTGGGCATGTCCGTACGGACCTCCTTGCAAACGTAACCCATTTCCCGTAAAGCGCATAAAACCACCGTCCCCGCAAACCTTGCTCCAAACAGCCCAAACACTGGCCAAAGCCATTCCCGGCAAACATACACTACCCACAAACACACTTTCAGCTCACGTGGCATGTACAAAATAAAAAATAATAATAGCAACAATTTCTAGGACAATTCCCGGGAATCACAAAAATAAATGACATTACATCTTAAAATAAAATACTGTTCTCCATGCAAATACATGTGTTTTATTACAGGTACCCAAAAATGTCTGTTGCTAAACAAAAAAAAAAAGAGAGGGATATGAAAAGAGGGAAAGCAAATGAATACTACTCAGAATCCTCAGCATCATCATCCTCGCCAAGATCCTCCAAAGAAAAGTCGGGCATCCCAGCGAACTCGCCCGTCACATCCTCATCATCGGAATACCGAGCACCCTCCTGAGGCTCCCACGAGAAGTACTCAGAAGGATCAAATCCGGCGAAAGGATCAAAGAAAGAAGGCTCTGAGGAACCCTCACCCTGTGCGCCGTGCGGAGGCATGAACTGATAAAAGGGCCGCTCCTCGAAGGCCCCCGCAGCCTCCCGAAGACGCCCCGCATCCATGCTATGCCGCCTCAAAGGCCCCTCCCTGCTGCGGCTCCGGCTCGGCTCTAGGCGGAGGAACGTCCACAGAATGCCTCGAAGGCATAGGCTCGTACGCTGGCACACGACGCGAAGACCGACAGGACACCTTCGACGCCATCTTCTTAGCAAAGGAGCGCATCGCCACGTAACGGCGAGTCAACATATCGTAGGCTCTCCCCGGGACCTGCACCAACAAGAAGCCAAGGAAACGCTCAGCAATGCAGTTATACTCAACAACAAAAAGAGAAAAATGCAGAAAAGATGCCAAGATGGAAAAGAGTTAGCACACTCACCGATCTGTCGGGATCCACTCTATGTAGCGTGAGCTCGCCCGAACGGGTGGCATGCACACCCTCCTCTCGATCCGTCCCCGCGGACGTACGTGAAATCCGCCCCGGCATCGGAACCTCTGGGGAGCCGCGGCCGCCCTCTCTCCCGCGCCAAAGACTCGCGGCGGCCTCGCCTTCCTCCTCACGAAGGCCCCGTACTCCTCTCCATACAAAATGAACTCCTGCGCCGACACCGCCAAGGTACTCTCGAAGTCAAGCACATCCATATCCCGGAGTCAAGCATCCCAAAGGGAGGGTCCCTGAGCCACGGAAGCACACCGGGGCCATGTCGCTGTAAGACTCGCTCCCCTGTGTGGCATGGCGTCACAAGTCAAGCCTCGCAAAGATCTTCCGCCGCGCCGTTCACCTCGGAGCCCCTCAAACTCATCTCCCTCATACCGAGTCCACGGGAACAAGACAAACCCCTCACGGCCTATCCTCTCGCACGCTCCCGCACATCCCCGTAGGCGATGGTGAGCTTCCCCGCCGGTCCTCCTTCCTCGCCGTACGAGCCCATCCCAAAGATAGCAGTGGTACGCAGCAATGCCCCAGGATCCCTATCCCACGGGAAGCACCGAAAACCTCATAAAACCACACTCGCGATACAAAACAGAGAAGGCTCAACGCAAAAGACAATGGAGAAAAGACAAGTTGCTAAATCAAAAACAAAGAATAAACTCATACCTCCAGAGCAAAGTCAAAACAGCTAACGAATCAAGCAACCCCCTGGCTAAACCGGTCCAAGGAAAAGTAGAGCTCGCCAAGCCTCGCTCGCCCCTAAGCAATGTCGCAGACTCTATCCAGACGCTCAAGCTCTCCAACAGAGCAAAGGGAGCCGCGGTCGCGTGGTTCGAGAACAAAGTCTCTGATGCACGCATACCACAAAAGGGAGCGCGCCAATAAGCCGCGTCACTGTACCAGCCTGCACCCCGGATGTAGGCCCCACATCGCCGTGATCCTCATCTCCACGTCGCCGTACAAAGATCCCTGTGCCCCCTGCGAGGACGAGGCTCAAAGCCCAACAATCACCAAGACCACATCGGAGATCATATCCTCTCCACCGCACCGGCCCTCCTCAAGGAAAGCCCGATAATCGCAAAGAAAGCCTGGGCGGCGTCACCGTCACCTCTCCCCAGCTCGATGGAAGGTGCGAGTGGTATCCCACCGCACTGTAGGCCAAGGAAGACGCTCTTGTTCTTCCTCGTGTAAACCCCACCAGTTCTCAACGAACACACCTGTGCCGTGCGTAGACCAGCCTCCGGGACTCGGCCACCGTCCACGGAAATATCTGCATCCACGCCATAGCTCAACAACAATGCTCGAGCGATCCTCGAAGTTCATCCTTCGCCTTCCCTGCCATAAGCTCCCGCATCCCGCAGTAAACACAAGAAAGGTACGCCAATCACGCATTTAATATAAAGGCACATATAACCCGTCACAAAACACGGCACATATAATGCACATAATTTTCACATACATTATACATATAATTTTTCCCATGCAAATTCCGTCACAAAAACACGGCACTCCACTGTACACATTTTCAAAAAAAAAAAAAGAAAGGTCCTCGCCCACTTCAACGGCAATTCAACCACCGGCCGCCAAGCTGCAAGACCGGTCCTCGCCCACTCCAACGGCATTCAACCACCGCCGCCGCCAGAAGACCGGTCTCGCCGCCACCTAACGGCAATTCGATCCCCGCCGTGCCGGGCCAGAAGACCGGGTCTCGCCACTTCAACGGTAATTCAACCACCGCCATCGCCGTAAGACCGGTCCTCGCCCACTTCAACGGCAAATCAACCACCGGTCATCAGCGTAAGACCGGTCCTCGCCCACTTCAACGGCAAATCAACCACCGGCCATCAACGTAAGACCGGTCCTCGCCCACTCAACGGCAATTCAAGAAGGAGCCAACACCTCCCAGCACGAATATCAAGGCACAAGACGCCCCCAAACGCTCAACGACCACTCAACCACTGGAGATCCGAAGTCATCTTCCCGCGTAAAAGGGCCCCTACAAGGCCACGCATCCTCAAAGAATTCAAGCACCGGCATTCAGATGTAAGCCCGAACTTCGCCCACTTCAACGGCAGCGCAAGCACCGGCCATCAAAGTAAGCCCGAGCTCCTCCCCCAACAAGTCGAAAGGGAAGTCATACAGATCGCATATCCTCAAAGACCGGCCATCATCCTTGCCCGCTCAACGGCAAAACAGCACAAGAAGGAGCCAACACCTCCGAGTACAAGTCCCAAGGCACGAAGCGCTCCAAACGCCAAATGGTGAAGCAATCACCGACCATCATCCTTGCCCGCTCAACGGCAAACAGCACAAGAAGGAGCCAACACCTCCGAGTACAAGTCCTAAGGCACGAAGCGCTCCAAAAACGCCAAATGGTGAAGCAATCACCGACCGTCATCCTTGCCCACTTCAACGGCAAGCTCAAACACCGGCAGCCATCGTAAGTCCAACCTTCTACATCAACATGCAAAAACACAAAGGCATCTACGCTCTCGGGCACAAGGCAGCCACGCTTCCACACTGCGGCTAGAAGACGATTCAAAGTCCTCGCGCATCCACACCTGCGGCTAGAAGACGATTCAAAGTCCTCGCGCATCCACACCTGCGGCTAGAAGACGATTCAAAGTCCTCGCGCACCACATCAAACTGCGGCTAGAAGACGATTCAAAGTCCTCGCGCATTACATCCACAACTGCGGCTAGAAGACGATTCAAAGTCTCGCGCACCACATCAAACCGCGGCTAGAAGACGATTCAAAGTCTCGCGCATTACATCAACCGCCGCCGGAGACGATTCAAAGTCCTCTGTGGCACCAACCGCCGCGATGACGATTCAAAGTCCTCCGGCGTGGCACCAACCGCCGCCAGATGACGATTCAAAGTCCTCCAAACGTGGCACCAACAAAGAATCGAAGACGATTCAGTCCTCACTCTACCTCCACCGGAAGGCTTTAAACCACTCGGTCCGGAAGACCGTATAAACCTCCCACATCGCTATCTCCGGCCCGGAAGGCCTTAAACCACCCGATTAGGAAAATCGTAAAATTTCCATCCCAGGATGCCACCACGTCCTCATAACTGACCTCGGCGGTCACCACATCCTTACCACTGACCTCGGCGGTCACACAACACTTCAGGGCACCACCACGCCCACCTGCACTCACAAATTCACGACCTCCGAACTACGACTGTGCTTGATTCCCGCCAGGATACGTAGGAATCCTATCACAGGGTCCAGCCATCGACCTATACGGTCACCTAGGACACCACCACGTCCTTCCCATCGACCTATACGGTCACCTAGGACACCACCACGTCCTTCCCCTCGACCTAAACGGTCACCTAGGACACCACCATGTCCTTCCCCTCGACCTATACGGTCACCCAGGACACCACCACGTCCTCACCACTGACCTCGGCGGTCACACAACACTCCAGGGCACCACCACGCCCGCATTCACAAAACACTCACCCCACATCCGAACTACGACCAGGCTTGATTCCCGCCAGGGATACGTAGGAATCCTATCACAGTGGTCCAGCTATTGACCTAAACGGTCACCCAAAAGGACACCACCACGTCCTCACTTTGACCCTCACGGTCACTTCCTCTCCCAGCACGCGATCCAGATTAGGACCCTTATCTTATCGGCGACCCCACTTCTTCCATAAGTGACGTCGTCGAGGGCTTCGTAAGTACCCCAATCTGGATCACCCCTTTCAAACACACGGGAAACACCGCGTACTCATCCACGCAGCCTCGTAGACCTCTCTCACTCAAAACCCTCTCAAAACCCTCTCAAACCCCCAACCAAACCAAGGGAGGAGCCTTTCTGGGATAAAAAGGGACAATAGGACCTTTTGGGAATTTTCAGAAATCGAAAAGCAATTAAGGTCCGTACGGACCTCTTTGTTTCAATGATTACTAAATCCCCTTAAAGTCCACAATATTCCCTCAAATCTCAAGAAATGATGACTTCCTGCAGAGTTGGTCCGTACGGATCTTTGCATGCAAGATGGTCCGTACGGACCTTGCTGCATGGGGGACATCATCATTCCGTAATATTCTCCATCATTGCGCATTCCTCAAATCGAGGAAATCCAAAATTCTGGATAACCAAGAAGGTCCGTACGGACCTCTTTGCTCCGAAATTTTTACTATAAATAGAGGGCTCCCCCTCCTCATTTTCACACACCTCCCTCTTCTCTCTTCCTCCCTTAGCCTTCTGGCTCCCCTCTAAGTCCTCTCGAGGCATTCCCGGCCCCTTCGGATCCTTCCGAGGCCTTCCGAGCCCCCTCGAGGTGCTCCGGCCTCCCCGAGCGCTCCCGAGACGCTCCCGCGCTGCCGAGGAACTCTCGAGGTACTCGAGGCCCTCGTGGTACTCCGAGGCCTTGCACAGTCTTTCCACCTGTCCCGCTCTTTCCGAGTCAAACCGACGATCCCAAACCACGCCGAAACTGCCCGAGTGACTCCTGCCACCACAACGCACGCCGAACCTCTCGCCCGAGTGATCCCGACGATCCCCACGCACGCCGAACCTCGCCCGAACGCAGCCTACAACCTCAACTCACACCGAAACTCGTCCGCGTACAACCGGTCCCTCCCGAAGCAATCCCGATCCATACCGAACGCTACTCCGACCTCAAACACCATTCCCAAATGAAGACAGGACACGAACCAACATTGGTAAGGCTTCCTTCCTATACTATTTCAATACATTTCCATACATAGCATACAATGTAGACATCCGATACAGCATGCATTTTTAAAAGCACACACACACACACACACAACATTTAAAGGATATTAGGGGTATCCGAAAGACTCGTTTTACGAGGCTACTCGGGTGAGCGCTAATATTCTAATATTCTCTTCCTGGAGTCATCTCGACCTCCGAACTCAAAATCTCATCACACAAAAACAGTTTAAAATTATCTTTAAACTGATGCCCTTTTTCAATGTTTTGGGCTTAATAAAAACGGCGTGGCGACTCTACAAAATGCGAAAGCAAAACGGCGAGACTCCTCCAACGCGAAGGATGCCAGATGCCGGGGCCGCGAGGCCTTTCTCGGATCCGGGCTACTTCACCACCCGATTAGGAAAATCGTAAAATTTCCATCCCAGGACACCACCACGTCCTCACAATTGACCTCGGCGGTCACCACATTTTAGGACACCACCACGTCCTCACAACTGACCTCGGCGGTCACACAATACTTTAGGGCACCACCACGCCCGCACTCACAATTTCACGACCTCTGAACTACGACCAGGCTTGATTCCCGCCAGGGATACGTAGGAATCCTATCACAGGGTCCAGCCATCGACCTATGCGGTCACCCAGGACACCACCACGTCCTTACAACTGACCTCAGCGGTCACACAACACTTTAGGGCACCACCACGCCCGCATTCACAAAACACTCACAGATTCCCTACACCCAAACTACGACCAGGCTTGATTCCCGCCAGGGATACGTAGGAATCCTATCACAGGGTCCAGCCTACTGACCTAAACGGTCACACAATAGGACACCACCACGTCCTCACACTGACCTCCCCGGTCACTTTATCTCCCAGCACGCGATCCAGATTAGGACCCTTATCTTATCGGCGACCCCACTTCTTTCATAAGTGACGTCGTCGAGGGGCTTCTGTAAGTACCCCAATCTGGATCACCCCCTTTCAAGCACACGGGAAGCATCGCTGACTCATCAACGCAGTCTCGACGACCTCTGGCACTCAAAACCCTCTCAAAACCCCTAGCCAAACCAAGGGAGGAGCCTTCCTGGGATAAAAAGGGATAAAAGGACCTTTTAGGAATTTTCAGGAAATTGGAAAAGCAAAAATGGTCCGTACGGACCTCTTTGTTTTCATAATTACTGAATCCCCTTAAAGTCCACAATATTCCCTCAAATCCCGGAGAAAATGATTACCCTCATGCTTAGTTGGTCCGTACGGACCTCTTTGCATGTCAAGATGGTCCGTACGGACCTTATTGCTCAGGGGACATCATAATTCCAGAATATTCACCATCATCACATATTCCCTCAAATCGAGGAAAACCAAAATTCTGGATAACCAAGAAGGTCCGTACGGACCTTCTTGCACCTAAACTGGCACTATAAATAGAGGGTTCCCCCTCCCTCATTTTCACACTCCTCCCACTTCTCTCTTCCTCCCTAAGCCTTCAGGCTTCCCCTCTAAGTCCTCTCGAGGCACTCCCGGCCCCTTTCGGATCCTTCCGAGGCCTTCCGAGCTCCCTTGTGGTGCTCTGAAGCCTCCCGAGCGCTCCGCGATGCTCCCGCCGCCCGAGGCACTCTCGAGGTACTCGAGGCCCCTCGTGGTACTCCGAGGCCTTGCTCGGTCTTTCCACGGTGTCCCGCTCTTTCCGAGTCAAATCGGCGGTCCCAAACCACGCCGAAACTCTGCCCGAGTGACTCCTGCCACCCCAACGCACGCCGAACCTCTGCCCGAGTGATCCCTGCGATCCCCACGCACGCCGAACCTCTGCCCGAATGCAGCCTGCAATATCAACTCACGCCGAAACTCTGTCAGCAGACAACCGGTCCCTCCCGAAGCAATCCCGATCCGTACCGGAATGCTACTCCGACCTCAAACACTATTCCTCAAGCGGAAGATAGACACGAACCAACATTGGTAAGGATTCCTTCCATTACTATTTCAATACATTTCAATACGTAGTGTACAATGTAGACATCCGACACAGCATGCATTTTTAAAAGCACACGCACACACACACAACATTTTAAAGGATATTAGGGGTATCCGAAAGACTCATTTTACGAGGCGACTCGGGTGAGCTCTAATATTCTAATATTCTCTTCCCGAGGAGTAATCTGACCTCTGAACTCAAAATCTCATCACACAAAAACAGTTTAAAATTATCTTTAAACTGATGCCCTTTTTCAATGTTTTGGGCTTAATAAAAACGGCGTGGCGACTCTACAAATGCGAAAACAAACGGCGAGACACCTCCAACACGCAACGCTGAAGCGGAATAAAGCCAGATGCCGGGGCGCGATTGCGCTGCCTCTCGGATCCGGGCGACATTCCCGAACAGCGACACGAATGCGAGATGCCTCGGGGCCCCTCCACGCGTGAGCCGGATCCCGGGTAATTTCAGATCCGAGGAGGAGACCAAACTAGCCGGGAGTTACGCGATGCTGAGGCACAGGCTGACCCAGACAACGTGACCGACGATCCGGCAGCAGACTTTGAGAGACTCATAGAGAGGAGAGCCAAGATGAGGGATGACCCTGAAGTTATGGCCCGGAGGACAGCTTTGAGAGAGGAAAGGGCTGCCCAGGCGGCATTGAGAGCTGCCGAATTGGTTGACTCACCGACTCATATTATTTCTGAGCTGGGACGACGGGAGACAGAACTGTTTGGGATAGCTAAGCCAAAGACCTCCCGAGGACCGAGGAAGAGGAAGAAGAAGAATGCTAATTCGGGAGTGGGAACGAGTGACTAGGATTAGGTGACCGGTCATTGTATCCCTTGTTGCCGACACAGACAATTTAGATGTTCTTTTTAAAAGATATTATTTCTGCTAATGTTAATGAGTCGAGAGTAGACCGTGCTTGAACTCATCAATGAATGTATTAATGTGATGAAAGTTGAAATTACTTCAGAACTTAATCAAGACACATTTTGGTAATCACGAATACAACTGTTGACAGGATTTGGTGATTTTTATGATTTTTAGACCGAACCGCGAACGACTGCCTACGTTCCCCTTTTACATAATGGACTAAGGGGCTCAGGTTTCCATAGTTCGACCGAATTAACTTTGTGTTTAAGAAAGGGATAGATTGAAGGGGGACAAGTGGTGCAACCCTATTTTTTACCTAGACCGCCCGTTTTTAGGGTTTTCAGCCTAGTTGGGTATATTCTTTTAGCACCTAGCGCGCCCTTTGTTTTGCACGGACTGCCTTTTGAGAGGTTTTCAGTCTCGTATGGGTACATTATTTTCGCGCTTTTGTTTTTGTTTTTGTTTTTTTATTTTTTTATTTTTTATAGAGGGGAAGACTCGATTCAGACGTAATAGCGGCGTAATTTTTCGCCGTTCACCGGGTGCATGAAGGGATTACCATCCAAATCTGTCAACTTCATTGCTTCGCCAGAGAAGATCTCCTTTACCAAATACGGGCCTACCCAGACTGGCGCCCACTTGCCCAAATGACTGAATTGATTCGGCAACTTTTCTTTTAGGACCAAGTCACCCACTTTAATGTCGCGGGGATGTACCTTCTTGTCAAAGGCCCTATCCATGCGCTTCTGATAAGCCCGGATGTGCTCCATCGCCTTAAGCCTTCGTTCATCCAGAAGAGCTAACTCGTCATGTCGACTCTGAAGCCAGTCTATCTCGTTGACTTCATTTTCAAGCAGAACCCGAAGAGAGGGTATTTCTAATTCAATGGGCAAAACGGCTTCCATTCCATATGTCAAAACGAACGGAGTTTCGCCGGTGGCTGTTCTCACTGAAGTGCGGTAGCCCCATAGTGCCAAGTGAAGCTTCTCAGGCCAATCCCAGCTCCTTTCGGCCATCTTCCGGATGATCCTTTCCAGGTTCTTGTTTGCTGCCTCGAAAACACCATTAGTTTGAGGGCGATAAGGGGAGGACTTATGTCGCTTGATCCTGAATTCCGCGAGCAGTTCGTCGGTATGTCCCTCGAAATGTGACCCGTTGTCTGAGATAATCTCATTCGGAACTCCGTATCGGCACATAATGTTTTCTTTTATGAAACGGGCTACCTTTTTGGAGTTGAGGACCTTGTAGAATGCCGCTTCAACCCACTTGGTGAAGTAATCCACAGCGACCAATATGAATTCGTGCCCGTTGCTTCCGGCAGGAGTTATCTTCCCAATAACGTCAATCCCCCAAGTTGCAAATGGCCAAGGAGTGCTCATACAATAGAGGTCATGGGGAGGTATATGGTTGAGATTGGAGAACCGCTGACACTTATCACAGGTTTGCACAAACTGAATACAGTCAGTCTCCATGGAGATCCAATAATAACCCATCCTGAGTATGCTGAACATCAAGGCTCGGGCGTTCATATGTTGTCCACATGCACCACCATGGACTTCTTCCATGACCTTTCTGGCCTTAGACTTGCTGATGCAGAGTAGAAGTGGGCCTCGGTGCCTTTTCTTCCATAAGTCATCTCCCAGAATAACGTACTGTGCAGACAACCTTTTCAACGCTTGTAAACTTTTGGTGCGGAGGCCTTCTTTCGGCCTACCATCCTCTTCTGTCGGGAACGAAGCTTCGCCATGCTTAAGGTACTGAAAGATCTGGCTGTACCATAGGTCATCAATTTTTTCTAGCTCAATCTGACAACAGTAGGCAGGGTTCTCGCGCCTCCCAACTCTGAATGGCTTTACTGACTTTCCCTCTGGAATCTCTACCAAAGAGGCTAAAGTGGCCGGGGCATCCGCGAACCTGTTCTTGTCCCGGGGTAGATAGTGGAACGCAACCTCCTTGAATTGGTCGATCAGGTCCTCCATGTAAGCATAGTACATCTGCAGGTACTGGTCCACAGTCCTCCACTTATTGGACACCTGATTGATGATTAGCTGAGAGTCTCCGTACACCTCCAACTTTTCGACATTTCGCTCTAAAGCTGCCTTGAGGCCAGCTATACAAGCTTCGTATTCCGCGGCATTGTTAGTAGATGGGAAATTCAATTTGATAGCAATGGGGGTGTGCACATCCTTTGGATCAACCAGCACCATGCCGATACCATTGCCCCTTTTGTTGGTGGCACCATCAAAGAACAACTGCCAATGGTCTGTACCTTCTATCATGAAGATTCCATCATCTGGAAATTGGGGTTCGAACTCGGGCGCTTCTGAGCTCGGAAAATCTGCCAAATGATCTGACAGAGCTTGGCCTTTGATTGCCTTGCGGGTCACGAACTTGATATCAAATTCAGCTAAGAAGAATGACCATTTCGCAAGCCTCGATGACAGAGAAGACTTACCGAATAGGCATTTGATGGGATCCATCTTTGACACCAGGTGTACTGTATGTGCCAAGAGGTAGTGTCTCAATTTGCTGACCACCCATAGCAAAGCTGCACAGGTTTTCTCTAGAGCTGAGTAATTCAATTCACTGCCCTGAAGTTTTTGGCTGACGAAGTAGATGGCGTTTTCCACTTTTGAATCTGGCTTTTCTTGCGCAAGCATGGCCCCGACAGCCGTATCTGTAACTGTCAAATATAGCAACAAGGGCTTGTCCTTATGTGGAGGACACAGGATTGGGGGATGGACCAAGTAGGCCTTGATTGTCTCGAAGGCGGTCTGACACTGTTCGTTCCATTCAACCTCCTGATTCTTTCGGAGCAGCTTGAAGATCGGCTCACAAATAGAGGTTAGCTGGTGGATGAATCGACTGATATATTGGAGACGGCCCATGAAAGCCTTTACCTCTGTGACTGTCGTCGGCGGCTTCATCTCCATGATGGCTTTAATCTTTCTTGGATTGGCTTCGATTCCTCTTTCAGTGACCATGTATCCCAGAACCTTTCCTCGGACTACGCAAAAAGTGCATTTTGCTGGGTTTAGTCTCATGACATGCTCCCGCAGACGGTTGAAGAATTTCCTCAAGTCGACCAAGTGTTGGCCATCTGATCCCTTGGAATGGATAATCATATCATCAACATAGACCTCGATCTCCTTGTGGATTATGTCATGAAAGAGCGCAGTGACTGCCCGCTGATAAGTAGCGCCGGCATTCTTCATACCAAAGGGCATAACCGTGTAACAAAAGGTTCCCCAAGGGCTGGTGAAGGCAGTCTTTTCCTGATCTTCTTCTGCGACTTTAATTTGATTGTAACCCGCAAAGCCATCCACAAATGACTTGACTTCAGAATCGGCGCAGTATCCACCAATGCATCGATATTGGGCAAGGGAAAATCATCCTTCGAGCTAGCCTTGTTTAGGTCCCTGAAGTCCACACAAACCCTGACTTTGCCATTCGACTTGGTTACCGTCACTATGTTAGCCAACCACTTGGGGGTATTCGACCACTCTAATGAAACCCACTCTGAGTAGCTTTTCTATTTCTTCTTTGACCTGGAGAGACCATTCTGGCTTGATCCGGCGAAGTTTCTGCTTAACTGGCCTGGCTTCTGGGTCCAGGGGTATTCGGTGCTCAATAGTTGAAGTGTCCAACCCGGGCATATCTTTGTAGGACCAGGCAAATATGTCCACATATTCCTTGAGCAAATCAATGAGGACTTTCCGTTCTTCCCCGATGAAGAAACTGCCAATCTGTGTCTCTTTGGGCTCTTCGGTAGTTCCCAAATTCACTGTAGTTAATACCTCATCGGCAGCTTGGGCCCAATTGTCGTCTCGATCAAAAACCTGCTTTATATTATCATTTAAAAAGTTTTCATCTAAAAAGTCTGTGTCCTCTTCAAATGAATCATTATTAACCACTTTTAAGTCATTAAGATTTGTCTTAGTTAACTTATCATTTGTTAAGGTGGCAATTAAGGGATACGCAGAAAGGTCAACCATTTCATTCAACGCAAAAGGGAAGACAGAGTTAAAGACACGGCGATGATCATCAGCCCTGAGAGTATCAGACCTATATAGAGACTCGAACTCAATAACAAAAGACTCTGAGGACTGACTCAGGATTACATGGACAGACTTAGACTCAGACACACCAGGACGAGGGGCCAGCCCGAGCCTTTCCATCATAACTTCCCGGCTGGCGATCGGTCCCTTGAAGGAGATCCAATTCCGGAGTGACATCTCTGAAGTGCTGACGAATGTGCGCGGGTCAATCTCTTTTCCCCCACCAAACTCGATCACTGATACGTAATCTTTCCCAGTCAGAAGATTAGTTACGGGTACATAATCATCCCCGGTCAGAAGGTCAACCATACCGAAAGGATCTTTAGCAACAGCCCCGGTCATTAGCGGTGTCTGTTCACGTAAATCAATCAACGGTGCTTCCATCAGTGGATCAGCCCCGGCGGTTTCTGATAAATCTGCTTCCTCGAACAGAGCTGCGACATCTTTGCCCATATCGAGCTCGGTGGTTTCGTCGACTTCCCCAATCATAGGCTCGACCATAGATAACCTCCTGAACTTGTCAGTGAAATCAGGGCTTCCCCAGAAGTGATACTGGCTCTCGAAGGTAGTCACAGCCCCTGGAATGTCAGGCTTGTTAATGATAAACTCCTTGATAGGGTTGCTTTTCAAAGTAAGACCTTTCATCTTCTCGAGCTGGCCCTTGGGGCACACAAAATAATCACCCTTTTCTTTGACGAAGTATTTTTCCAAGGAAGGGTGGTAAGGACGGAGATTAGCTTTAACATATGGCTTTCCAGCAGCACTAGCCTTTCTCTTTTCTGCGGCTTCAATCCTGTCGGCCTCTTTGTCCTTGGGGGTCTTCCCAACATACCCCAGACCTTCCCTGTCCTTTTTCAGCTTTAATTCCTCAAGCTTGTGGGTACCCTGCTGACGTCTTCCAAGGCCAAGCCCCGGAATGTAGTTCATATGCCTCATCATCACCATAACTGGAGGGATCTTATCAAAGGAAGTTGTTAGGTAGATCGTGCAGATCTGGGCTTTTGGGCTCTCGACCCTGAAATCGCTCAACATCAAGTTGGCTTCATCATGTTTGATTTCCATTACCGGCCTTCCCTCATCATCGGTGCCTTCGATGGTAACACTATCTCCATAAATGATGGTCAGCTCGCCGTCTTGGACGAACTTGACACACTGATGCAAGGTTGAAGCGACCCCATTAATCTGGTGCAGCCACGGTCTTCCTAGCAAAGCGAAGAAACTGACCGGAATGTCTATCACCTGAAACTCAACCACCAAGGGTTTCTTGCCGAACCACATAGTTAACGGTATCACACCCAAAACCTTTCTAGACGTGGAGTCATACGCCTTTATGGTCTGGTCGGATGGCTTCAAATCAGTGGCCTTGATATTTAACAGACTCATCATTCTGGCAGGCAGTACGTTCATAGCCGAGCCATTGTCTACCATTACGTGGGGGAGCCGGCGTCCATCTAACTGAACAGTGATGTGCAGAGACTCGTTGTGATTGGCTCCGTACTTTGGCAAATCCAATTCCGTAAAGGTGATGATATTTCCGTACTGGGCGGTACCTATCAATTGGCATGCTTCGTCAGGGGTGAAATTTACGGACACCATCGTCTTAGATAGGGCTTCCTCCAACTTCAGCTTGTGAGGATAAGAAGAATTCAAGAGAGACCAGAGAGAAATGTTGTCCTGGGTTTTCTTTAATTGCGCAAGGATTGGGTCGTTCCCTGTTAAATCCTCTTCGGTTGTCCCCTTGGCATAAGGACTCTTACTAGTTCCATCTCCCGGAACAACTGCTTCTTTGTCTTTCCCTGATGATTCGGCAACATCAGTTCCCAACATTTTACCTGACCTGGTGAGCAAGTTCACCTCGGCTTCTTGGTCCTCATCATGTCCTGCACCGGTCGCTTTCAATTTTGACCAACTCAATGGAGGTCCCTGTGTAGCATACGGCCAAGCTGCTTGTCGCAATTGATTAACAGTGACTGTCGAGCTTGAATTTGCGGCGCGCTTAATCTCTTCCCAAGTGAGGGGAGTAGATTGGGAATCGGGGGAAATGTCATTACGCTGGACATCATTTGCTAGTTTTACTGCGACTCGAATATCATCCCAAGACAACATATAACAGAAATGAGCATTCGATTCATCATCAACATTGATTACATCATTGTTTGCGGGCACAATAGCCTCAAATTTACTCACACCCTCATTGAGACTAGCCTCACCAAATTCTATGACATTGACAAACTCAATCATGTTGACCCTGTTGTTGTTGTTGAGCAGAGGATTGGTGACGATGTTCGTCTTCTCAATCTTGCGCTGGTCGATCAGACTCTGAACGATTCTCTTCAGTGTGAAACAACTGTTGGTAGTATGGCCCAAATTTTGGTGGTAACGGCACTTCAAGCTACGATCCAATCCCGGGGTGTTAGGAGTAGGGTAGTTCTCCAAAGGTTTGATCATTCCTTTCCTCATCAAACCATCAAATACCTCTTCGAGCGGCATCCCCAAATCATCATATTTTGACTTCTGAGGCCGTCCTCCACCGCGGCCGGGTGGTTGATTGTTCTCCCCTTGAATGTAGTTGACGGTGTTAGAGACCGCAGTTTCTTTGCCTTTTGAAGCAACAGGGGGAGAGCTTGGAGCTCGATAGCGGGGAGCCGGAGCATTACCAGGAACAGGAGTTGGAACGATGGAGTAGGTAGCATTCTCGCTTTCGGCCCCTGCACTTACCATTTCTCGCAGATTCGGGTAGTATCCCCGGCCAATGGCTTCCCTGACAGATGGTTTGACACATGAAAGGAAGATGGACTTTTCGTCAGAGAGGGGGATCGGGTGAACCAACTCATTAAGCTTCTTGTTCCACCTCTTATAAAAGTCTGTTACGGACTCATCGTGCCTCTGGATGGTGCCGATCAAGTCACTACGAGTGGTGTACCACTCGACACTTCCTTTGTATTTGTCCAAAAAGGCATCACTGATCTGGGACCATGTAGCCCTCGCTTCCGGTTTAAGGCCTAGGAACCATCTCAAAGGAGAGTCATCGAGGGATAAGTGAAAGTAAAGGGCTAGCATCTCTTCGGTGGCCCCTTTGGCACCCATTGACATGATGTAGCTGTTCATGTGAGTTTTAGGGCATGTGGAGCCTTCAAACTTGGTTATGGGGGGCATCTTGAAGTTCTTCGGGAGGGCCTTGGAGTCCTTGAGCTCTACGGAGCTGACCATGCTGGACCCAAAAGTCATCTTGTGCAATTGTTCTTTCACATACTTCAGTTCTTCTTTCAAACTTGAAACCTCGGGAGATGGGGGTTGTCCTACAGTTGGAGCTACTGTTGAGGATGGCACTGGAAATTCTGGTGTGGACCTGATTGGCAAGGCAGCCGGAGGGAGACCAAGAGTGCTGGGTATGTTAACATTGCTGTCCACTAAGCCAACTGGGCTGGGGATCCTGTTCCCATACATGTCGTAACCGTTAAATTGAACGTCGGGATTACGGGGCCCAAACTGCACTGACTGGCTTCCAACCTGACTATGGGCAGGGGATCTGATACTGATGCACGGAGCTGAATACGGGGTGGAACCGTACAGATGCTGGGTGAGAGGAGAGCAAACTGCAGGTTGAGGGATGTTGCTTTGGAATTGGGGTTGTGGATATTGCGGGATCTGATCCTGGCAAATCTGGCTTCCTGACATGCGATACCCGTTCTGCTGCTGATTGGACTGATCATGAGGAGCAACAAACTGACCACCAAAGGTTGGGTAGGATGGCTGACTCGCGTTGCCATACGGACTTTGACCCTGAGTCCCAAACTGATTCTGAACATACCCAAACTGCTCCTGGTTGACACCACTAGGCTGTTGACTCTGCCCAGGCTAATTCTGGGGATAAAACACAAACTGGTCCTGAGCACTGACCCTTGGGAAGGAGCTTGATTCGTCTCTCAGCCCGTATTTCCCACCATAAGTAGATACTGGGATGGGGGGAGGTCTTGACACACTCTCATGAGTCGGCATCGAAAAAGAGCTAGGCACACCATAGGAGATTGGTGGGGGCACATTGTGAAAGCCTTGCCTAGGTGAGGATGGGGGAACAAAACCAGTGCCGGTGATAGTAACATCGGGCTCTTCCCTGATTTCTTCGTACGATCCATCGGGGCGACGGATTATGGTGACGCATTGCATGCGCATTGCTTCGACATATCGAGCCCAACCGGCCTCCTTACGGGCACGAGAGGCTTCAAGAGCAGCACGGAGAGAAGCTTCCTGAGAGAAGTTGAAACCTGGGTGAGGGTTAACAAACGGACTTCCCGGGGGTGTCATGTGAGGACCCCCGCCATAACCACTACTTGGGGAGGCATTCAAAGCTACGTTCGGCCCCGCATTCTGACCTTGATCCGGCCCTATACCTTGACTGACATTCTGATTCTGAGCTGGATCAACACCCGCATTCGGACCCAAACCCGCTGAAACTTGCGAATCTGCCATCTCTAAGACAGCTGGAAACGAACCCCTGACTGGAGAGAAACTGATTAACCGACCACCCGGAACTCTGACCCAATACTTGCTCGATTAAAGGGGGAGAGAACGGTTTTAGGTAGGGGAGAGGATAGGCTTAGGACGGACTCATGCATATGTTCTTTTTTTTTCTCTTTTTTTTTTTCATTTTTTTATATATATATTTTTTTTATAAAAATGATTTTTATTAATCCTAGGAATGGTTGGAAAAGGGGGACACCTTCTTTTTCACATTCTACGCTATTCCTGGATCAGTGGGTTCCATCACTACGCCTATAGACCCCCTGTATTCCACCTGTATTACACTTCCGGGACGGACAATCCCGGCAGAGGTCCTATAGGGCAAGTGGAACCCACCAATCGAAAGGGAGAACGAACCTATAGGCATACAGTTCAAAACAAGTCAAACTCGGGGCTTTCAAAACCAAGTCCAAGTCAACGTCTAGACTCGGGAGGAGGAGGGTAGAACGTACGTTTGAATGTACGGGACCGCAATTTGCAGGTAAAATCCTGGAAGAATTGGGCATGACCTCTCCTCTTTTCGAGCTGAAAATCCGGCATGGCCTCTCGTCGCTTAGTGGTGAAATTTCGGCATAACTCCCGTTAGTATGTGCCAAGAATTCGACATGGTCCCGCGTTGACACATGTCGAGAACGCGTCATGACCTCTTACGAAGCCAAGTCGAGAAATCGATATGTACCTACGTCGAGATATGTCAAGATCTTAACGTGTACTTACGTTGAATTATGTCGTAATTTTGGCATGAAGAGGGAAAGTATGCCAAGATTTTGGAGACGAAGCATGACTCGGACTTTGTGAGAAAATTTTGAAAACCGAGTTCGAATAATGCTTTGAAAAGTATTGGCCAAAAACCAACCGGTCACGGTATAAAGTGTGTCACGGACAAGTGTTGGTTGACTCATGGGCTAGGAGGACTTTAGGCGCTCAAACGTAGGCGAAACACGTCACCGTCCGCGATGCCGTCCGTACACTCCCGGGTTCTAACTCTATGTGCGGGTAGCGTGCGAGTAGTGTGAAGGTATTTTTCTAGGAAAAATATTTTTTTTGCTTTTTTGTAAAAGATATTTTTTTGTTTTTTTTTTATGCAATATGCAAAAGGAAAAAACAAGAGAATGAGTCCAAAGCACGACAAAAGGGGACTGCCCCAAATGTCCAAATTTACCAGTAGCTGTAGTCCAGAATCATCCTGCCCTGTTCTGATCAACGGGAAGAGCAAATAGCAAAGGGGGAAGCCCCGGCTCCCAAAAATGCCACATACCAAAGCATATAGAGCATAGAAGCATGGCAAGGCCCACATGAGCACACAAAATGACACAATGCACACACAAGGAGAATGAAGAAATTGTCCAAGTTGATTTAAAGAAAGTTAGACCCTCTTAAGAAAAACTTTTCCTTCTTTTTTTTTTTTTAAAAAAAAAAGAAAAATGATACCGGTACGTGGGATTGTTAGACCACAATTTATCCCAAGCCCCGGGTTAGGGAGAGATACAGGAAGGTTAATGGTTTCCACCTATATACCAAGTATCGTTTTCATTTTCTTTTTTTTTATGATGATTTTATGAACGCTACTGAATGAACGCTCTCCGAAAATAAAAAATAATATGATGATTTTATGAAAATTTTCGGTTTTTAGGAGTCGCCACACCGTTTTTTAAGGAAAACATTGAAAAACCTATTTTTAAAGAGATTTTGAGTTCGGGAGTCTGGTTACGTGTTGGGAAAAACTTGAGAGTTCACCCAACACGCCTCTTTCGAGACTTTCAATCAACATTGGACAATTATAGACATTCAAAGTGTGTGTGCTATATGTGTCGACAAGTAAGGCATGCAAATTTGGAATTTCATTGATGATATAGGGACTGGGTAAACTTGTGAGCCATGATAGGGGGTCACACCCTTTACATATGATGATTTTCATCACAAGGCAGAAGGCTGAGACAATCTGCTCAGGAAGCTCTGATGTCGTCCGACACAGGACTTCCCAGGATGGGGATGTCGGACGACAGAAGGCCTCATGGTCAGATTGTCTCTTGCAATGACAAGGCTATTCTGGAACTGGAACAACATTATTTCACCCAAGGAAAGACACTATTTAGTGGTCTAAGTTCAGTTTGGGGGTTGATAGGAGTGAGCAAAGTCACGATTGACTTTTAATGATACGGATGTCATATGACATAGAACATCCGAAGTTGTCTATGTCACATGGCAAACCGCCTCCATCAATAGATCGCGCCCAAACAGACCTTAGGCACTCCAAATAGTGGCTTAATGAGCCAAAGTTACTTAGGTAAAATTTGAGTTACAAAGGGGGACAATCTTGACAGATCTGAAGTCCAAGAAAAGCTTTACAGCCTTCTGGGAACTCCATGTCGTATGACACAGGATCTCTTGAGAGTCCTGTGTCATCCGACATGAGCGGCCTATTTCAGTGCCCTTCAGTCTGGTTGATTTCCCCTTTGTTCCCAAAGCCAACCAAGTAATTTTGTTAACTGTAAGTAGTAAAGTAGTAATGTTACATGAGTATTATGGGAGGATCACATGGCTTTAATGGCCAAATGTGATAAATCACATGTTTATGGCCATTTTTATGTAGCAATCACCTCCTAACTCAATGGAAACTAGGAAAGATTCAAACTTTATTGGTGATAATGTCACCAAATGTTCAGATCTGAGGTGGGGAGAAGTGAATATTGAAGATTCACCTCTCCACCACCTTTATCATGCAAAACCCCCAATATTTTACATAATATCTAAGCAAGTAAACATGCAAGGTGATATAAGTGTATGGAAGAGTTAGTTAAAGAGAGAGAGGGTTTAGTGGCTACCTATTGTAGTCCACAAGGTAAGAACACCAGTAGTATGGTGTCTATCCCTTCAACACACCAACAAAAGGAACCTTTCTTTGGATCTTGACTTTTAGGGTGTGTGTGTGAGGAGGGAGGTAAGTATGTGTGTATGAGAGAGAGAGAGAGAGGGTCTCTATTTCTGCAGAGTTTCCCCTCTTTTACTGATATCCTCCCAAAACTCTCCAAAGTCCCCTAAAATGATCAGCCATGCCTTGTATTTATAGGCAGGCTGATGGGAAGCTCCATATCGTCCGACAGAGGGAGTTGAACTGCCTCAGTGTCGTCCTATGTCGGACGACAGCGTACAACTTTTTGGCACAGTTGGGCCGAATGGATGGCAGGCCCAATGGGTTGAGTGGGCAATTGGATAATTGGACTCAATATTGCATTTTAGCAAATAAATGAGCCCAAAAATCAAGGAAAGTGGACCCAAAACATGAGTTCGAGTCGGGGTACTCACACGTTGCTGGAATCTCGTAGCTTGGTGGAGGTGGGACCTGTTGATAGCTTTGAGGACCCGGGGGAGCTGGTATTTCTTCGTCTTCTGTGAGAACGAAGGTCCCATCAGGTTGAGGAACAACAACGGTTCCTCGAAGGCGCAGGGTGTCTACGATACAGGCTTGCTGCTCTTCTTGGCGCTTCTTGAGAGTTTCGAAGGCTCGCAGCACCTCTTCCATTGTCTGAAGGTTTCTTAGTAGCGGGGTTCCGTTTCCCACACTGTTATCTGTTGATCCTGCCATAGGGGAGTAGCGGACGGTACGGACCGCTGAACTGGAAGGGCTGTCGGACCTTGTGACCTCGATACTGAAAAGGCGGCTATCGGGTATTCTCAACCACTCTCGGTTCGCTGGAGAGGGTGACGGGTAAGGTTTAGACATGGGAAGGCCTTGGATATAAGGGGGGAAAGCTCATGTGTCATGCAGTTTCCGCTTTTATTTATTTTTATTGTTGTTTTAATTTACTTAAAATAGTGTTTTCTCAGAATCCTAGGTAGGTTGGAAAAGATTTCTCTTTTTTTCGCAACTATGCTAGATCCTGGGTCAGTGGAGACCATCTGTGCGGCTATAAGCCCCTTGTTTTACACCTGTATTTTGAAATTTCGGGGTGGACAGCCTCGGGCGAGGGTCCTATAGGGCAAGCAGTTTCCACCGGCCTAAAAGAAAAATTGAACCTAAGGACCGAGCCCGTCATGTTCGTTTTAATGCTTGAGCCATGTGAATAGTGAGCCGAGCCGACCCCTGAGTCAAGATCTGGTCGAGAGTTCGGCATGACCTCTCTTTACCTTGCTTGCGCAAGGGATCTGTGGCGTTAGGTGTTGGCTGGGTCATATTGTCATGGCTGGAGTATTAAAGGCTTTATGACATGGTGTCATGTGGGCATGGATGTATATCCGGGACGAAACATTGTCTGGGCGTAGCTTCGGAAATCAAGATCGAGTCAATATTTTAGCATGACCTTTATCGCTTTGCTTGCGCAAGGGATCTTAAGTTCCGAGCTTCAACTCAGAAAATGGCCGGCATGGGATATGTATCCAGCCTGTATGACACGGACTGGATAAAAACCAACCGAGTCTGGACAGAGTGTGACTAGAGCGTGCATGGTTGACACTGGCTAGGATGGGATGTTTGGAATGATCCCGTGCGCATCCAAGAGGCCTAGGAAGACCAAACGGACTGCAACTGAGACCACCCCGGGTTGAGGGTTGTAGTGTGCAGTGTATCCGAGGCAGTAGTGCGCGTAGCGTGCGGTGTACCGAGGCAGCAGTGCGAGTAGTGTGCGATCTCTAAAATTCTTTTTCTGAGTAAAGCAGAAGTTTTTGAAGAATTTTAAATATATGTACACAGATGTATATTGATGCATTTTTTTATATTTTTATTTTTTTTTATAAAATAAAAAAGTAAAGCACATGCATACACACACAACAGTTAAAGAAAGGGGTAAAATGAAAGTTTGACCCTCATCATTGTTTTAAAAATCTTGTTTTTGTTTAAATGTTTTTAAAACAAAACTTCCCCAGCAGAGTCACCAACTGAAATTACCCAAATTCGAGAGGCGCAATGATTGCGCCTCGGCATCTGGCATTCCGTTTTCATTGGAGGAGGTGTCTCGATGTGTTTTTGCTTTGTAGAGTCGCCACGCCGTTTTGATTAAGCCCAAAACATTGAGAAAAGGCATCAGTTTAAAAACTGTTTTTGTGTGATGAGATTTTTGAGTTCGGAGGTCAGGTTACTCCTCGGGAAGAGAATATTAGAATATTAGAGCTCACCCGAGTTGCCTCGTAAAAAGAGTCTTTCGGTACCCCTTCTTTCTTTAAATATTGTGTGTGTGTATGTGCTTTTTTAAAAATGCATGCTGTATCGGATGCCTACATTGTACACTACGTATTGAAATGTATTGAATAGTAATGAAAGGAAGCCTTACCAATGTTGGTTCGTGTCTGTCTTCCGCTAGGGAATAGTGTTTGAGGATGGAATAGTGTTCCGGGACGGACCGGGATTACTTCGGGATGTGCCGGTTGTCTGCGGACAGAGCTTCAGCGTGCCTCGGGATTGTCAAGTATGTACTCGGGCAGAGTTTCGGCATGCATTGGGATTGCAGGGATCGTTGGCTGGATTCGGGCAGAGGTTCGGCGTGCGTCGGGATCGTCGGTTGCGTTCGGGCAGAGTTCTGGCGTGCGTCGGAATCATCGGTTTGGCTCGGAAAGGGCCGGGATGCCTCGAGAAAGACCAGGCAAGGCTTCGGAGTACCACGAGGGGCCTCAAAATACCTCGAGAGTTCCTCGGGGCAGCACGGGAGCATCTCGGGAGCGCTCGGTAGGGATTCGGAGCACCGCGAGGGAGCTCGGAAGGCCCCGAAAGGAACCGAAAGGGATCGGGAGTGCCCCGAAGGGTCTTAGAGGAGCAGCCTGAAGGCTTAGGGAGATAGGAGAAGAGGGAGATGTCAAAAATGAGGGAGGGGGAGCCCTCTATTTATAGTTTTCAAAAATATGCAAGAAGGTCCGTACGGACCTTCCATGAAAACTAAAAATTAAATTTTCCCAGATTTGAGGGAATAATGTGGACTTTAAGAGGATTTTATCATAATTATGTCTGGTAGCAAAGAGGTCCATACGGACCTTTTAGCATGCAAAGAGGTCCGTACGGACCTTCTGTGCTTTTCCAAATTTTGCAAAATTTCTAAAAAGTTCTTTTGTGCTTTTTGTCCCAGAAAGGCCCCCCTTGGTTTGGTTGGTGGTTTTTTGGGTTTTTGAGGGTTTTTTAGGGTTCCGGGTGTTCGAGACTACGTTTGCATGAGTCTGCGGTGTTTCCCGTGCGTTCGGAAGAGGGTGATCCAGATTGGGGTACTTATAGGTAGGCTCGGGTGTGTTTCATGGCTTTTAGCCTCCTTTCATCAAGTAGGGCCAATTCATCATGCCGACTGCGTAGCAATTCTACTTCATTGATGCTGTTTTCCAAGAGGACCCTTAATGACGGGATTTCCAACTTCTACCGGCGCATCGCTTCCATCCCGTAGGTCGGGCGAAGGGAGTTTCTCCCGTGGTACGTTTCCGACAGACGTTCGTAGCCCTAGAGTGCCAGATGCGCTGCACTCGGGGCCACGACCATGGGTGGCCATCTTCCTGATAATCCGTTCGAGTGTCTTATTGGCGCCTTCTCTTGCTTCCGTTGGTCCGAGGTCGGTATGGGGACGATTTTGTGGCGAGTGATTCCGACTCGACAGCAATCTATCGCAGTCTCCCCTTCAAATTGCGACCCGTTATCTAAAATGACCTCATTGGGCACCCGTATCTGCACATGATATTTTCTTTGACAAACTGAGCCACTTTCTTGGAAGTGAGGACCTTGTAGGACTTGGCCTCTACCCACTTTGTGAAGTAGTCGACTGCCACTAGCACAAATTCATGCCCATTGCTTCCAGCCGGGGCTATCTTCTGTTGGGTTTTATGGGTCCATGCGCAGCGGAATTAAGCATAAAATTAACACAAAACCCAAGCCCTAAGATCCGTTCTATACAATTAAATTGAATTGCTATGAGATAGAATTTACCAACCTAAATTGCTTTCCGGTCGTGAGCTATCGAACGGATAATTATGTGATTCGTAATCACAAACTTTTGATCTTCAAATCTTCGAATCTTCAACTCCTTTGGATCTTCAGATTTGAAATCTAGGTCTTTGATTTGTTTGAACAAAATTAAGACCCTCTTTTGGTAATCCACACAAATATGAATGTCGAGAACGATTCTCGGGTTGGGAATTGCTAGATTCCTAAAACTTATGGAAGAATATTGAGAGGACTTTTGATTGTGAATGTCTATTGAAAAATTCGGCTAGACCATTAGGGTTGATGTGACCTCTCATATTTATACTACATTAGCATTAATATGTTTCCTAATCGAATTAGGAGACCAGTCATTGTCAATCCGTCTGCCTGGCTAGTTATGTCGCGTGACATATTTAGCCAGTGGCTAGTTATGTCGCGTGACATAATTAGCCAGTTTACAAAACTTTCAATCATTCTTCCTTTTGTTCAACCAATTCATTCTATTTGTGTGTGACCCAATAGGATTGTATTATATTGGCAATGAGTCCGATCATATCGACCCTCATAAGACATAAGCGGACTCTAGCAAGCCATTATGTCTACCCAAATAACACAACGTAAGAGTTCACGTTTCCAATGGTACACTTCCATTTCTCCCTTTGTCTCACGATGTTATATTGAACACAAGTCATGGTCCACGTCAACTTGTATTTGTTCAATGCTTTCTCGATCTTGAGTATAATGATATTCCAATCGCATTGGGGTGTGGCCACACGCTTTCATCATTATCACTCATCGAGGGGCCCAAGCAAAACATCTCTCTTTCGAGGGACAAATTCCATCTTGACTTATCATCCTTCCCATCATGAATCCGATCATGCCAAAGATAGCTTTTATAGATATCGTGTTAAGATATCGTTTGACTAAAATCAAACATAACTTTCATCATATGTAAGGTCATGATAATCTCAGGTCTAGGGACTAAATGAAGTGACCATATGAGATTTAATTATGACATTTGACCATGACATAAATCTCATACGGGTCAAGTCCAGTCACTTGTTCTCTAACAAGTACCCATAATTTCAATGTGCATATCTATGCATATAATCATCATATGATTATCCATTGACAATTATACTAATTATTCTCTTAATAATTAGGGACGGAGATTATTACAATAAATATGCAAACTATATAATAATCAAATAATAAACATAAACGATAAAGATGATACATAACGGTTTTCAGTTAAACATAACTAAAGCTTAGGGCATTACACCAACATCTTCCCTATCACGTCAATACCCCAAGTTGCAAACGGCCAAGGAGTCGTCATGCAGCACAGGTCATGAGGCGAAAGATGATTGAGGCTGGCTAACCGCTGGCATTTGTCGCACTCTCAAACATGCTGGACACAGTCTATTTCCATGGAAATCCAATAATAGCCCATTATGAGGATTACTTGCATTAACGCTCTGGCATTCATATAAGGACCGCAGGGACCATTGTGGGTTCCGGTCATTAACTCTCATGCCCTTTCTTGGGTGACACACAAGAGGAGTGGTCCCTGGTACCGTTTCTTGTACAGGTCGCCCCCTAGAATGACATAGTGAGAGGCCAACCGTTTCAGGGCTTGCAAACTCTTGGCTTTGATGCCTTCCCTTGGTCTACCTTCTTCATCCCTGAAAGCCGACTCCCCATCTTTGAGGAACTGATAAATCTGACTGTACCAGGGTTCCTTGACAGGCTCGGGTCCCAAGTCTATTTCACAACAGAAAGTCGGGGCTTCTCTTCTACCCACTCTGAATTGTTTTATTGCCTTTCCCTCAGGGATCTCTACCAATGAGGCTAGAGTAGCTAAGGCATCTGCGAATCTGTTCTTGTCTCTCGGCAGGTAATGGAAGGTTACTTCTCTGAACTGCTCAGTCAACTCTTCCATGTAGGCATGATACTTTTGAAGGTTAGGATCTACAGTCTTCCACTTGTTGGAGACCTGGTTGATGATTAGGGCTGAGTCTCCATAGACCTCGAGTTCCTTGACATTCCTTTCTAAGGCAGCTTCTAAACCAGTAATGCAAGCTTCATACTCTGCGACATTATAATTGGCAGGGAAGTTCAACTTGATGGCTATTGGTGTGTGCTCATCTTTCAGATCGACCAGTAGCATTCCTACGCCATTTCCTCTTTTGTTAGCGGCTCCGTCAAAGAAAATCTGCCATCGGTTCTCAGGCTCAACTGCGAAGATCCCTTCATTTGGGAATTGGGGTTCAGGCCCTCGGTCCTCATTGCTAGGGAAGTTTGGCAGATGGTCTGACAGTGCTTGACCCTTGATTGCCTTTCTCGTCGCATAGTTGATGTCATACTCAGCCAAGAAGAACGACCACTTTGCTAGATGCATCGAGAGGGAAGGCTTGTCAAATATGTACTTGATGGGGTCCATTTTCGAGACCAAGTTCAAAGAGTGGGCCTGCATGTAATGCTTCAGCTTATCGACTACCCAGACCAGTCATGCACAAGTCTTTTCGCACGCCGAGTAATTGAGCTCACTTTCTTGCAGCTTCCGGCTGACAAAGTAAATGGCGTTTTCTACCCGAGAGTCCTTCTTTTCCTGAGCCAGCATAGCCCCAACTGCCGTATCAGTGACAGTGAGATAGAGCAGAAGAGGTTTCTGTCCATGTGAGGGGCATAGCACCGGGGGATGTACTAAGTACGCCTTGATTTAGACAAAGGCATCCTGGCATTCCTCAGTCCATTCTATGTCTGCATTCTTCTTCATGAGCTTGAAGATGAGCTCGCACATGGTAGTCAACTGGTTGACAAAACGGCTGATGTACTGTAATTTGCCCATAAAGCTTTTGACCTCTATTTGGGTTCGAGGCGGCCTCATGTCTGTAATGGCCTTGATCTTTCGGGGATCGACTTCGATACGTCGTTCTGTGACCATATACCCCAGTACTTTTCCCCTTGTCACTCCAAAGGTGCATTTGGCAGGGTTCAGTCTCATGGAATGCTGTCTCAATCTTTCAAAGAACTTTTGCAGGTCAACAAAGTGATGTCCATCCTCACCTTTGGAATGGATTATCATGTCATCAACATAGACCTCAATTTCCTTGTGGATCATGTCGTGAAAGAGTGCGGTCGCTGCCCTTTGATACGTAGCCCCGACATTCTTAAGTCCGAAAGGCATCACCGTATAGCAGTACGTTCCCCACGGTGTGGTGAAGGCTGTCTTTTCTTGGTCCTCCTCGGCCATCTTGATCTGGTTGTAGCCAGCAAAGCCATCAACGAAGGATTTGACTTCGTAGCTAGCAGGGATGTCTACCAGAATGTCTATGTTTGGCAAGGGATAGTCGTCCTTGGAACTGGCCTTGTTCAGATCCCATAAATCTACACAACAACGCACCTTCCCATTGGCCTTAGTCACAGTCACGATGTTGGATAACCATGTCGGATATTCGATGACCCTGATGAATCTTACCCGCAGTAGCTTCTCAATCTCTTCTTTGACCTGTAGAGACCATTCCGGCTTGATTTTTCTTAGTTTCTGTTTTACTGGCTTGGCATCTGGTGCTAGAGGGATTTTGTGCTCCACAATCGAACTACATAGCCCCGGCACATCCTTATATGATCATGCAAACACATCCATGTATTCTTTGAGCAGATTGACCAGTCTGTCCTGTTCAGCCCCCTGGAAGAAGTTCCCAATCTGTGTCTCTTTAGGTTCCTCGACAGTACCCAAGTTAACACTTGTCAAAACCTCCTCGACAGCTTGGGCCCGGTTTTCCTCTTTGTCTGTAACCTGCTTAAAGATTTCTTTAATGTATTGTTCGTTTAGTGTGTTTGCATCTTGTTCAAATGATTCATTATTAACCGTTGTTAAGTTATTAGTTAATTTATCATTTGTTAAGTTGGCAATAAGGGGATACTCAGAAAGATCTATCATTTCATTCAAAGCGAAAGGAAAGATGACATTGGCTACATATTCATAATCTTCAGGCATGTGGCCTTCAGATGACTCGGAGGACTGGAATTCGAAGACTCCTGACTCACATAACTCTTAACCCTAACGACTCTGGACCCTACACTACTTATTGACTCGAAGTGTTTGACATGGGTTGGACTGGGGTTTTACTCTTTGCTGCTGTTTCCCTGGGGAGAAACAGTCTTGTTGGCGTTCTTCAAAAAGCTGGAAACTTCAAACTGATCAAAAGCTTATCCAGGATCATTCGTAGGTCGGTGCCTCGAAAAGATGGTGAGGGGATCTAGAGAAGCCTGATGCAATTTCTCAGCAAGCTTGTCCATGACGACTGGACTCATTGACTGGAGGATCTGACTCATCTTGTCAAGACATTGCTGGTAAGTCATCTTCTCTCTGCTGATCTTTGATATCACAACTGTTGTGGGTACTTTTCAGCATGGTGACATCTTCAGTTGATCCTGCATATCAAGATGTCATTCCACTGTAAGTATTGTTTTAATATTTACTTATTTAATATTTACTAAAATCTTTATTCTTATTTTCCAGTAATTAAGAGAGAAATGCGGGATATTCTCCAGCACGTTCAACACACCTTCAACGGCTAGGGCGACTTGGTCTCACGGAGGTTGAAAGGATAAGCCTATATCCCGAGATTGTAGGAACAATATTTGACTCTTTCATACTTAATTATATTTAAGGGGAAATGGAGACGGAACATGCACTAAGGCTCATACGCACACACACTCTACACACAGGCTCTTGTAATCCTCTCCATTATCTTCCAAAGTTGTATTCGTGATCATTATAGTGAAACTTTTAAGGTTGGAGACCTAACTCCCGGGGTTTTTTCCAAAGAGGTTATCACTTCCGAGGTTTTCCTCGTTAACAAATCCTGGTGTCATTATTTCTTTTTTATGCTTTTGTTCCTTATAGTCGAATTCCATAGTCCCCTCCTTATTGTTCAATCCACACACTAATCAAAGTTAAGATTCTACTCTATTGTTTTTTCTACCAAAACAATTTGGCGCCCACCGAGGGGCCTCGTGGTTTATCGGTTATTTGGATCATTTCCTAAGTAAATTCATTATGTCTGCACCCCCCAATGTGTCCGCCGCCGGCAAGAGTCCCGTCGTCGTTCCCACATCAGGAGGTAGAACCAGCTTGTTACCACCACCTCCTCAGATCGGACCTCAGCAAACTTAACCCACGAAGACTCCACAAAAGGGAGCGACCTCTTCCAATGCAGATGCTGACATCCGGAGTATCCTGACCAGGTTGAATCAGAGGCTGGACCAACAAGACAGCAATTCGAAGGTGCTGGCCGATTCCATGATTAAGATGCAGAAAGATCAACAGTTCATCACGTCTCAGCTTGACAACATATCGCCATTACGTGCGAGGAACCTCAACTTCGACAACACCGAAATACCTACACTTCAGAGTGAATTTATTCCAATGGGTAGTCCGCCTCAAACACGTCAGCTGACATCCTTAATGATGTCAACATCTTTGCCCGGGGACACCACGATGACGCCACCTTACTGCGGGATACACTCGGTTCATCCCATTCATCGACAACACAAGCTGTCACGACTACTACTGAACAACTCTGGTTTGCTAAATAATATTTTCAATAATAATAATTTCAATCGTATTCCTATGGCCGACCCTTTTGCGGGAAACCCACTAGCTAAACAGATGCACGGGATCTCGAAGAGGCCGATAATGAACGTGCCGGGCGTAACTCCTCCACTCCAACCGGTGACTCAAAACTGCTACGGTCAATCCCGGTTTGTCCCAAAGAATTGCAAATGTCGACATCCCGAAGCGATTCGATGTACCATCTATGAAGTTGTACGACGGTACCACGGATCCCGAGAAGAACACGTTGCCCACTATCAAGAAAAGATGGACATCATCCATATTCCTCTTCAATTCCCGGAGGCACAGCTTATGCGGGGATTTGGATCAACCTTGTCCGGACCAGCCCTCAAATGGTTGATTAGGCAACCTCTAGGTTCAATTGGTTCTTACGCCCGGCTTATCAACATGTTCTATAACCAATTCTCATGCGATCGACAATTTGAAAGGTTGACAAGTGATCTCTACAATGTGACCCGGCGGCCTAATGAAACTCTAAAGGACTATGTCCACCGGTTCAATAAGGAAGTGCTAGAAATTCCCAATCTTGACATGTCGACACTGACCACGAAGCATTCAAAATGGGGGTGAAGAAGGATTCACAGTATTACCAAGATTTGGTGATGACTCCTTGTAAGCGGTTGGAAGAAGTCGGGAGCGGGCGGTGAGATTCATAAGGCTGGAGGAAGACGAGCTGCGAAGATCGAAATCCTCATCCAAGATGTCGACATATGACAACCCCGACGAGAAGACCGAATCGTCCCATCGCAGAACAACCGTTCCAATCCTTATCCGAGAATTGACACTAGCAAAATTAATTCAATAGACGGTGAGGATGAAGATAATGATAATGTGCCTAACATTTCTGATTATTGTTTCTCTGTTGACATTTCAGGTATACTCTGTGCAATGGGCAACCTTGGGGACAAAGCCAGATGGCCAAAGAAGACGGATAAAGCCACGGGATGGCGTGACAAATCAAAATGGTGCGCTTACCATGAAGACTTTGGACATGTCACCGAAGATTGCATCGCATTAAGAAAGGAGATCAGTTACTTGCTCTCGAAAGGACATCTTAAGGAGTTGCTTTGGGATCCCGTAAAGAAGAAGGCTGAAAATGCGGAAGCTCCTCATGAAGCCGAAAGACCGGTTTCTCCCCAGCATCAACAAAGGTGATAAATTTCATCAGTGGAGGCTCAGAAATATGTGGAACATCCTATTCTGCAGCAAAGCGACATGCTAAGGAGTCAAAAGAGGAGAAGCCGGAAAGACAGCCCAGGATGTCGACACCCTGCCAGGATCCAATCACCTTTGATGAAAGTGATCGAGATAACTTGCTGGAACCCCATCACGACGGTCTAGTTATTTCCTTGCTGTAAGTGCTCCAATTTGAGCCGTTAGTATTTTCGTTAGAAAATTAACGAAAGTTTTAACATTCCTAACATTTCTAACAAACCCTAACCTTTCTAACAAAGCAAGGGTAAAGTGGGCATTGCCATTTAAAGTTAAACCAACAAAAGAATCTCAAAAAGCAAAAGAAATAAGAAAAATCCGAATTGGGCAAGTTGAAAAACACAACCAGTTTGAATTTTCAAAAAAATATTCTTCCTGTCCAAAAGCCAGCACTGTAGCAGATGAACAGTGCACGCCTACGAACCCCTCCGCGCGGATAGGATTGCCTCTCACAGAGGGCTATAAATTAAACCCTCCTCTCTCAGTTTACACAACACAATTTTGATCGCAGCAACGAAACTCTGGCGAAATATAGAGAGAAAACAGTGGGAATCTCTAGATTGCCACCATTTTCTCTTGAATCTTTCCCAATCTTACTCCAAACACAAATCCAAACACCAAACCTTGATACTCCTCAAGCCAAACACCAAATCTTGATACTCCTCAAGTCAAATTCCAAGCCTAGGAAGATAGGGTGTCACCATTGGTAAAGCCCTCCTTCTCAAAACCCTAAAATTTTCTTTTAACTTCTTGTTCATCTTGTTTTTCTTACTTGGATCTACTTGATGTCTAGTTTAACTTAAGTTTTGACCCAAGATGGTCATCTTGAAGTTCATCTTCATGAATGACCATCTCAAATGGTCCACATTTTAAATCTCTAGTTGATTTGTCTCTTTAATTTCATTTCTACAAAATATCCCCTTTCCCTTTGCAAAGGACATGTTTAAACCCCATAAATTCCCCAAGGATGACTTGAATATGATAACCACTTAACAAAAAGTAGTGGTATCAAGTCTAGGGATGAAAATGGGGTGAACATAGATGCAATTCCCCCAAAAAATCACATTTTCCCTCAAGAACATCTTGCTGTCCAGTAGCATTGTTCTGAGACCTCAGTCCATTTTCCTATTTTTTGGACCCAGTAAAACTTGGAATTGGGTGTTGACTACAAAATACTTTTTGTAGCCAACATCCATATCTTTCCAGACATATTTTTATCTTATTTTTTGAGTGAGTAAAACTCCTTTTTTCAATTTTTCTCTTAGAGGCCAGTTCATCAGCTTCTGGGAATCCAGATTTCACATCTGAGATTTCCAGAAGGATTTGACCCCTCAAATCTTATCCAAAATGGAAAATTATTTAGTAGAAACCCTATTTAAGGTGTTTTAAGAAACTTTCATTCCCGGACTTTTCCCAGATTATGGAGCTTTCAAGCCCTAAAGTCCATTTCAAAGTCAAGGGTCAACTGCCTTTTTCATTCTGGCAGAAATGGTTTTCAACTTCCAAAAATCTTTTGAGTTTCAAATATCAACCCAAAAATCATCCAAAAAATCATGGGATCATTTTAAAGCCTTAAAAAGAGTTTCCAATTTTTACTTTCCTCAGTTTCAACTTATTTTGGCCAAAACACACACACACACACACACAACAAAGGATTTTGAATGTTTGGAAGACTCGTTTTACGAGGCATTCCGGGTGCACACTAACGTCCTTCCCGGCGCGTAACGTGACCTCCGAACTCGAATCTCTTGATTCCGGGCATTTTTCAAAGTTTTGGCCCTTAAAACAAAAATGGCGTGGCGACTCCGTTTTGATTTTCACAAAAAAAATCGGGTACATCACAGTGGCGACTCCGCTGGGGAAAAACAAGTTTTATCTTTTCAAAAAAAAAAGAAAGACTTTTGAGGGTCAAGCTTCCGTCCCGACATTTGAAATCCTTTGTTTTGTGTGTGTGTGTGTGTGTTCCGGGTTTGCACATTTTCGTGTTGTTTTGGCCGCCTCGGAAAAAGTCAAAATTTTGACTGTCGGAACAATGTCCCAAACTGTCGGAATTTTTGTGATTATGTACTTATGTGTTCATTAAATTTCAAAAAAAAAAAAGATTTTTCAAAAAAGAAAATTTCCAAAAAAATCATGCATCATGCTTTTTAAGACACATAAAAAATTTCTATTTTTCTCAGAAAAAGAAGATAGAACTACTTGCACACTACGCGCACGTAGCCTTACACTGCACACTACGTCCCTAACCCGGGGAAATCCTTGTCGCGGTCCGTTTGGTCTTATTGCGCCTCTCGGACGAGCACAGGACTACCCAAACATCCCATGGAGCCTCATGTCGACCATGCACTTGTCCGTGACACACTTTGTCCGAGACCCGGTTGGTTTTTAGTTTGGTCTGTGTCATGCCCTGTCTGTGTATAGACCTTTCCTTTCAAGCCTTTGTCGGCATACCGACTCAATATCTTTCGGGTCCCTAATCAGTCGAAGTCATGCCGGTTTTCCGCCGCAGACTTTGACCAAGATATTGACCGGCGCCTTGACTTCGGCTCTGACTGGCACAAATTATACACCGACTCCCAGCATGACACTGAGTCATCAAGGATTAACGGTTATTCCATGCCTAATTACGGCCTAACTGACGACAAGTCAAGATCAACAGTGGGCACTTATCAGTCCAAATCATGCCGACTTTTTGTCGAGCCCTCGGACACGATCTAGACTTCGACGTCAGCTTTGTCCGTAATTTACATCGAATGCTCGTTAAGACTCGATTACCCGCCAGGCTTCTAGGATCGTTTTCTTTTCGATCGGTGGGACCCGCTTGCCCTATAGGACCCTCGCCCGGCCGTCCACCTGGGAGGTCGAAATACGGGTGGAATACGAGGGACTTATAGACGTAGTGACGGGGCCCGATCCGGGAATCGAGTAGTTTGAAAAGAAAAAGAAGAGCAATCTTTTCCAACCGATTAGGTTAATAAAACGTGTTTTAAGTAAACATGAACAAATAACTGCATGTTGCATGAGCCTAAAGACCAAACACCTACCCTCCTTCAAATCCCGCCATCTGAACCCTCGTGTCTTTCCCCCGCAGCTCTGCACAAAGCTTGGTTTCGGGCACCGGGTCACCGTTTAGTCAGTTGGGAAGAGTCAAGTGCATCGTCAGCTTCACCGTTTGTTCCGACTTCGGGTTTCAGAATGTCTGCATCACCGGTAACGATGGGGACAACGTCACCCCTCCTCCCGTGACTCCTCGGCAACGGCGGTGGAATCAATTAGCGAACGGATGAGAGTGCGACGGGAAGCACCAATTTCGAATAACCTTATGGAGGCTATCAAGAGCCATGGTTTGGTGCCGGCCTCAATCCCGATGGCACCTTCACCTTTGTGGAAGAAGAGGATGACCCCAATCCCAATCTCGGTCGCCCCGACCACTCCGGGATGCCACCACCAACCTCTTTCGGTGCTACGAGAACCCATGCTCCTCGATCTCTGGGGTCGAGACCACTGGTCCGTGCGGCTGACGGCACAAATCGGTTCGCGGCTCCTCGGTGGGGGCAAATTCGATGCGGAATGTCCTCTCATGGTTGGGGATGCCTCGGAATGCCACGGCAAGTTGGGACCCATCCTCGGTTTGGGGCGATCAATCCGGACCTTCACGGCAACGGCCACGGTTCGGAATGCCGCCACGATGCAGTTACGGGCCACGATCGGGAATCCCTCCTCGGAATGCCTCCATCCCGATTTCATCGAATCACCGGGACCGCAGTACCCCCGGTTACACACCTTCGCCGCGAGTGCGGCCATGCACATACGACAACCGGGGACGGCGGCCCACATTTAAGCCTACCTATGGGCCTCACTCCGGAAATCCGAGCTATCCGGCTACCTCAGATCTACCCCCACCTTCTCTGCCGATTGGAGGCCAACAGCAAGACGCTGAGTTCTATCCCTTTGCCCAAGCTCCTACCTACACTCCCCAGGGTAATTTGGGCCAAGGACAGGTCTTCACCTATGCTCCGGGATATGGTATTCCCTCCACCAATGCACCACCAACAGCTAGTCCTCTTCCTAGCTCAAATATCGGCTCGGGCATTTCGGCTCCACCTTTGGATCCCCAATTGGATTGGTTTATGGAGCAACACAAGGAAATGAAAGCACAGATTGCTGAATTGACCGCCAAAAAGAACACTGCTCTTCGGCCTACAGATCCCGACTCGATTGTCCCCCTGCCTCACAAGTTTGTGATGCCCACTCTGGAATTGTTTGACGGGAGTGCATGCCCTAAAACTCACTTGGACACCTATACTTTGGCAATGAAGGCTAAGGGATGCACAAACCAGCAGTTGGTCGATTACTTTAGTCTCTCTTTGAAGTCGGGGGCTTTGAAATGGTTTTTCGATTGCGGCTGAAGCTAGGGCTACTTGGGAGCAGTTACCGGTACTTTCACGAGATAAGTATAAAGCCAACGTGGAGTGGGAGACAAACGAGTTGACCTTCAAACAACGATGCGGCGCCCTAATGAAAATATTGGGGATTTCTATAAGAGGTGGAACTTAAAGCTAAGTGAAATGGCCATTCCTCCCTCGACGAGGAGCGGTTAGACATCTTTCGGTCATGCTTGAAGCCGCATTTGAAAGCTACCCTCGGCCACTTCCCCTACGGCGACTTGCGTGCAATGGTTAATTCCGGGCTAAGTTTGAAAAGGCTTACAATCGGCGGCCGGCGCCGCACCCGCCTACGGATATCGAGCTCCTCCCTCCAACACTTGCTCTCGCTCCCGCTAAAGGCAAAGAGGCAATCGGCTACGCGGGGACGGGGCGTAACAATGCCACTTCCTTTGTTCCCAAGAAACCAGATGCATCCGGATCCCGGTTCCAAGGTTTGGGAAACTTTGGGATGCCTTTGAGTAATATCTTCGGAGGATTGATAAAAGAAGGTTTGCTCCGGCCTTTAGATAATTATCGGCCTAGAAACCCCAATGCTCCTTTGGATACCTCCAAGCATTGTGCCTTTCATCAATACCATTGGCACTGACGGATGATTGCGTCCCCTGAAAAAGGCAATCCAAGGTTTGATAGAGCAAGGAAAGTTAGAAGTCCCCGAGGGGCCTAATACGATCAAAAATCCTTTTCCAAGGAACAATAACCAAGTGAACATGATTGAAATCGGAGAGCCTTCGCATGCCAAAGAAAATGTGGAAAGCTGGTAAAGATCCCCCAGATGACTAATCTTTAATCCGGATTTGAGAATGAGGGACGAGACCTATCCTCCCGAGATCCCTCGAACAGACGACATTGGACCCGGTTGGTAGAGCGAGATGAGGCTGCGACATAAAGCTCAAATTGACAACCTTACGGAGGCCTTCGGGAGCCATGGTTTGGCCGCCGGTCTTAATCTCGACGGCACTTTTACCGTGAAGAAGGAAGAAAATCATCCTCTCACTCTCAATCGTCCGGATATGTCGGGATGCCGCCACCAACCTCCTATGTAACTACCGTCGAAACTCCACGCCTCGACTTACGTGTCAGTGGCCCCCAACCAACGGCTTCAAAACTCCGCCATCCCAACAGCGGTCGGGGATGGAGCAATTTGGCATGCCTCGGCGGCCGTCGGGTGCCCCCTCGAGAATGGTACCGATCTTGCGGATACCCGAGAGAGACCGAAGGTTTGCCTCCGAGAAAATTTCCAAACAATAGAGAAAGTGTGTTTAGCCATCGGGGCTCTCGGGGAACGCGGAATGAGCAACGAGGCCCGGATCAAAGATGCCACCCGCCATTTCGGGACATTGACAATCCCCGGCCCGGAGCTCCCTAAAGGACAAATACGTGCCTGCTCCTCCGTCTTCTAATGCCTCTCGTTACCCCTTGGAATCCAACCATTTGTTTCCGGACAAGCCCGGCGGAAATCTCCTCAATCTAGCTCAACTCGAGAACCATTCTAGCACGGCTCGGCTTGAGGCCCCGAATCCACCCCACTGTTGAGCACATTTGGTGGGATGTACGTGGATGTCTCGGCTGTCTCGAGAGAGACTATCGGGATGAGATAAATGAAGATCGTCCTCCCGAAAAGAAGAAAGCCTCTTCCCGGCCAAAAGTTGAAAGAAAGGTTTGAAGTCGGTTCTACCACTCGTAACAACCGGCGCGGCGCTAAATCCTCTCAAACAGATCCCAATATCCCCCAAAGTCCTCCCGGGTTCACTTCCTTCCATCAATATGCTCGGTCAACAAAGTTCGTCCCCGTGACTTTTCCGACCCATTTCTTTGGACACCTTGTACTTGCTCCAGTGCCCCGTGGCCTCAAATCCCTCCACTTCCACCGTATCATGGGCACGTAATGGATCATGCCCCGATGCAATAGGGGATTCGGAAGCTAGCGAGAAAAATGGAAAGCTCAAGCGTCTGGCGATCCAACCGACAAAGAGCGGCTAGATTAGGGGCTACCTATCTCTAAATTAGTCTTTTAGTCAACCTTCGTAGGTTCTAGTACTTCCACTGTCACCTAAGTCCTTCTGGACATTTTGTCGTTGTAGTCCATTTTGGACACGGTAGTTAAATGCCTAGCTTTTAATATAAGTCTTTTTTCTCTTCTTGCTAGACTCGAGACATCACTTGTGCACCCACGTTACACTTAATTGAAATGGTTTTATCCAAAATGATCACTTGTCTTTGCTCAACCACTAATTCTTTGAAATGATTAATATTTAAATTAATCGGAGTGAGAAAATCAATTGATATCCTTCCCAAATTGGGGCTTACCAACTCCCATCTTGCATCTCATATGCTCATATCCCTTTCATCCTCATCATCTCGTTGCTCGATGAATTTGCATGGATCTTTTCTCATAGAAAGCTTAAGCAAGCAATGAAGACTTAATCTCATTTAGGTCATCCAGTAGGGATTGCGGTTGAAACCTTTCACCCATAGGAAAGCCATTACCTCACCCTTACTAAACACTATCCTTTCATTTCAAGATCGGCGTGTTTTGAAACCCGGTTTAGCCATCATTTTTGCTCCATACTGAGAGAAAGTCCAAGCGAGCCCGAGAAGTTAGCTTCGAGAGTCGGCGATGCGCAAAATATCTCAAGCCATGAAGGAAGGACAAAGATAATCCTCAACTCCTCGGGAGGCTCTCCAAGTCAAAAAAAAAAAAAAAAAAAAACAAAAAAAAAGAGAAGAAGCTGTCGATCCTCAAAAGTCCCCAGACTTCTCAAGAAGCCCTCCAATGATAAAAAGGAGCCTGAATTCTCGCAAGATCGCAAAAGGTTGTCGATAGCTCGAACTTCCTCTCACCATTACCTTAAATCAATCCTAAGCCATCCTCTCGATTTTAGAGGATACTCCCATTATCCTCGCCTTCGGCCAAAGTCAAAATTTGACCTCTCATTCTTAGAGGCAATTAATCTTCCCCGCCATAGATTTCCCAAACACATCCCTGCAAGCCAACCTCTCATCTTTAGAGGTTCGATCGGAAAGGCCCAGCCGACCTCTCATCTTAAGAGGTCAAAATTTCCCAAATCACCCGATGGTCGATCGAAGCCCGGAAACCCAACTACAGTCCCTACCGGATAGCATTTTCATTCTAATATCCTCGATGTCAGGATCAAATTAATGCTTCATTGCTTGCTTAAACTAGAATCTAATTCATCTTGGTTCAAAATCATCAATCAAAGATTGTGCAAATTCAAACCGGATGTTAGCATAATTCATTTCTACCCCACAAACACTTGCCGTGGATGTCCCACTGGGGCTTCGCATCCGTGTCTTTCATGGACACTCTAAGGGGATATGTTATTCAATCCTCCAAATCCTCAAAATCCCCAAAGGTCCTTAGATCCTCGAATTTCAACATTCGTTCTCTTTTCATTCGGGATAAGCCCGAACTACGGCGACCTGAGCTCTTCATAATGGAGGGAACGTAGGCAACCAGAAATGGTCCGGTCGAAATCACAAACAAATCTCAAAAAAAAAAAAAAAATTCGGTCTCATCAAGGATCGTCCCTATACACTTTCCGAGCTTGATCCTCGATATCAGTTGGTTTTCTCCTTGTGATTAATCAAAATATTTGTTCATATCAGATTTAGGAGTTGAATAACCTGAACATTAACAAAGGGTTTTAAGCAACCTTGTGATCGTCATGAATAAGACGAGTTTTCAAGTGTCTCGACAAGTCTTCTCTTTCTATATCATAGGAAAATAGAGCCAAACACTGTCTTTCTGTCAGCAGGGGCTTCCATACACTTTTCCACACCTTGTGATGCTTATACTCTCTCAAAAGAGTCAAACCTAAAGCGAGTGTGTATACACAAAATCGGGATTCATTCCCACTTTTCGAAAGATGTGCCCCTGCACGTAAACATTTCTGAGTCTTGTCCATTGGCTGGTTGACTAAGATCTGAAAAGATGGGTGCCTCCCTGGTCACATGACGACTCTGTCTACAGTAAGACTGCTCTGAATTTCTTCACGCTGGGGCTTGCTAAGCGGTTCTCCCAGGTTCTTCTATATCAGCTCTTCAAGCTGGGGGCTTCTATAGTCATCTTTGGGTCCACATTGGGTTCTTCACTACGAGATAGACTCGCCAAGTCGCTTCTTCAAAATTTGGACTTTGCCTACTCAGGATCTGGGGGCTTTGTCAAGATGGTCTTTTGGACCCGAATTTTATCAAGAAAGAATTTCAGCTTCAGAACTTGGTACACGGCAGCTTCCCGTAGCGTCGGAATTCAAGATCAGGGTTTCTCCCGGCATTAGCAATTCCATCAAATCATTCTCCGAACAAGGTTTCGGCCAAAGTCACAGCTCACCCAAATGAAAGAAGCATCGCTCATATCGACGTGCCCCAGAGCCTGTCAGCATCAGCTTCAGATGACCAAGAATGAGAGGGAAAATTTCAACCAAAACCTGGGATCCGAATCCAATCTCATCAAAATTGAGGTCCATGTGATACTGTCAACAAAACCTCATCAACAACCCGTTTAAAGCTGCGATCGAGGGCTCTCACCTCCCCCACTTGCTCAAAGCCTGTCCCAAACAGTCTCCAAACACATACATCCCGACGCATCCCCTTTCATCACCATGCATCCCCACCAAAAAATCTCCCAAGGGCTCATGTAGCATGCACAAAATTTGAATCAATAGGAAAAATTCTAAGTGATTGAAGATCATAAATCATAATTTCCATGCCAAAAGCTTAGGCTAAGTACATCTTCGAAAGCAAGTAAATGCATCATCACAATCATTCTGATTCTATGCATGCATCTGCCATCATGAATGCCATATATGCATCTTCCTCTCTACTAACCAATGCAGGAATTCAAACGTGAAAGACCATTTTCCTTCGCTATTGAGACTTACCCTCAACAAGGAAGATGTTTACCAAAGCCCAAAATCAATGGTTTCAACAAAATTGCAAGAAATCAAATCTCCCTTTTCGGCAAGAGATGATTCCAGGCAAAACACGTGCAGACCAGCTCCAGTGTCTACAAATCGGTCAGAGACGCCAAGTTCTCAAATACAAATTGGTCAGGGACGCCAAGTTCTCAAATACAACCCGGTCAGAGACGCCAAGTTCTCAAATACAAATCGGTCAGGGACGCCAAGTTCTCAGATACAATTCGGTTACAAACACCAAGTTCTCAAATACAATGCGGTCAGAGACACCAAGTTCTCAAAAGCAAGAAGTCCCAATATGAAGACAAACTCAACAACTTCTACAAGGTTGACGATCACCAGCAAGATGCAGACTCAACCGAACTCCTCCTTCAGGTCAAAATGCCTCCAAAGACAGCAAATCGTCAGCAGAAGCCGTCCCACGAACGGCAACCCAACAACTCTTCATCAACATCAGCCGTAGCCTCAGTCCTTCCGGCAGCTACAGGTAAGCACAGCACAGGTATGAAAGCATATCTTAGTCAACTACTTTTCTAAAAGAACATTATCACCAAATCTCAGGGCGACTTCCCAAAAACAGTCAAACCTCGGGTGACTCCCAAATACCGTCAAACCATCAAAGACCATCCCCAGCAATTTTCGAACTACGACTGGCTTGATTACTCTTAAGGATACGTAGGTAGCCTACCATAGGTCCAGCCGCTTGACCAACACAGTCACCCTTTTTCCCCGATAATCATCAAACTTCCCCTGCGAGAATGCCCTCAAGCAGTCTCCCTCAACCCCGACTTAGGATCATACTCCTGAACTAAGTCCCCATTTAGGTTCATACTCCTGAACAAAACCTCGACTTAGGATCATACTCCTGAACTAGGTCCCCATTTAGGTTCATACTCCTGAACTAAGTCCCCATTTAGGGTGACTTCCTAAAAATAGTCAGATCTTAGGGCGACTTTCCCAAAACAGTCAAAACCTTAGGGTGACTTCCCAAAAACAGTCAGATTACAGGGCGACTTCCCAAAAATAGTCAAACCACAGGGCGACTTACCCAAAATAGTCAGATCATAGGGTGACTTCCCAAAAATAGTCAGATCATAGGGCGACTTCCCAAAAATAGTCAAACCATAGGGCGACTTCCCAAAAATAGTCAAGCCATAGGGTGACTTCCTAAAAATAGTCAGATCATAAGGTTACTTCCCAAAAAATAGTCAGATCATAGGGCGACTTCCCAAAAATAGTCAGATCTTAGGGCGACTTCCCCAAAACAGTCAAAACCTTAGGGTGACTTCCCAAAAACAGTCAGATTACAGGGCGACTTCCCAAAAATAGTCAAACCACAGGGCGACTTCCCAAAAATAGTCAAACCTTAGGGTGACTTCCCAAAAACAGTCAGATTACAGGGCGACTTCCCAAAAATAGTCAAACCACAGGGCGGCTTCCCAAAAATAGTCAAACCATAGGGCGACTTCCCAAAAATAGTCAAACCATAGGGCGACTTCCCAAAAATAGTCAAGCCATAGGGTGACTTCCCAAAAATAGTCAAATCTTAGGGTGACTTCCCCAAAATAGTCAAACCATAGGGCGACTTCCCAAAAATAGTCAAACCATAGGGTAACTTCCCTAATGCAGTCACTCCAGGGTCAAAGACCCGAACTACGATTGGCTTGATTCCTCTTAAGGATACGTAGGTAGCCTATCATTAGGTTCAGCCATCCGACCGAAAATGGTCATTCCTATCCCCAACAGAGCGGATAGCCATCAGACCGAAAATGGTCATTTCCTATCCCCAGCGGAGCGGATAGCCATCAGACCGAAAATGGTCATCTCTTATCCCCAGCAAAGTTTCTCTCCAGCAACCGATTGCAGAACTCGCTCATCAGGATCGAGGCACCTAAAACGCCATCATCTCCAGGGTCAAAGACCCGAACTACGGCCGACTTGATTCCCACTCGGGATACGTAGGTAGCCTATCACTAGGTTCAGCCACTCGATCACCTGATCATCCTGCCAAATATGGAGCCTTACTCTTATCGACGACCCCGCTTCCTTCGAAAGCACCGTCGCCGAGGGGCTACTGTAAGTGCTCCAATTTGAGCCGTTAGTATTTTCGTTAGAAAATTAACGAAAGTTTTAACATTCCTAACATTTCTAACAAACCCTAACCTTTCTAACAAAGCAAGGGTAAAGTGGGCATTGCCATTTAAAGTTAAACCAACAAAAGAATCTCAAAAAGCAAAAGAAATAAGAAAAATCCGAATTGGGCAAGTTGAAAAACACAACCAGTTTGAATTTTCAAAAAAATATTCTTCCTGTCCAAAAGCCAGCACTGTAGCAGATGAACAGTGCACGCCTACGAACCCCTCCGCGCGGATAGGATTGCCTCTCACAGAGGGCTATAAATTAAACCCTCCTCTCTCAGTTTACACAACACAATTTTGATCACAGCAACGAAACTCTGGCGAAATATAGAGAGAAAACAGTGGGAATCTCTAGATTGCCACCATTTTCTCTTGAATCTTTCCCAATCTTACTCCAAACACAAATCCAAACACCAAACCTTGATACTCCTCAAGCCAAACACCAAATCTTGATACTCCTCAAGTCAAATTCCAAGCCTAGGAAGATAGGCTGTCACCATTGGTAAAGCCCTCCTTCTCAAAACCCTAAAATTCTCTTTTAACTTCTTGTTCATCTTGTTTTTCTTACTTGGATCTACTTGATGTCTAGTTTAACTTAAGTTTTGACCCAAGATGGTCATCTTGAAGTTCATCTTCATGAATGACCATCTCAAATGGTCCACGTTTTAAATCTCTAGTTGATTTGTCTCTTTAATTTCATTTCTACAAAATATCCCCTTTCCCTTTGCAAAGGACATGTTTAAACCCCATAAATTCCCCAAGGATGACTTGAATATGATAACCACTTAACAAAAAGTAGTGGTATCAAGTCTAGGGATGAAAATGGGGTGAACATAGATGCAATTCCCCCAAAAAATCACATTTTCCTTCAAGAACATCTTGCTGTCCAGTAGCATTGTTCTGAGACCTCAGTCCATTTTCCTATTTTTTGGACCCAGTAAAACTTGGAATTGGGTGTTTACTACAAAATACTTTTTGTAGCCAACATCCATATATTTCCAGACATATTTTTATCTTATTTTTTGAGTGAGTAAAACTCCTTTTTTCAATTTTTCTCTTAGAGGCCAGTTCATCAGCTTCTGGGAATCCAGATTTCACATCTGAGATTTCCAGAAGGATTTGACCCCTCAAATATTATCCAAAATGGAAAATTATTTAGTAGAAACCCTATTTAAGGTGTTTTAAGCAACTTTCATTCCCGGACTTTTCCCAGATTATGGAGCTTTCAAGCCCTAAAGTCCATTTCAAAGTCAAGAGTCAACTGCCTTTTTCATTCTGGCAGAAATGGTTTTCAACTTCCAAAAATCTTTTGAGTTCCAAATATCAACCCAAAAATCATCCAAAAAATCATGAGATCAGTTTAAAGCCTTAAAAAGAGTTCCCAATTTTTACTTTCCTCAGTTTCAACTTATTTTGGCCAAAACACACACACACACACATACAACAAAGGATTTTGAATGTTTGGAAGACTCGTTTTACGAGGCGTTCCGGGTGCACACTAACGTCCTTCCCGGCGCATAACGTGACCTCCGAACTCGAATCTCTTGATTCCGGGCATTTTTCAAAGTTTTGGCCCTTAAAACAAAAATGGCGTGGCGACTCCGTTTTGATTTTCACAAAAAAAAAATCGGGTACATCACACTTGCAGATCGCCAACTGTACAATCCGGCGCATCCTAGTTGATGTGGGTAGCTCTGTTAATCTTATCATGTTGGGCACCCTTAAGGAAATGAACATCCCAGAATCGGAGATCATTAAAAAATCCTCAGTGCTGGTAGGCTTCTGCGATGAAGTCAAAGAAACGGTGGGGGAGATAAAGCTTCCAATATACCCGAAGGGTCTCAATACCATGGAACGATTCTGCGTAATTGATTGCGCAACATCTTACAATGTCATTCTTGGAAGACTGTGGATTCATGGAATGAAGGCCGTACCCTCCACTTACCATCAATGTGTGAAGTTCCCAATACCTTGGGGTGTCGCTAAGATTTACAGTGATCAACAGGTGGCCAAGGAATGTTACAAAACTTCAATGAAGGCGTCGACATCTCCAAAACAAGCATAGCAATTACCGAGGAAAGTACGTGAAGTCCTGGAAGCTAGGGAGGATGATGTGAAAGAAGTATTGCTAGACCCTTCCAACCCGGACATCAAAGTACTTATTGGCACTGACATCCCACCAGAAATAGAAGAGAAACTTGTGGACCTATTAAGAAGCAGAATAAAGAGTTTTGCTTGGAAACATGATGACATGACAGCATCGGCAAAAGATGTCATCACTCACAAACTTAACATAGATCCTAGCTTTAAACCGGTACACCGAAACGTAGGAAGTTTGCAGAAACCAGAAACCAGATCATCAAGGAAGAGGTAGAGCGCCTACTCAAAGCCAACATGATACGTGAGGTCGATTACCCAAGATGGTTAGCAAACGTGGTTGTGGTAGAGAAGAAAAACGGGAAATGGCGAGTTTGTGTTGACTTCACCGACTTGAATAAAGCCTGTTCAAAAGATCCCTTCCCTTTGCCGCACATATATTCGTTAGTTGATGCCACCTCCGGACATGAACTCCTCACATTCATGGACGCGTCCTCAGGATTTCAACAAATTCAGATGGAACCATCTGACCAAGAGGACACCGCCTTCATAACACCCACAGGTATTTATTGTTATATTGCCATGCCTTTTGGACTAAAAAATGCAGGTTCAACATATCAGAGGCTCGTCAATAAAATGTTCAAAGATCAGATTGGGGACACAATGGAGGTATACATCGATGACATGGTAGTAAAGTCCAAGAAAGCCGAAGATCACATAAGCAACCTCTCTCAAGCCTTTGACATCTTGGATTGTTTCAATATGAAACTTAATCCAGCTAAATGCAACTTTGGAATGAAGGCCGGGAAGTTTTTGGGTTACATGGTTACTAAAAGAGGCATTGAAGCCGCCCCAGAACAGATACGTGCTATTATCAACCTGTCGTCACCTCAATCTGTCAAGGACGTCCAAAGGTTGACGGGAAAGATTGCTGCACTTACCAGATTCATTTCAAAATCCTCAGATCGATGCAAACCTTTCTACGACATCTTGAGGAAGAACAAGAAGTTCCAATGGGAGGACCAACATGAAGAAGCCTTTCAGGAGCTCAAAACTTACCTGTCAACACCTCCATTATTGGCCAAACCTCAAGAGGAGGAACATCTTTACATCTACCTAGCAGTATCCGAAGGCGCTGTAAGTGCAGTCTTGGTGACAGAACGAGATGGTAATCAGCAACCCATCTACTATATAAGTAAGACACTCCTAGATGCGGAGACCAGGTATTCTCATTTACAAAAATTAATTTTAGCTTTGATAACTGCTTCTATTAAATTAAGGCACTATTTTGAAACACATACTATAATTGTACGCACTAACTATCCTATAAAGAATGTTATGAGAAAACCAGAGATGTCAGGTCGAATGGCGAAATGGTCTGTACAATTAAGCACATACGACATCAAATATGAACCCAGAACTGCAATAAAATCTCAAGCCCTAGCTGATTTTGTGGCTGATTTTAGTCCAACCATGCAACAAGAGGTGGAACTGGAAGTACAGCAACTTCAAGATGATGACATCCTGAAAATTTGGACTCTCTATACAGATGGTGCTTCTAACATGAGAGGTACAGGTCTTGGAGTTGTACTAAAATCGCCACAAGGGGACATAATACCACAATCCATCAGTTGCAGTTTCAAGGCTACCAACAATGAAGCAGAATATGAGGCACTAATTGCAGGATTAATAGCAGCCCAAGACCTAGATGTCAAACATATCCGGGTGTTTATGGATTCTTTGCTAATTGTTAACCATTACAACTGATCCTACACAGCGAAAAATGCTAAGGTGACGACATATTTGGAAATCGTAAAAATTCTTTCGGTCAAATTCAAATCATTTTCTCTGGCAAACTTGAGTTCAGCCTTCAAAAGCATTTCACAAACCAGTATCCCAATTGTGCATATTGACATCCCAGCAGTTGATCATCTTGAGATGTTCGCTCTAGATGTCGACATACCTTCCTCTCCAGCAGCAACTTCTTGGACAGCTTCTATTATCAAGTATCTCTTAGATGATACGATCCCAGCTGAGGAGAAAAATGCTAGAGCATTCAGGGTAAGAGTATCTAAATATTTACTTATTGATAACCTCTTGTTTAGAAAATCTGCTGCAGGTCACTACTTAAGATGTCTAGAAGTAGATAGAGCCCATCAGGTTCTCAAGGAGCTGCACGAAGGAGAATGTGGAAATCATACTGGGGGCAGAAGTCTACATACCAAGGCTCTTAGAATGGGCTATTTTTGGCCCACAATGAGAAAAGACGCTGTCGACTACGCAAAGAAATGTGATTCCTGTCAACGACATGGGGACATCCTACACCAACCAGCTGAATTGCTACATCATATTCTGTCTCCATGGCCGTTTATGGTTTGGGGAATGGACATTGTAGGAAAATTACCCAGGGCACCAGGTGGAAGAGTATTTTTACTAGCTATGACAGACTACTTTACTAAATGGGTAGAAGCTGAGGCATACGTACAAGTTCGTGACAAAGAAGTTATATCTTTTATCAAAAGAAACATATTCAGCCGATTTGGAATACCATCAGAGATAATTTGTGACAACGGCTCTCAATTCATTAGTAAGAGAACCCAAGATTTCTTGACATCTTGGGGAGTCAAGATGGTGACATCTTCACCTGTTCACCCCCAAGCCAATGGACAGGCAGAATCTAGCAACAAAATAATCATAAGCAACTTAAAAAAGAGACTGAACCGGAAGAAAGGACGATGGGCAGAAGAGTTACCAATGGTTCTATGGGCTGACAGGACGACATCCAAGAACGCTACTGGTCAAACCCCCTATTCACTTGTATTTGGAACAGAATCAGTTATTCCAGCAGAAGTCCTTGTATCTACGGCCAGTTACAATTTGTTCACATCTGAACATAATAAAGACATCTTGATACATGACTTAGATACCGTGGACGAACTGAGGGACATGGCCAAAGTTCGCATGGCAGCATATCAACAAAGGGTAGCCAGATCTTACAACAAAAATGTAAGGATTAGAAGGTTTCAAGTAGGAGACTTAGTCCTACGAAAGGCATTCCAAAATACAAAGGAGCCCAATGCAGGCAAGCTCGCCCCAAAATGGGAAGGACCCTACCTAATAGATGTGCGGGTAGGAAAGGAGCATATCGCCCGGCAACCTTGGATGGCCAAATGATACCGCGAAGTTGGAACGCCATTCACCTTAAAAGGTATTACATTTAAACGAAATTCCCCATGAACTCATCTTTTCCGTGTATGGATCATCTTTTAATTTTTGTAACCTTTCTTTTTTCCTATGTACTTTTTTACTTCTCTACAAATCAAGATGTCGCTAACGTACCTTGTGGAGAGGCGTCAACATTAGTTGGCGTCCGTTATTAACATGTTTCTGTTTTATGAGGTGTTAACATATTTACATGGGGACATGTCGAAAGCACGCAAAGAACAACGAATTCTCCTCCGTTAGAGACTGGCCATCTCTTCTTAAGTAAAGGTACACAATCCCTTCTAAGGTTTAAAGAGTTAATTACCTCTTTCTTAAGATGTTAGGTTACCACACCTTCGCCTGGAGCGCAAGTTATCTCTTTAATTGAGGTGTGGGGTGGGCCTATATGGGTAAACTCATATAGCTTACCCATTCCCACTCAGTTAAATGATTGATCTTACGCATTATTCTTATGGTTATGACATATACGTGTCATCTAAAGTATCTACGGGTTATGGCATATACATGTCATCTTAAGTATCCACAGTTTTGACATACTAACATGTCACCTTACGAACATAACAAATAACCGTACAAAGAAAAATTTCATCCAAAAGAAGACAAGCCTTGACATGCTTGAAAACTACTAAAATTTAACTAGATTAAAGTGACCATAAAAATATCCAAGCTACCAACATCAAAGGGCAAAAGTGTTGGACCAACCCAACACGTAAAAGAGATTGTCTTTGGTCCTACATAACCAAACTAAAATTAAAATTGTTTTAAGGGATTCCACCCCAGTAACGTCATCAAAAAACCAAGAACAAAGTTATTTTACCTTCTTTTTTAGGTGGCTTCTGCCGCAGGTGTTGCATTTGGGGTAACTTCTCCATCTACTGGTGTATCCTTAACGATCGCTTCATACGGGCTTGACGACACTTCGCCTTCGTCCACTGGTTCACCTGTCAACCTGGAAAAGTGGGCACATTCCTTGTTGAGATCCCAGCTCTCAGCCTTCCCTTCTCGAAACTCCCTCATCATCTTTATTTTACACTGAGAAACAGTCTTAGCGGCAGCCAACTTGCATGAACCTTTCACCTCAGCAATCTCCTTGAGGTGATCCTCCTCGCTTTTCGCCAGACTATTCAGTAAGTCCTTCACCGTTTTCTCTTGCTCTCCCAATGACTTGCTTTGTTGCTCCAAGGTCTTCTCATGTACCTTCACCTTGTTTTCTAACGCTATCTTCTCCTTCCTAACCAAAGCAATGTCAGCTTTGGACTTCTTCTTTAGCATCTCAATTTCTTTTACCAACTCCTCCACATACCCTACAGTCTGAAAAATAATAACTCGACATCACTAGATGTTATAAAAACTTTTGAGTTAGTGAATATCTAATTAAACAACTTCTTACCCCTGTCGCAAAACTCAAGTATTTTCTTTTGAAATCCCCTACTTGCATTTCATCAAAAGGATCTTCAACCTCAACTACCTCCTCTTGATTAGCCTTTCGCTTCTTTACTCTAGAACCAATACCTGCACTATCATCCAAAGTTGGGGTCTTCTTAGGAACGGGCGGAGGCTTCATCTCTATCTTCACAGTAGAGCCTGTAAACATGGCTTCAATGTCATCCAAGTCAAAATCCGATCTCGAGATAACTGGTTTGGAAAATGCATTGACATATGAAGATTGTCAAGAAATATAATACATCAGGATGATTAAACTAAAGTGAAAGGTCAACATGATTACCTGTAGACATAATCACAGAGGTAGAGGCCTTTTGGTCCTCCGGGACAACCAAAGATGATTCCAGAAATGCTTTGGGGAATCTCTTGTCTAGAGGGAGCTTGAAGAATTCTTCAACCTTGGTTAAAGTGTCTTCAGTAGGTGGGAACAGTTCTCCCCAGTCGATATCTGCATAAAGGCAAGAACAATTACTATTCAGTTTGTCTCAAGAACAGAAAATCACAAAAGTAAGAATTTAAGTACCTCCCTTGTTCCACTCGCTTGAAACCTCATTCCCTTCTCCAATAGATGCCCTATCAATAAAGAAAAATCTATTTTTCCATCCCCTATCACTAGAGGATGTGGTGCTCATTAAGGAACTTCTACCTGACCTCTTCCTAAAAAGGTATCTTTTGGAACCAAAGGGTTGAAGATCGTACGAATATGCAATTTTATGGAGCCCTAGGTTTAATCCATTTTCTCGGTTCACTTTAATGACAAAAGCAAAAACTCGCCAAGCCATCGGCATCAGTTGAGCATAAGCGAGTTGGGTCTTTTGGAAGAACTCAGAAACCAACAATGGGAAAGGGTAGCTAAACCCTAGAAGAAAGGGATACTCGAGAAAACAGATCCATTGCGGGAAACGTAGTTAGACCTAAGATTTACGGAAAAAGGGTGAAAATTGCACTTTTTGGGAAGTAGCATTGTTGTTTCATAGATTCTATTTGGGAATCACTGAACAAGCAAGTCTCTTCGTCTGGTTTCGCAAGAAGGTTTTTGCAAACGAAATCATCGAGACTAATTTCTATGGGGCCTTGTGGGGATGGGACACTCTTAGTTTTGGTTGAGGACCACCTGGTCCTACCCATGGTTGACAAAGGAAAGAAAAGAGGTAAACAATGGAAGAAGATGAGAAACAAAGAAGTATTACCTGGAAGATGAACGGCGCCGTAAGCTAACAGGGGTGAAAAAGAAGCTTTGAGAAGCTTATTTATCCAAGCGGTTATTAAAGAGAAAAAGGACTCTTTTTTCAAAAAAAAATAAAAAATAAAAAATTACTTTTCCAAACACTACTCCCCAACCGTCCATTGATGCCACATATCCCTAAACCGTCCCATCAAGCAGAGCTGGCGGTTGGACATTTAATGGGACAGAAAAACATTTTGCCTCTTCAGTTGCCTACATAGTCAAATGTTTTTGGGGACAAATTCTTGTGGGTATTTTTCAGCATGGTGACATCTTCAGTTGATCCTGCATATCAAGATGTCATTCCACTGTAAGTATTGTTTTAATATTTACTTATTTAATATTTACTAAAATCTTTATTCTTATTTTCCAGTAATTAAGAGAGAAATGCGGGATATTCTCCAGCACGTTCAACACACCTTCAACGGCTAGGGCGACTTGGTCTCACGGAGGTTGAAAGGATAAGCCTATATCCCGAGATTGTAGGAACAATATTTGACTCTTTCATACTTAATTATATTTAAGGGGAAATGGAGACGGAACATGCACTAAGGCTCATACGCACACACACTCTACACACAGGCTCTTGTAATCCTCTCCATTATCTTCCAAAGTTGTATTCGTGATCATTATAGTGAAACTTTTAAGGTTGGAGACCTAACTCCCGGGGTTTTTTCCAAAGAGGTTATCACCTCCAAGGTTTTCCTCGTTAACAAATCGTGGTGTCATTATTTCTTTTTTATGCTTTTGTTCCTTATAGTCGAATTCCATAGTCCCCTCCTTATTGTTCAATCCACACACTAATCAAAGTTAAGATTCTACTCTATTGTTTTTTCTACCAAAACAACAACCTTGTCTGTGTAGCCAATAGGAGGGTTGGCCTGGATGATACTGATGAAGTCCTCTTCGGGTGAAACTTTGATTCAACCTTGGCTAACCATGTATTATATGGGAGTCTTGAATTCTGTCTCCAAGTCTGCTAGCTTTTTGTTGAACTTCACAATGGCAACGAACTCAGAGTTTTCTGCCTCAAGAGAATCAATGACGACGGGAGTGTTGGGCTGGACTTTGTTTTGGCTGATTGGTTCCTTGGTGGGCTCCTTGGCGTAAGTGACATAATAGTCAAATTTGTCTGAGGGTTCTCCAAGAGTTCCCACACTTGTGTCCCCTGCTTCATACCTTTCTTTCAGTTTTTGTTGCATGGACTTCTTCTTCTTCCTCTTTCTTGAGGGAGCATCTTCGTTGATCCAGTCTTGGTAAGAGTCTTCCAAGCATCCATCACAATCACACACGTCGTACCAAATGTGGGGTCTGGGCTGAGCTGGGATGACCCCTCCAAGTACTTGGTTATCACCATTGTTCATTACCACATCGGCCATTCTTAACACTGGGTTGATAAGACTGATGGTTTTGATGGATTATCTGAGAATTCTGCACTGACAAGCCGCTGACCCCGTATTCTCACCCACTTATTTTTCATTGCGGGAAAGGGATAGGCAAGGTTTAGACTCTGGGGTAGGTGTTTAGGCTGAAGGCTCAAGCAATATGCAAATTAAGAATCTTTCAGTTTACTTAAAGCAGTGTCTTTTATTTATTTCTATTTGGTTGGAAAAGGGGTTGCCCTTCTTTTTCGTAACTACTCTAGATCCTGGATCAGTGGGTTTCGTCACTACGTCTATAAGCCCCTCGCTTTCCACCTGTATTTCGACCTCCCAGGGTGGACAGCCCCGGGCGAGGGTCCTATAAGGCACGCGGATCCCACCGACCGAGAGAGAAGAATGCTCCTAAGGGTCTAGTGGATCATAGGAACTTTTAACGCACGAGCGATGCGGATTATAGTCAAGGCAATGCCGGGAAAGTCTCGTCTTTCAGCCTTAATGGAATTTCGGAAAAGTTTCGCTTGCGCGATTGACATTTTGACTTTTGACATTTGTCCAAGAAAATAATAGGCATGGGTCGGACGGTAAAAGTCGAATGACACGACGTCACATTGAACTTTGTTGCATACGCTGCGCGAGTCAAAGTCAAAGTCAACACCGGGTCAAGATCTTGCCAACTTTTCCTTGGCGGAATTTTGGCAGAGCTTCGCTTGCGCGGAAGATCTTTTGATTTTTTGGCGTGGCCTTGGGCTTGACTCTTACGTATCCCGTGCGGGTCAAAGTCAAAGTCAATGCTGGAGTCAAGATTCTGCCAATTTTTCCTTGGCGGAATTTCGGCAGAGTTTCGCTTGCGCGAAGGATCTTGACTCTCGACATGGGCTAAGGTTTTACCTTTATGGGAGTATGCAACTAGGCTATATGACACGGTCTAGACCAAAAACCAACCAAATGTCACGGTTTTAAAATGTGTGACACGGACTGTGCATTGGTCGATACTGGCTGCCATGGGGAGTTTGGGATGATTCCGTGCGCGCCCGGGAGTATCGTAATGCTGTCCGTGACTGCAGCTGAACAACCACGCTGGGTTAAAAGGACGTGCGTGCAAAGTGTACAGGATATAATGGTGCGCGTAGTGTGCGGCCTCCTAAAAATGTTCCTTTTTGAGTTAAAACAGAGATTTTCAAAAATGTGTTTTAAAAGGAATGATTTTCGGGACGGGGGAAATGCAACAATTAAGCACGTAAATTTTCTGGAGCCCGGTCAGTCTTGGAACTGAATAGCCCCAAGCTGCCTAAGATGCCAGATTAGCCTCAGATTGTGTCCTGGTGGAATTGCCCAAAGAAGCCGCCCGGCTAGGATCTGGGAAGATCAAGCCGTACGGCTGGATCAAGCAATTTTCCAGGTTCCAAAATCTTTTCATTTCCAGGTTGTTCCCCGAATGTTTTGGCACCTTTTCAGCTCCAGAAAGCTTCCTGTTGTTCAGTATTCAGAATGTGCACAATTCCAAAAACCAAAATGCATGCAAAACAAGGAAAGAAAAGCAAGCACGAAATTTGGATCCGCGGCGGAAGGCAACCCACTTAAAAGCTTTTTCTTTTTTTTTTCGAAAGGATACCGGTACGTGGCATTGTTAGACCATATTTTATCCCCGACTCTGGTAAGGAGGCGCTAACGGGAAATTTAATGGTTTTCACCTATATACCGAGTATCATTCCCTTTTTTTTATTAAAAAAAAATCTTTTTGATTATCCCCAGCGGAGTCGCCAAACTGTGAATGTGGTGCCCATGATCGCAGTTTTTTTTTTGTGTTGAACTGCTTTCTCGTGTAAGGGGTCACCGCCTCACATCGGTTTGAAGACATCCGGTTTAAATTGAAAAACGGAGTCGCCACGCCATTTTGATTTCCTCAAAACTTTGAAAAAAAGGATTAGGGTCCGGAGGTTAAGTTACCCCTTGGGAAGAACGTTTGGCGTTCACCCATGGAGCCTTGCCGAAGGAAGTCTTCCAAGATCCAACTTTCATGCTTGCTTTGTGCTTTCGTGTGTGGGATGTGATTTTGATAAGGGAGGGAATTTGCCAAGTTGTCTTCCGGACGTATAAACCTTGAGTTGGTTATCACTCGGGATTCCTTGGATTTTGATATGTTCAGGACTTTGATCCCGTGCTCATCTTGGACTTACGACCATCATTAAGTGACTTTTGGTCACATGTGATCGAAATAGGGACACCTCTTTTTATAGTCCAAGAATGAGACTCTTTAGAAAGGAAGGACCTTTGCCCATCAATCCTACATCTTGAGACGATTAGAGCTTGATAGGGACATTTATGCTCGTCTCAAGTGATGATCGGAGATGTATGGGCTTAAGTCCATCCATTTTTAAAGGGATTTCCGACTATGGCATCTTTATGTGGAGGAAACGATGTAAAGATGAGACCTTTACACCGTTACGCCCCAAGAGATGCTTCAAGTACCAAAGGGACTAAGGGGAGGGGTATAAAGATTGGATCTTTATACTCATCCTATGCCTTTTTGTGCCTTAAGAAGGTCACTAGGAAACCCTTAGAGAGTGATCCAACCATGAGGGACATGGGGGAGTTGCATTTGAAAGTAAAGATGACATTTTTATGAAAACAAGTGTAAGGAACACTATGAAAACTAAGACTAGGAATGTAAAGGGAGGACCTTTAATGCTTTTCTATGTCCTTTAAGAACCTTTTAGGTGGACAATCCTTGGAAGCAAGGTCAATGGGGAAGGGATGACATTTATGGAAGTAAAGATGACATTTTTAATGTAAAGGTGACATTTTTATATGATAAAGATGACATTTTTACATCATCATGTGAGGGATCCACCCTAGAACAAGCCATTTGTGGTCTTATTGTTCATCCTTGGGATGGATTCTCCATGAATCCTATGTGATAGGGGAAAGGGGGATATGATGATCTACATGGTAAAGATATGATCTTTATGACAATAAATCACATATAATAGCAATAAATGGCAATATGGAAAGCAAATAATCAAGATGACAAGATAACAAGTATATTTTAAAGAGAAGAGGAGGAGAGGTTACCAATGGTGGTGTTCCTCTATCTCCCTTGAAGCTTTCCCAAGGAAGGAGTGACTTTGGAGGGATTTTGGAGAGGAGGGAGGTAATTTTGAGTGAGTTTTGGACTCTGAAATTTCGTGGTTTCGGTTGGGCAGAGTAACAGTGCTCAAAATTGTATCTAAAAATGAATAGAGGAGGCCTCTATTTATAGGCAGTTTTGTGTTTCCTAATGAAGCCGTGCGGCATTAACCATTGGCAAAAGAAGCCGTGCAGTGTTATCCTTTAATGACTCAGCCTATTTCTAGAACCATGCAAGGTGGCATTCTAGAAGGTCTTTCCAGCGAGGGACTACGTGGAATTTTAATTCCTAACAAGTCCTTCGCCCCTCGGAAGATTTGGGAAAGTTCCAGAATTGCCCCTGAACTTTAGGAAAGTCCGAGAAATTGCCGGAAAACATAACCGGAAAGCATGAGCCAGATTTGGGTACTTACAGAATCACACCTTAAAACTATCATGACCTAACTTCGTTTTGTTTAAGGTCAATGATCCAATTTAATTTAACAATTAGATTTCTTAAAATATTCTTACACAAACCAATTATCTTATGCAGAAATTTGTGTCCTAGTGAAAGTTATACTCCTACTTTCTTAGAAGTGTAATTTACTGTTGACATTAAGTAATTATAGTTTAAGAATTCCTTGAGGCCTTTTGACAATTTGTAGATCAAAAGAAAGTAGTTTAAACAACAATAACTTTAGTATTCCTTAAAAATAACACATCCGCAGATGCGACTGTCACAGACTTATGAAGGAAACAGTTTACACAATGACATACTAACACGTTGTACAAACATGACAAGAACACGAACACTTATCAAAAACATGAATTATTTCACAACATAATTATATTGCTAAGGACACCACAAATGCTCGATGTTGTTGTTTGCTTAATGCCCGCATGTGCAGGTGGTGCAGCTGCAGTTGGCTCCACACTTCTACTTTCCATCGTGCTCAGCTGTTGTAACATCCATCACAACTGTCTCGACATAGATGCACAAAGTAATCAAGATCTTAACAACCCTTTTCCAGGTTATTTCGTGCCTATGAACACCTTAATGTAAGTATGCCAATCCAATTCGCAAGCTTTTAGATGCATTTTAATGTAATAAAATTGCATTAAGGGGCATTTTGGTAAATTCCCGGCCTATCCCGAGACTTCCGAAAACATTACATAAGTTTCCCGCGAAGGAAATACCTTTTGGTACCTTACTCATGCCAAGGGACCTGTTGGGAATAAACCTTTTTGGACTTTTTAGGTATTTAGGCCTGAATGTTCCAGAAACTGGTTTTGGCGCCAAAAACGGTTGAGGCCACCTTGTGTCACGCGACAAGTCGAGGCATGGAAAGTGGTTGCGTATAGTCGTGCGACACAAGGTGACCACTAACTGCAGCCTATAAATAAGACCCTCCCTCTCTCAGAAATGGATCCCAACTTTAGCCTACTATTACTCTGCAGAAATTGCATCGTAACAAAGCCCCCCAAACACAATTCTCTCTCTCTCCTACCTTCAATCTACCCAATTCCCTCCAATCCAAACCCATCTCTCAAACCAAACCATTTGGACTCCTTTGCACCAATTCTCTCAGGACCCCAAGACCAGAAGCAGTGAATTGAAGGGTTCTGTATCTAACTTGATACAGAATTCGTGGAAGCAACAGGGGTAACAAATCTCAAACTCCCTCTTCTCTCTTCCTTCTACTCAAATTCTTCATAATTCTATTGTCTACTTCTGTCTTCATAATTCTATTGTCTACTTCTGTTAGGATTCAGTAATCAGACTCTATCTGTCTAGATTACTGAATCCCAATCGCAATCTCTCTGTTTAACTTGTTTAATCTATGTAATTGAACTACTATTGTTGAATACTTGCTTGAATTTGGTGCTTAAACCCCAAGGGTGTGTGGATATACCCATATCCACACTCCCGGGGTCTATTTGTCGTTATTTCTGTATTTCGTATCTAATCTAGTCAATTAATTAGATCTGTGTTAGTTGTTGTTGATTCTGGTGTTCATTGTGTAAGTTACTGCAGATGGCCTCCGTATGTCACGCGACATATCGTTCATGGGTGATCTGGTGTCACGCGACATATGTGGTCACCTGTGCCATGTGTCATGCGACATATCGTGACCTGTCTGTAGAAACCTTTTCCCCTTGTAATCTGTTTTAGATTGTTGTAGCAGGGATGTGGCCTCCCTAAATAATGGGCTCACGAGTTGTAAATCTCGATTCATATTAAATAAAATGCATTTTTACCACACTTGTTCATTGTCAACATTTGCACACACTTTTGAATTTGCTTGGATGTTTAATTGAAAGACTCATCTACGGACGAGGTGTGTTGGGTGAACTCTCGGTTCTTCCCAACACGTAACCTGACCCCCGAACCCGTGTTTTCTCTCTCTAAAAAAAGGTTTTCAATGTTTCCTCTAAAAACGGCGTGGCGACTCCTTCATTTATTTTCGAAATCCAAATTTTCGGGTGAGCGCGCATTCAGTGGCGACTCCGCTGGGGATAATTGACTTTGAAAACCTGTTTTTCAAATGTTGAGTGGGTCAAGCTTTCATTAAAATTAAACATCCAATACATCCATTTTTGTTGTGCATCTTTGACAATCATTTGGGGATCATGCATTTTGTTGAATATGAGACTTGTGAGCTTTATGTGTTTTGTGGTCATTGTGTTGTGCATTAGATTTTCTTGCTTTGTTCTTGCCATGGAGAGGCAGGGGCTGATTTGATGATTGCAGAGTTGCTGGTTCAGTGACCATCCAGGTCGTGCGACACCTTTGTCTCTTGATGTCCTGTGTCACGCGACAAGGAGTGGCCACTGAACAGATACTCAGAAGGCTTGGTTTGAGGGCAGTCCCTTGGATCAAATGTGGCTCAGTTGATTGTTGTTCCCTGTATCTCCTGTGAGGGTGTGTGTGTGTTTTTCTTTCTCTTTTCAAAAATAATAATAATAATAATAATAAATAATAAAAAAATCTTGTTTTTTGTAAATAAAAGAATATAGTCATCCGCACACTACATCACTTAGACTTAGAACCCTCGGGTGCAATTGACGGCATCGCGGACGGTGATGTATGTCGCTTACGCTTGAGCGCCTGAAATCAAACCTAACCCCCTAGTGCGTTATAGGTGGCACCACACTTAAACCTTACCCACGGTTGGTTTTTGATACAATGATTTCATTACAACAAAATGAATTGTTTTTGAAACATATCGTAGGTCCTTATACCTTCCCCTAAAACCTCGCATCTTGTGGTCATGTTGCCAAAAGCAACATGATTTCACGTGAGGACATGCCACTCCCGTGGCGTGTTCTAAACGAGAGATCATGCCGCATTGTCAACATGCACCGACGAGAGGTCATGCCGGATTTTTCTTTGAAATTCTTCGAAAAGACCCGTTATGCTGCCCAAATTTCCCTAGAAATTTGGACAACCTCTCCGTTCCATAATGATGTTAGGACTTGGTTAGGTATCATTACCTATTATATATTTCAAAGCAAGGCATTTAGTGTAATTTGAACGTTGCGTCCCTAGGCTTCCCCGAGGTATAGTTAGCATGAATAAAGGCTTCTCCTTTCCCAACCGTACTTAGGATTTAAAACACTAATTTATACTTGAAGATAAATAAATTTGTTTGTGCGAGTCTATCCCGTTCCTCGAAATTTCCCTTCAATACCTTATAAACCCGTTTCTACCCCTGCAGCTATGGCGAGTTGGACCCGCTCATCTGTCCCAGGAGCTCGTTTGGTTCGTGTTCAAGCAGTTTCAGTTGGTGTAGAATCAGAGATGGCCGGGAACGGAGATGTATTTTCTGCTCAGTCCGCTGGAGGCTCAGTGACAATGGGTCAGCCAAGTTTGAATGATATGACCACAGAGGAATTGAGGGTGACGTTGGAAGCTGCTCTAGCCCGAGAACGTGAGGCCTGTCTATTGGCTCAGAATGCCAAGGCCCGTGAGGAAGAAGCTCATAACCGCTTTGTGGAGGCAATGAGAGCCAAAGGGATTGCAGTACTTCGTCGGGAGGACGGTTCTTATGAGGAGATCACAGAAGACAGTCACAATGAGATTGGATCCGCTTCACCTGCCCAGCCTACTCAGCCCAGTTACAATGCGATGCCTCCTCCAGTAAGCTATGCCCCGCGCCCCAATCAAATGTCATCTCCGGGAATGTTTGTGAGTGACCAAGGAAGGTTCATTCCCCCATCTTCTCAAGAGTATAGCTAGGTTATTCCGCAAGGTGCTAGCAAGAATGGTGGTCAAGCAGCAAATTTCTTCGATCTCACTGCCTCTCCAACTCCCAATGTCCCAGCATCACAGTTTCAGTATGGATCTCAGTTTCAAGCAGGTTATCCCCAACCCCAGTCCAGAGTATATCCCGACAGTTTCCAGAATGGTCAGTATCGGCTTTCAGGGAATCAAATTTGTCAAGACAGTGTTTCAAGATATCAGCAGTTTCAGACCCAAGGCAGTATCCCTCAGCCCGCAGTGTGTTCTCCCCTTACTCAGCATTTATGTGGTTCCACTCCATATTCCGCCCCATGCATCAGTACATGACTCTCTACTCTTGGTCAATTCAGAGGTCAGTCAACGCAGTACAGTTCTCAGAACCCCACTGTGCAGTTTAACGGTTATGATATGTATGGGAACAGGATCCCTAGCTCGGTCAGCTTGTTGGACAGCAATATTGGAATCCCCAGTACTTTTGGTCTCCCACCGGCCGCTTTGCCTGTTGGACCTAATTCTGATTTCCCAGTGTCGTCATCAACAGTGGCTCCAGCTATTCCCCAGATTTCAGGTTTGACGCCAGAAGTGACAGCCTTGTTGAAGCAGATGCAGCAACAGATCGATAAATTGACCGTGGGTTCTAGTGGTCTTAAGGTTGTGGATCCCGCTCAAGTAACGCCTTTTCCGCACAAGTTTAAAATGCCCAAAATGGATTTCGATGGTACCGCTTGCCCGAAAACTCATATAGATACTTATGTTATGACAATGGGAGCAATGGGCTGCACGCCCGAGTTTATGGCATCCCACTTCCATCTGACTTTGAAGGGATCAGCGCTCACATGGTTTTTGGCTTTGAAACAAGAGTGTCGCTCCACCTGGAGCCAGATAACAGAAACCTTTTTGGAGAAGTACAAAGGCAATTTGGAGTGGCGTACCACTCGGGATGATTTAGTGGGGACTATCCAGAAGGCTGATGAGTCAATTACAGAATTTTACAAATGGTGGAATGCTACGCTTAATGAGCTATCAGAGCCAATCCCCCTCCAGGACCAAAAAGACATTTTCTTGTCATGTGTTAAGCCAGTGCTCACGGAAGCCATCGGAAAAGGTTGGTATCCAGATCTGCGAGAGATGGTCAGAATGAGAGCTAGAAGTGAAAACAGATTGTTCAATCAAACCCCGAATGCAAACGCCAGTGGTAACAGCGGTAGTGGAGGTTACCGATACCGAGCACCCAACCCTGTTTCAGCAATGGTGCCGAGGGGAAGAGAAGTGACCAAAGACAACAGTATCAACAATCTACAAAGAGGAGGTAGTAATGTGCAGAATGCAGTGAGATTTCAGCCTAAGCCGCAGCCGAGATTTGATGATTTGGGCATGTCTACAGAGGAAGTTTTTAACGGATTGCTTCGTACCGGTATGATCAAGCCATTGGAGAATTATAGTCCTGCTCGTCCTAATCCCCATATGGATGCTAGCAAGTACTGTCGATTTCACCAGTTCCCAGGGCACACCACAAATTCCTGCATAACCCTCAAAAAGATAATTCAAGGTTTGGTGGATGACAAGAAGATCGAGAAATCTCCTCGCCCGAATGTGGTCAGCAATCCTCTGCCAAGTAACAACGTGAATCTTATCGACTTCGGGCAAGACTATTTTGTTAATGTAATAGAGTTTGGGAAGTCAATAGATGAAAGTGATAGTGCTGGTTGTAATGAGATTGTGACTGATGTAATCCCATTTTCTGATGAAATGAAAGATAATTTCTGCTATGTTTTGTATCTTGATGATCTGTATGGTTTGAATAATACTGCTGATTATGACGATTATGAAGAGCATGTGGTTGCCAACACTTTATCCTCCATGGTTCCTAGAGATTCCCCAATCTCCTTGGAGGAACTCAGGATAGCGGCTAATGTAGAGGCGCCATTGTCCATAAATGAGATAAGGCAGGCGGCAAGGCCATACAACACTCGTCATGTTCCGATTACGCTAGCAGAACCCAAGGAGGCCAGTAAGGATTTTGTGGTTGAGAAAGATCAAGAAGTTAATCTGTTGACTCGTTCAGGGAGAATGTTGGGAGTGAATAATTCAGATCTGTCCGGGAAAGGTAAGGCAGTTGCGGTCTCTAACCCTCAGTCCTCTCAAAACCCCTACAGACTGGCAGGAGATGAAGAAGTCCAGGAAGACCCGATCCTAATGCAGTTAAAGAGAACACAAGCCGATATCTCCTTATGATCTCTACTCACATCCTCCTACCCTCACAAATTAAAGTTGGAAGAGGCCCTGTCCAAAACAAAAGTGTCTGTCAACGCCACCCCAGACGAAGCCTGTCAGCTGATTGGAACTGCGCAGTATGGGAACATCATTACTTTTACGGATCTTGACCTACCCACTTAAGGTGCGAAGCATAATGAGTCTCTGCACATCATGGTGCCCCTAGAAGGACGTCGGATTCCCCATGTGTTGATAAATAATGGATCAGCTATGAATGTGCTCCCTGCTACAATGATGAGTATGTTGGACATTAATGCGCAGAATCTTAAACCATCCAACCAAACAATAAAGGCCTACGATTCGACATCTAGGGAGGTGCTAGGGATAGTCTCTCTGAATTTGATGTTTGGAGGCAAAGAGATGATGGTAGAATTTCAAGTTATCGACATTCAGGTCACATTCTCAGCATTACTAGGCAGACCCTGGATTCATGAGATTGGAGCGGTAGCCTCCACTCTTCACCAGTGTTTAAAATTTGTGCAAGAAGGAGTGCTGACGACCATTTATGGTGATAGCGTTACAATTGGGGAAACCAGCACCAACACCTTACCAGTAATGGAAATCAAGCTCGACCAGGAAAATCCGATGCTCAGTGGATTCACAATAGAGAAACCTAAAGGACAGGTCTGCACCATAGATTTGACGACATCTTCAGACAAGATTCCTCCTGTGTTGAAAATGCTGAGAGGTATGAGCTATATCCCTGGTCTGGGGCTGGGAAAACGCCAACAGGGACCGTGTAGGCTTGTGTTGCCAGAAGCCAAGAGAAACAAGCAAGGCCTGGGATATGTCGTGACTAGAGAAGATAAAGTGTATGACAAGACTGAAGCTTTTAAAGAAAAGATGACCTCAGCTGCTGGTAAGAGGTACAAGAGGCCTGAGATGCGCCCGTACAGTTGGTCTTTGAACAAGCATTTTGTCAGAGAAGATGGAGATAAGTTTGTTTGTCCAGAACCAAGACTGAGCCAAATGGAAAAAAGAATGAGAACAATTCGGAAGTTTGCCAACAGCAAAAACCCAGTGAAGGAAATGTTTGATAGCTTGCCCAAAAGGCCAGGTGTGACCGCCACTTACGAGAACAGCTACCATTTCTGGGGGCCTGATCATGTGAACCAGCTCGAAAAGCTTGCTTTAGATGAACCCACAATATGCAAGATCCGCGGTGCTGACCCTGTGGATATTGATGGTGATTTGGCAGATTTGTTTAAAGAGCAGGGGCTGTCTGAGCCTGGGGATGGTATGCTTTTGACAGAAGTACCTACAGGAGGAGTGGTTGTTGTTAAAGAGCCGAGTGATTTGATTGATTTTTCCTCTGACAGCGAGGTGGTGGCTATGTTAGAATTCGAGAAGGAGTCAGTTGTGGAGCTAAAAAGGTTGGAGACTGTTGCAGAGAGACCGTTACAAAATTGGACTTCATTCCGAGGACCGGTCGCCGACAGGGAGACTATGATTGAAAAGCTTGGGCTCAAGCCTCGTCCTTGTCCCTCCGAGTCTAATTTCGTTCCTCGTGTCTTGGGTCGGTCTCCTGAATCTCTTGTCATTGAATTCGAGTCTTCTGATCGGTCTGATGTCCTCACGACAGAAGACCGTCTTCGAGTTGTAAACACTGTTTTTCCCTATGCTTTGAATAAAATGGTTGACCTTTCTGAGTATCCCGTGATTGCAAATCTAACAATTGAACGCTTAACAAAAAATAATCATCAAGATTTAAAAATAATTAAGCCTAATTCAATTGAAGATAATGCAGACTTAATCGATGAGCAAATTTTAGAAAATGATTCAAAGCAGGTTTGCGATCAAAAGGAAAGCCGGGCCCAAGCTGCCGATGAGGTATTGACAACGGTGAACCTGGGAACAGCCGAAGAACCCAAAGAAACGCAGATTGGTAGCTTCTTCTCCGGAGATGAACGGGTTGCCCTGGTTGAATTGCTTAAAGAATTTATGGACGTCTTTGCTTGGTCCTACAAAGATATGCCTGGGCTGGATACTTCTATCGTAGAGCACCGGATTCCTCTAGATCCAGAAATTAAGCCGATCAAGCAGAAGTTGAGGCGGATAAAACCTGAGTGGTCCTTGCAGGTGAAAGAAGAAATTGAAAAACTCCTACGGGTGGGCTTCATCAAAGTGATTGAATATCCGACTTGGTTGGCAAATATTGTAACAGTCACAAAAGCAAACGGAAAGGTTTGGGTCTGCGTAGATTTCCGAGATCTCAATAAGGCTAGTCCCAAAGATGACTTCCCTTTGCCTAACATTGATATGCTAATAGATGCAACCGCAAACTTCGAGGTCAAATCCTTCGTTGATGGTTTCGCGGGTTACAATCAGATCAAAATGGCTGAGGAAGATCAGGACAAGACAGCATTTACAACTCCATGGGGTACTTATTGTTACACGCATGCCGTTTGGTGCGAAGAATCTTTGGGGCTACCTATCAGAGAGCCGTCACCACCCTGTTTCACGACATAATCCACAAGGAGATTGAAGTGTATGTAGATGATATGATTATTCACCGAAAGGGTCAGATGGACAGCATTTCATTGATTTGAGGAAATTCTTCAACAGACTCCGAGAGCACTCCATGAGACTAAATCCAGCCAAGTGCACCTTTGGGGTTATTCAAGGTAAGGTCCTGGGGTATATGGTCACAGAACGCGGCATCGAAGTAGATCCCAAAAAGGTTAAGGCAATCGTTGAAATGAAGCCGCCCAGAACTGTCTCCGAGGTGAAAGGATTCATGGGTCGATTACAATACATCAGCAGATTTGTCAACCAACTGACCTCCATGTGTGAGCCGATCTTCAAACTACTAAATAAAAATCAGGAAGTGGTTTGGAACGAGGAATGCCAACTAGCTTTCGAGAGGATCAAAACTTACCTTGTCAATCCTCCCATTCTTTGTCCGCCTCACGGGAGCAAGCCTTTAGTGCTATACTTGACGGTTGCAGACACTGCCACTGGGGCTATGCTAGCACAAGAAAAGAAGGATTCAAAGATTGAGAATGCCATTTATTTCGTCAGCCGCAAATTCCAAGGTAGTGAGTTGAATTACTCTGCCCTCGAAAAGACATGCGCAGCTCTGGTCTGGGTGGTCGGAAAGCTAAAGCACTATATGCTATCCCACACTGTACACTTGGTCTCCAAGATGGACCCAGTCAGATACCTGTTCCAAGGTGACAGAGGCAACATTTCTACCAGATTGGCAAAATGGACCTTCTTCTTAGCTGAGTTTGATATCAAGTACGTGATCCGAAAATCAATCAAAGGACAGGCTTTGGCGGATCAGTTGGCTGACTTCCCCAGTACAGAAGCCCGAGGACCAGATTTCCAATTTCCAGACGAGGGGATTCTTGCTATAGAAAGCGGTAACCGGTGGCAGTTATTCTTTGATGGAGCAGCGAACAAAAGAGGTAATGGCATCGGGATGGTACTAGTAGATTCGAACGACATGCATACCCCCATAGCTAGACCCGTCAATACGGGAATACGGGACGGGACGGGACGAAATTACGTTGTCCCACGACGGGAGCGGGATGAAACGGGACGGGACCAAAACGGGACGGGACGAAAATACTCCGTCCCATCCCGTCCCATGTGCGGGACGCGGGATCCCGCGGGACCCATACGGGACCCGTTGACTATGAGAAATAAAGAGAAAAAAAGCATTCAACACAGAAAAAAAACATTCAACACACGAAAATACTCCGTCCCATCAAGTGTATTACAAGTTACAAACAAGCTAGAACTTAGTTAATAACAAAATAAGTTTTATCAACACAGAAAAAAAGCATTCAGATTTGTCCCCCTCTTTGAATCCACCTTCTCCAAGTACACTGGAAAGCTCAAAGTTATTGGTTGCTTCTTTTAGATCTTCAAATCTTTGGAACGGCATCAAGCTCCTTTGGCTTAGCTGGCACCGAGGATAAAAGCAGATAAAAAATCAAAAGAAACACAAGCAATTGTAAGTAGATATCAAGAGCAGGTAAAATAAGAGACCATGGGGAATGCTTATTATGATTCCAGTCTAGGCATCAATTCAGTTCATTGTGTGGCATACAGATGATTTGCTAGTAAGCTTGACCTTTATTTCTTTTCGTTGTGTTACCTATGGGTGGTAATTGAGATGTTTTTAATTCCTTAATTTGCTTTTATTAGGGTGATGAATATTTTTATCAGAAATTGTTCTAAAGCTAGTCGATTCTAGTTAGATACATTTCTTAGAAATCTTTTAAAACCAATGAAAAGGAAACATCTTCGCCGCTAATAAAGGGATTTGAGGATGAAAAAAGGCGTAAACACCTGGACCAAAATGGGAGTCTCCCAGTTGTGGCCAGAGAAAATTGAAATCTTCAACAGGATAAATAGGCTTTCTCAGTGCCGGTGCTTCAAAGGTTCAAGGTGATGCTACTTATTTTTTTGATTGTGTTTCTCAAGTCTAAAATGAAAAAGCGAGAGACGGTTTTCAATACCCCACCCGTCCCAAAATGAATGTCCAAAAAAATTTCAAATTTACTCTTGACCAAAAGCAAATTTGAAATTTTTTTGGACATTTATTTTGGGACATAGGGAGTAGCAAAAAATCAAGAAAAGGTTAGTAAGTTATGCTCATTATTTGTCATATTTAGTTCCTTAACTGAGACCACTAATTGGGCCAAGCCTCCTCAGTTAGTTCTATACATATTAGTCCAAGCTCCTATAGTATTTTGATGTATTCCTTTTTGTAGATTATTTTATTTCCTTAAAGAACACCAAATCTTGTTTCATATTCCCAATTGAGTAAAATTAAACCAGAAATTCCAAATCAAATTTTTCTAATCATATTTAAGAAAAAAACAGCATACCCTAGTCAAAATCAAGCCTACAACAAAAGTATGAAACATTACTTAATTACATCACAACTTGACGATTATCCTTTTAAACTGCGTAATTTTATCTCATATTCAAACCAATAAGAGAGCAATTTGGAAAGGAATTCAGTACCTGCGAAAGAAGAAACGGGGAGACAACAACAAACGGAACGATTGACAGGGTTATGGCGAGACCAGAGCTTGCTTGGACATGGCGAAATGGCACTGAGAGCTGCCATTTCCATTAACCTTTTTGCTTTGTTTTCTCAAGGAGCTTGAAGCTATGAAAATGGAGCCGAGTACGAAGCTTGCATAGCTAGTCTAGAGGCTGCCCTCGAGCGACATGTGGAAGAGTTAGAAGTGTTCGGTGATTCCCTTACATCGCAGAACTCGTCGGTCAGTTCAAGGAAGTGTCATTCCAGTTCCTGTCGCGAGACAAGAACAGATTTGCTGATTGTAAGTACGCCAATCCAATTCGCAACCTTTTAGATGCATTTTAATGTAATAAAATTGCATTAAGGGGCATTTGGTAAATTCCCGGCCTATCCCGAGACTTCCGGAAATATTTTATAAGTTTCCCGCGAAGGAAGTACCTTTTGGTACCTTACTCATGCCAAGGGACCTGTTGGGAATAAACCTTTTTGGACTTTTTAGGTATTTAGGCCTGAATGTTCCAGAAACTGGTTTTGGCGCCAAAAGCGGTTGAGGCCACCTTGTGTCACGCGACAAGTCGAGGCATGGAAAGTGGTTGCGTATAGTCGTGCGACACAAGGTGACCACTAACTGCAACCTATAAATAAGACCCTCCCCCTCTCAGAAATGGATCCCAACTTCAGCCTACTGTTACTCTGCAGAAATTGCATCGTAACAAATCCCCCCAAACACAACTCTCTCTCTCTCTCTCTCTCCTACCTCCAATCTAACCAATTCCCTCCAATCCAAACCCATCTCTTAAACCAAATCACTTGGACCCCTTTGCACCAATTCTCTCAAGACCCCAAGACCAGAAGCAGTGAATTGAAGGGTTCTGTATCTAACTTGATACAAGATTCGTGGAAGCAACAAGGGTAATGAATCTCAAACTCCCTCTTCTCTCTTCCTTCTACTCAATTCTTCATAATTCTATTGTCTACTTCTGTTAGGATTCAGTAATCAGACTCTATCTGTCTAGATTACTGAATCCCAATCGCAATCTCTCTGTTTAACTTGTCTAATCTGTGTAATTGAGCTACTATTGTTGAATATTTGCTTCAATTTGGTGTTTAAACCCCAAGGGGGTGTGGATCTACCCATATCCACACTCCCAGGGTCAATTTGTTGCTATTTCTGTATTTCGTATCTAATCTAGTCAATTAATTAGATCTGTGTAAGTTGTTGTTGATTCTGATGTTCATTGTGTAAGTTTCTGCAGATGGCCTTTGTATGTCACGTGACACATTGTTCCAAGGTGATCCTGTGTCACGCGACATATGTGGTCACCTGTATCATGTGTCATGCGACATATCGTGACCTATTTGCAGAAACCTTTTCTCTTGTAATCTGTTTTAGATTGTTGTAGCAGGGATGTGGCCTCCCTAAATAATGGGCTCACGAGTTGTAAATCTCGATTCATATTAAATAAAATGCATGTTTACCACACTTGTTCATTGTCAACACTTGCACACACTTTTGGATTTGCTTGGATGTTTAATTGAAAGACTCGTCTATGGACGAGGCGTGTTGGGTGAACTCTCGGTTCTTCCCAACACGTAACCTGACCTCCGAACCCGTATTTTCTCTCTAAAAAAGGTTTTCAATGTTTCCTCTCAAAAACGGCGTGGCGACTCCTTCATTTATTTTTCGAAATTCCAAGAATTTCGGGCGAGCGTGCATTCAGTGGCGACTCCACTGGGGAATAATTGACTTTGAAAACCTGTTTTTCAAATGTTAAGTGGGTCAAGCTTTCATTAAATTAGACATCCAATACATCCATTTTTGTGTGCATCTTTGATAATCATTTGTGGTTCATGCATTTTGTTGATTATGAAACTTGTGAGCCTTATGTGCTTTGTGGTCATTGTGTTGTGCATTAGATATTCTTGCTTTGTTCTAGCCATGGAGAGGCAGGGGCTAATTTGATGGTTGCAGAATGTTGGTTCAGTGACCACCCAGGGTCGTGCGACATCTTTGTCTCTTGATGTCCTGTGTCACGCGACAAGGAGTGGCCACTGAACAGATACTCAGAAGGCTTGGTTTGAGGGCAGTCCCTTGGATCAAATGTGGCTCAGTTGATTGTTGATCCCTGTATCTCCTGTGAGGGTGTATGTGTGTGTTTTTCTTTTCAAAAAAAAAATAAAAAAATCTTGTTTTTTGTAAATAAAAGAATATAGTCATCCGCACACTACATCACTTAGACTTAGAACCCTCGGGTGCGATTGACGGCATCACGGACGGTGATGTATGTCGCCTACGCTTGAGCGTCTGAAATCAAACCTAACCCCCTAGTGCGTTATAGGTGGCACCACACTTAAACCTTACCCACGGTTAGTTTTTGATACAATGTTTTCATTACAACAAAACGAATTGTTTTTGAAACATATCGTAGGTCCTTGTACCTTCCCCCGATACCTCGCATCTTGTGGGCATGTTGCCAAATGAAACATGATTTCACGTGAGGACATGTCACTCTCGTGGCGTGTTCTAAACGAAAGATCATGCCGCATTGTCAACATGCACCGACGAGAGGTCATGCCGAATTTTTCTTCGAAATTCTTCGAAAATACCCGTTATGCTGCCCAAATTTCCCTAGAAATTTGGACAACCTCTCCGTTCCATAATGATGTTAGGACTTGGTTAGGTATCATTACCTACTATATATTTCAAAGCAAGGCATTTAGTGTAATTTGAACGTTGCGTCCCTAGGCTTCCCCGAGGTATAGATAGCATGAATAAAGGCTTCTCCTTTCCCAACCGTATTTAGGATTTAAAACACTAATTTATACTTGAAGATAACTAAGATTTGTTTGTGCGAGTCTGTCCCGTTCCTTTCCCTCTCCCTTTCCTCGAAATTTCCCTTCAATACCTTATAAACCCGTCTCTGCCCCTGCAGCTACGGCGAGTTAGACCCGTTTATCTGTCCCAGGAGCTCGTTTGGTTCGTGTTCAAGCAGTTTCAGTTGGTGTAGAATCAGAAATGGCCGGGAACGGAGATGTATTTTCTGCTCAGTCCGCTGGAGGCTCAGTGACAATGGGTCAGCCAAGTCTGAACGATATGACCACAGAGGAATTGAGGGTAACGTTGGGGTTATTCGAGGTAAGGTCCTGGGGTATATGGTCACAGAACGCGGCATCGAAGTAGATCACAAAAAGGTTAAGGCAATCATTGAAATAAAGCCGCCCAGAACTGTCTCCGAGGTGAAAGGATTCATGGGTCGATTACAATACATCAGCAGATTTGTCAACCAACTGACCTCCATGTGTGAGCCGATCTTCAAACTACTAAATAAAAATCAGGAAGTGGTTTGGAACGAGGAATGCCAACTAGCTTTCGAGAGGATCAAAACATACCTTGTCAATCCTCCCATTCTTTGTCCGCCTCAAGGGAGCAAGCCTTTACTGCTATACTTGACGGTTGCAGACACAGCCACTGGGGCTATGCTAGCACAAGAAAAGAAGGATTCAAAGATTGAGAATGCCATTTATTTCGTCAGCCGCAAATTCCAAGGTAGTGAGTTGAATTACTCTTCCCTCGAAAAGACATGCGCAGCTCTGGTCTCGGTGGTCAGAAAGTTAAACCACTATATGCTATCCCACACTGTACACTTGGTCTCCAAGATGGATCCAGTCAGATACCTGTTCCAAGGTGACAGAGGCAACATTTCTACCAGATTGGCAAAATGGACCTTCTTCTTAGCTGAGTTTGATATCAAGTACGTGATCCGAAAATCAATCAAAGGACAGGCTTTGGTGGATCAGTTGGCTGACTTCCCCATTACAGAAGCCCGAGGACCAGATTTCAAATTTCCAGATGAGGGGATTCTTGCTATTGAAATTACCCGGATTTCGCGTGCGGCGAAAGCGGTTGTCTTTCGCGGAGGGTTGGTGTCTGAGACCTCGCTTCATGGGAAGGAAAAAATGAGGAGTCGCCATGCGGTTTTTGTATTTTGGGCCCAAACGTTGAGAAACGGCTATTATGAAAATGGTGTCATTTTTATTGGTAGCAAAAACTTAGGAAAAGGCTTTTGAAAACGGGGGTCATTTTTATTGGTAGCAAAAACGAGTAAATAGCTATTTAGTACAAGAGATTGTTTGGTTCGGAGGTCACGTTACGTTTCGGGAAGAGTATTACGAGATCACCCGAAATGCCTGGCATGACGAGTCTTTCTACCTTTCTCGAAAATGTGTGTGTGTGTGTGTGTGTGTGTTTTGAAATGGGGGCTTGAATGACAAGCTTAATCTTGGTTTGAATGTCAAACGTTGATTAGGTGACTTTGTTTGAAAAGACGAGCGTTTGAATGACAAACGTCGGTTTTGAGTTTGAAATGAGCATTTGCGTGGCAAACGTCGATTTTGAGTTTGAAATGAGCGTTTGCGTGGCAAACGTCGATTTTTGAGTTTGAAAAGGAATTCGAAGGTCGAACTCCGGTTTTGAACCGGGCGAGTCATTGTTAATGATTTTTACAGGAAAAAGCGTATTAAATGATTTTGAATGTCAAATAGCGGCTTTTAGTTTGAAAGATGAGCGTTCGGATACCAAACGTCATTTCGCGCGTTTTGAAAGAGAGTTCGAAGGACGAACTCCGGTTTTGAACCGGGCATTACATTGTTAACGATTTTTACGGGAAAAAAGCATTTTAAATGATATGCGATCGATGAATCGGGTTGCGACTCGGACTTTGAAAGATAAATACTATCACGATCCAAATGAGTCGGACTTTGTAAATGACAGTATTTAAAGAAGTATCAACGGAATCAAAAGATCCGAAATTGTAAATGACGATCGACGAGCCAAAACGGCTCGGAGTTGTAAAGTTGCAAGAAAAGTAAATGACGATCAACGGATCAAACGGTCCGGAATTGTAAATGACAGAAAGTAAATGACGATCAACGGATCGATCGATTCGGAATGGTAAATGACAGAAAAAGTAAACGGAACGGGGTCGGAACGCCGTTTTAACCCGTGATTACTTCTCTTACGGAAAGAGAAGAGGATCGAGGGGCTAAAACGTATCGGACCCCGTTAGACGGAGGCGTCTACATTTCAATAACGTTGTTCGAAACGGTTGTAGCGACTGGCGCGTAAACCGAGATGAAACGAGAGATCAGAGAGAGGGAGTTATACCTATGGCTAGGGTCGACTCCTTTGGCTCGGAAGGTGTGTACGGGATACGGAAAGAGGTTTGAAACGGTGTTTCATAGCGATGAGGGATGTATTTGATCGAAATAAGGAAGTTTCACGCGAATCGAGGCAAAACGGGAGCTTGGGAGGGGTGAAATCAGTTTGGGCCGTGAGTGAGGTGAGTTTTGAGAGTCATTTCTTCCTCCTTTTGGCTTTGACAGCCACTTCTATTTATAGGGTAAAAATTGCAGTAAGAGTCCGGACGGACTTAGACTGTTTTTTAGGGTTTTGTGGTATTTTGGAATTTTGAGGGGCTTGCTGGCAATTTTAGAAAATGTGGAAAGGGAGTCCGGCCGGACTTTGACTGCATACCAGGGGTATTTTAGTCTTTTCCCTTTGATTTCTGATTGAAGGGTGATGGGTGGGCTGTGGCATGGCTGCCACGTGTCCCATGACTCACCAAATGTGTGGGAGTTCGTTCCCCGGTCCCGGTTTTGTCCATTTTTTAAAATAACAGTCCGGAAAATGTCCGAAATGCTCCCGAAAAGTGCCGGAAAGTGCATTTTTCAGGGAAAGCTGTACTTTTACGTGCGATGACGTGTGTTAAGTACGCTTCGACGTCGGGATGCACGGGGCAGTCCCGGGACGTCTCGTTGGCTTGGCAATGGGGAGTTTAACGAGTTCTGGTTAACCTGGAGCGGGCCAGTTAACGGATTTCGGTTAACTTTCTGACGGATTTTGACGATCCGGATTTGGGTACTTACAGTTAGCCCCTCAACGACGTCTCCTCCGAAGGAGGTGGGGTCGTTGAAAAAAGATAAGGATCCAAATCGGGATGCCTTATTTTGAAAGACACAGGTGGTCAGCTGGCTGGACCCTTAGCGAAAGGATTCCTACGTATCCCGAGCGGGAATCAAGCCGATCGTAGTTCGTAGGTGCAAGGGCCTCGCGTGGGGACCTTGACCTGAGCGAGACTGTTCAGAGGCGTCTGAACCTGGGACTTCTGTAACCTTCAAGGGCGTGTGGCGCCTCAAACCGGAGTTGATGATGCTGATGAGGGCGTGTGGCGCCTCAAACCGGAGTTGCTGATGCTGACGAGGGCGTGTGGTGCCTCAAATCGGAGTTGCTGAACATACGAGGGCGTGTGGCGCCTCAAACCGGAGTTTCGAGGGTACGCTTATCCTGGGACGAAGGCGTTCGTGCCTTGAGTACTGGGCTTATTGCGGCTGCCAGTTTTATCCTGCTGGGGATAGGGCGGCAATGATGAGAACGGTTGTGTTAAACTGGCGTTATTAACAACTCGGAAGGATCGACGTTTCTTCTTTAGAATCCTGCTGGGGATGAGCATTCGGGCTTACCTTGATGGCCGAAGAGGGATTGTTGTGCGGGCTTACCTTGATGGCCGCTGAGGTGGAACGGTCGGGCTTACGACTGGCGGCCGGGGAGATGAATGTTTACTTGCTGAAAGATGTTCGGGCTTACGAGGACGGCCGAAGAGGGATTGTTGTAAGGCGTTCGTGCCTTGGGGTTCGGGCTTATTGCAGCTGCCGGGGGATATATGATGGTGAAAACCATTAGAAAATTTAACGTCGGGAGACGGAATCATAACTGGAATGTCCGGAGACATGATTGAGCGTTTGAACGTCAAACGTCAACTGGGATTGAATTTAACGTCTGGAGACGGGCGTTAGTGAAAACTAACTGGGGAAATTTTATACTTTTGGGGGGGCCAAAAGAGGTAAAATTGAAAGCGCATAAAGCTGAGGGGCCAATGTGGCAGAAGAAATTTCCTGGTGCAGCAAGAGTCCGGCCGGACTTTGACTGAATTTGGCCATGACCTTTTTTCGAGGCCGAGGAAGGGGAATTCATTTTTTCCCATTAATTCCGACAAGAGGGAGAGAGAGGAGGAGAGAAAATCCACCCCAAATTGTGAGATTTGCTCGGATTTGCGAAGGGAAATCGATATGGAAGGTGATTGGGAACCAATGGCTCGTCATGGAAGGACCGATGACGAAAGAACGCGGTTGGTTCGGACCATTCGAACCATCATTCATCCATTGAATCCGGCGGAGTTCTACCCGGCTAGGGAGAGACACAACTTCAAAGGAGGGATCGAGAGACAAGTAAGCTCCCTACAAATTCCATTAACTTTAAGAATGTGCATTCTTTAAATGTTAGAAATTTGATTAGGAATGAACTTAGGGATTTTGAAGCTTGAATTGGGGCTTTTGACTTTGCCATGAACCTTTGTCGAAATTGACTAGGATGTAGTTCAATTGACACCATGGGTGGATGACATAAAAAATTTTGGTTGCAAAATTCCATGTCTAGATGCATTTTCCAAAATTAAAGTAGCTTTAATTCGGGACGGAGTAAATTTTTGAAATGTTCGAAAGAATTTGAAAGTTCCGGTTTCGACGGAGTTTTCGAAATGTTTTGAAAGTTCCGGATTCGACGGAGTTTTCGAAATGTTTTGAAAGTTCCGGATTTGACGGAGTTTTCGAGATGTTTTGAAAGTTCCGAATTCGACGGAGTTTTCGAGATGTTTTGAAAGTTCCGAATTCGACGGAGTTTTCGAGATGTTTTGAAAGTTCCGGATTCGACGGAGTTTACGAAATGTTTTGAAAGTTCCGGATTCGACGGAGTTTTCGAAATGTTTTGAAAGTTCCGAATTCGACGGAGTTTTTGAAATGGTTTGAAAGTTCCGAATTCGACGGAGTTTTCGAGATGTTTTGAAAGTTCCGGATTCGACAGAGTTTTCGATATGTTTTGAAAGTTCCGAATTCGACGGAGTTTTCGAGATGTTTTGAAAGTTCCGGATTCGACGGAGTTTTCGAAATGTTTTGAAAGTTCCGGATTCGACGGAGTTTTCGAAATGTTTTGAAATATATGTAAGAAATGAATGAGAACTGTCATTGCATTGCATCATTTTGACATGCGTTCGTGCACTCTGTTGATGTTGCTCTTGTCTTGTTCACCTGCAGGGGAAGGGGAAGGTTGACGTCGACAATCAGAAGAGTCGGGGGGGCCTTTGAGGCAGTGAGAGCATTGTGGGAGATTCTCCCGAACGTGGCTCGAGAGGGAGAGAGGAATCCACGGCAGCTGGTGGTTGACTCCGGATTGGCTGGGTTCATCAGTGCGGTAGCTGCGATAGCTACGACGCCGAGGGCCAGGTCCATGTATGTCGCCCTGAGCGAGTACTGGTGGGATACGACCCACACTTTCCATTTTAGATGGGGGGAAGCGACGGTGACTCCCACGGATTTTGCCGCTATCACTGGGTTGCCTACCTGGGGAAACGCGCTGGTGTGGGTTGACGGTTATACCGGAGCGATTGTTATGCCTGAGGTTTTGATATCATCGATGCCGGGGGCTTAGGCATTCGGTACGGGCCGATGGAGAGGCATGCGGACGGGTATTGCAGATTTTTGGCGGATCTTTGAGGATGACCGCGGGCGCCTTGGCTCGAGGTTCATTTGGTTTGCGTTGTCGGCGACTTTGTTCCCGACTTCGACACATCCTGTCATTTCCCTTTGCTCGGGTCGGCGACGGATCTGGATGCCGTGAGGGGTTCGCGTGGGGGGAGGCTGGGCGGCCGAGCTCTATCATTCCACAGACCAGATTCTCGCGGGGAGAGGAGAGTTCCTTGAGAGTACACTTCACACCTGTCTTGGATGTAAGTTCATGTCTTTTTCTCTTCCTTGCCTCTTTTATGTACTCGTATGTATCTGCTTTGTAGCTGACATAACTTTCCATTTGCTTGGCAGGTCTGGTGCTATGAGGTATTCAGTCCGCAAGAGTGGGACATTAGGGATGCGTATTGACCCTTGTACCCTGCCATGCTGGTTTGGCAGAAGAAGGCAAAGAAGTCGGTCTCGTCGAGAGTGGGTACGCAGCTGACATACGAGGAGGTGTCTCAGGCCCTGAGCCGAGAGTTCTCTGAGGGGATCTAGTTGACCTGGTGGAGTAGGTTCGATGCTGTCGCCATTCAGATTGCTAGCGAGACTACATGGCAGCGGAAGCTCCTGGTGGGACTTCATTGCGACGCTATGTATCTGGGGGAGAGGGTGACTCGTCAGCATAGGCCGGGGTCCCTTCCATTGGTGTCGGTGGATCCTCCTATGCATATGCAGCATCCTTGGGAGATGCCGATGGAGGAGCTGGAGGGGTATAGACAGGGCGTGTACTATACCAAGTACGTCATAGCGGGAGCCGACTGTGATACTTTCTTGAGGATGAGGCTGAGGAGCCCGCAGGTGCAGCATAGGGAGGGTGAGGTCCACAGGAGGTCCCGAGATCTTCCGATCCCACGCGCTAGGGCGGCGTACGAGGCTGGATGGCTCACGCGAGACTGGTGATCCCGATTCCCGGATGAGCCGATACCTCGGTATAGGGTGGATCCCAACACCTCGGTGAGCACTTTCTTGATTTTATGCTTTTGATAGTAGTATTCTGCAAATGTTGCATCTGTACTTTACATTCGTCTTCGATGACCTTCTGGTTCGCAGTGTCGGCCGTACGTACAACGACGCTATGAAATTTGGTGGACGGGTGGGCCGCCTACGCTAGGAGGCTCGTGGAGTTCATGCGGTGCAGTTCCCGAAGGAGCGTGGATGTCCGTGAGCCGAGGCCGTCTAGGCCGAGAGGTTCGCCTGCTCCCATAGCTGGTGGGGAGGACTTTGCACAGGGATTTGGCCAGTTCGCGGGCGGAACGGCTGGGTTTGGAGCTCCTTCTTCTTCGCACTCGGGGCACGAGAGGGGAGAGTCCTCGAGTTCGCATACGCCGAGGAGGCCTTTTGCGTATTCTCGCCTGGAGGAATTTGGCGAATTCCTGTTTGCGACGGATCCGGCAGCGGCGGAGCAGTGCGTCGAGTGCTCGGATGACGAGCAGGACTCGGAGTAGTCCTCCTTTTACTGCTTTGTTTAGACAAAATGCATGTATTGTCCGGAACAATTTGCTTTGAATTCTATTTGAAAAAAGGCGCCCGTGGGGCGGAACCTGTATTTCGCACTTCCATTTAGTGATTACCTTCTTTTATTTTCGACAAATAAGCAAGTAGGTTGATCAAAAAATAAATAAAATGAAACATGCATTAAAAATTGAACGGGTCAAAATTTAAGCCTATATGCACTAATATTTAATTAATTGCCTTTGTTACACAAGCAGGGGCGGAAGGGATATTGATATTGATTGAATGAAACCGGGCGGCACGTTGGTTTCATAAAGGTGTGAATAGGGGATTGTTTGGAATTGCTTCCAATTTGGGAGCGGTAGGCTGCGAGTTGATTGACGGGTCAAGCTGCAAGGAGAAGTCCGTAGGACTAGGAGTGAATTTCAGATTCCTTTAAATTGCAGTTTCAGCTTTGCAATTTGTAAAGACTACGCCTTTGTTTCAATCATTTTGCTAAATTCCTTTCCAATTCTTATGGCTTTTCTTCACTTTCTGTCATGGCTCCCTTTCCTAAGTTGTTGTCTCGGATGCAAGAGCGATACTTGGAAAACTTTCAGTCGTGGGTACGGAACCACACGAGGTAGAACAAGGGGTTTTGAAGGCTATTACGGGATGAAATCTGTTTGGGCTTTGAAGGAGCTCATGCAGATTGGGATCTTTTGAGAGCGGCGTCTCGGTTACAGGACGTACGGAGGAACGTGTACGGCTTTTCGTACAACGAAATCACTCCTACATTTGAAGATTTCCGGGCCATTGCAGGAGGACTGAGACGGAACGGCTAGTTCTTCCGTATCTTTGGTGGCATGGCCACTGTTGAGAAGCTAGTGTCTTTGCTTGGTATCTCATTTGGAGAAGCATACGGGATGCGTGCGAATACCGATTATGTTGACATTTCGGAATTTGCCCAGAAAGATTTGCGGAGGCGAGGAGCGTCTTTGCGTGGGACGCGTTTGCTCTGTGCGCGATTGCTACTCTGTTCACATTCACGTCTGCAGGTGTGTGCCATCACGGTGTCTTGGACACTGGTGAGCGATGCGGAGCGGGGAGACATCGTGTCGTTGGTCTTGGGCGAGACGTTCACAGGCATAGGTCGGATGGCGGCCGATAGCCGATACATGTGGGGAGGGAGTCCCGCTATGCTTACCATGTGGTTAAGGGAGAGGCTGCGAGATGATGCACGAGGTGCCAATGTCTTGTGACGCTTGGTCTTTCTCTCGGCGTCCTCTGGTGATAGGGCGATCGAGTGGCTGAGCTACGGATGGCCGGACTCCGCACGCATCACTTGCGATGGTGGGTTCCCCATTGGAAGTTCTGAGACTTGTCGGACCGCTCGGGAGGGTCTATTGGTTGTCGAGTGTCGGGGCTGTCTCGAGACGTCTTTCTACATTCCATCGTTGGTTACTGCGACGATGCAGTGGAAGCGAGGTGCCATTGCGACGGGTTTGAGTTATCTTTGCTACCTTCGAGGTGGGATCTCTGGCGATGGGAGATCCTTCGGCGTTATTCTTTGCTCGCACGGTGGTGGCAATATACGTCCTTTCTGCCCGGGGTTCTCTTTCACCGAAGAGAGGGGCCTTTGATACATCCTTGATATACGGCTGGTATGAAGAGTGTATGGGGAGACACGAGATGTCTATTTTGTGGAGACGGAGTGAGCTGTTAGGTGCGATCACACAGACGGCTCGACCTTGAGGAGGACCGAAGCAAGGGCTAACCACAGGAATCGTCTTGGCGATGCCATGGGCTGATTATGAGACCAATGCGATCGGGAGGCCAATCAAAGCATTGTTATGATGGCTCGAAGCGAGGCGGCTCGAGACGAGCTAGAGAAGGGGCTGCGTTGACGGCCGCGGGGTTGACGGAGGCATCGGGAAGAGTCCACGAGCCGGGTAGAAGGCCTACGGAATATTTCTGTGAAGGTGAAGAACACTCGTCGCGGGAAAGGGAAGGGGAAGAAGGATGAAGGACCTAGTACGGGAAACTAGGTTGACCTTCTTTGTCCGAGTATCCACCCATTGTCATTGCGAACACATTAATTGATTAATGTTTTGTTGTAGTTTTGCTAGCGTGTAGCGAGTCAAGAGTTGACCGTGCTTGAACTCATCAAAGATTGTTTTAACCGTAATGAATTTGTAGGTTAATTGAAAAGAGTTTTTCGAAACACAAGCGATTGATGCTTATTGTATTTTTTTTTTAGACCGAACCAATGATGGCTGCCTACGAGCCCCTTTTACAATTGGACTAAGGGGCTCGGGTCACCGTAGTTCGACACTTTTAGGTGAATTTGAGAAAGGCAAAGACAAAAGAAGTGCGACCACTGTTTTTACTGGATCATTAGCGGGAATGTATCCGGTTGGGTATTACTCTTTTAGCACTTTAATTTTTGCGAGGGACGGTGTATGGGGAAGGTGAGTTGACTCGTGCTCTTCCTCAAATGAAGTATCTGCGGAGCTTGCTTCCGTTCACGGGGTTAACGAAAGGGTTCCCGTCCAAATCTGCTAGCTTCATGGCTCCTCCGGAGAAGATTCTTTGTACCACGAACGGTCCTATCCAGGTAGGCTCCCATTTTCCGAGGGGATTGGTGCGTAGGAGGCTTTTCCTTTAGCACCAAGTCGCCTTCTCGATGTCTCGGATCTTGACTTTCCTATCGAATGCTCGGGCCATTACGCTCTGGTAGGCTCGAGTGTGCTCCATGGCTTTCAATGCTGCGCTCGTCGAGTAAAGCAAGTTCGTCGTGACGGCTCTGTAGCCATTCGACTTCATTGATCCCGTTTTCCAAGAGGACTCGGAGGGATGGAATTTCCAATTCCACGGGTAACATTGCTTCCATTCCGTAGGTAAGCGCGAACGGAGTCTCCCCTGTGGCGGTTCGGCGATGTTACGTATCCCCGAGAGGGCTAAATGTAGCTTTTCGGGCCGAGTCCGACCTGCGGTTGTCATCTTTCGATTATCATGGCGAGAGTCTTGTTGGGTGCCTCTCTTGCACCATTGGTTTGTGGTACGTAAGGAGAAGACTTGTGACGTGTGACTACGGGTCGGTCGAGAAGTTGGTCACAAACTCCTTCGAAGTGGGTCCCATTGTCGGATATGATCTCGTTGGGCACTCCGTATCGGCACATGATGTTCTCTCGGATGAACTCGGCCACCTTCTTAGAATTCGGTACCTTGTACGATCGGCTTCTACCCATTTGGTGAAGTAGTCGGCTGCGACTAGAATGAACTCGTGACCATTGCTCCCTGGTGGAGTGATCTTGCCGATGACGTCGATTCCCCATGTGGCGAAAGGCCATGGTGTAGTCATGCAATAGAGTTCATGAGGAGGGATGTGATTGAGGTTGGAGAACCGTTGACATTTGTCGCGGCTTCGGACGAAGCTGGATGCGATCTGTTTCCATTGATATCCAATAGTATCCCATACGGAGAATGATCTGTGTCAATGCTCGGGCGTTCATGTGCGGACCGCGGGTTCCGTTGTGAACTTCGTTCATTAGCTCGCTGGCTTTTTCTTTGTTTACACACCGAAGGAGTGGCCCTTGGTGGCGCTTCTTGTACAACATACCCCCCAGAATGACGAAATGGGATGCCAGGCGTTTTAATGCCATCATGTTTTTGGCTTTGATCCCTTCTTTGTATTTTCCATCTTCATTTGTGAAGGAAGCTTCTCCGCTTTGGAGTGCTTGGTAAATTTGATTGTACCGGGGTTCGTCGATCGTTTCCTTTTATTTTGATCTCACGGCAATAGGCGGGTGTTTCCCGTCTGCCTATTACGAGGGGTTTCTTGCTTTCCCATCGGGAATTTCGACAAGAGGCGAGGGTTGCCGGGGCATCTGCGAAGCGGTTTCCTGTCTCTTGGCAAATAGTGAAAAGAGATGTCCTTGAGCGAGCAATGAGCTCCTCCATGTATGCGCGTGGTACTTGAAGGCTAGAATCTACCGTCTTCCACTTGTTGGACACTTGATTGATGATCAATGCTGAGTCTCCATATACATCCGGTTACGAGATGTTGCGCTCGAGGGCGGCTTCCGGGCCAGGCTGCACAGGCTTCGTATTCTGCTGCATTGTTGGTCGTTTCAAAATTTAGCTTGATGGCTATGGGAGTGTGCTCGTCCTTGGGATCGACAAGGAGCATTCCAATACCATTCCCCTTCTTGTTGGCTGCCCCATCGAAGAAGAGTTGCCGGCGGTTTGCGGCTGTCAGTGAAAAGATTCCGTCGTCCAGGAAATTGCGGATCGGGACCCTTAGGTTCCCTTTGCTTGGGAAGTCGGCCGGGTGATGCGCCATTACTACGCCCTTTGTTGATTTTCGACCATGTACTTGATGTCGAACTCGGCCGGGAAGAATGACCACTTGGCTAGTCGCATTGACAGGGATGGCTTGTCAAAGAGATATCGAACGGGGTCCATTTTGGAGACCAGGAGCATTGAATGTGACTGCATGTAGTGTTTCAGTTTCCCGACTACCCATACCAAGGCGGTACAAGTTTTCTTTAATGTTGAATAGCTTAGTTCACTTCCTTGAAGCTTCCGGCTTACGAAGTAGATGGCATGCTCAACCTTGGAATCTTTCTGTTCTTGTGCCAGCATTGCTCCGATTGACGTGTACATTCTTGTCGGATACGGGAGTAGTGGCTTGTCTTCATGTGGCGGGCACGGGAATTGGGGGATTCACCAAGTAGGTCTTGATCTTCTCAAAAGCTGTTTGGCACTAGGAGTCCCATTTGATGTCGGCATTCTTTTTCATCGGTTTGAACATGGGCTCGCGAGAGAGATGTCAAGCGGTTGATGAAGCGACGATGTCTTGAAGTCTTCCCATGAAGCTTTTTACTTACATTAAAGTACGTGGTGGCTTCATATCGATGATGGCCTTGATTTTCTTGGGATCGGCTTCGATACCTCTTTACGTAACCATGTACCCCGGTACCTTGCCGCGCTTGGCCTTAGAAGGTGCACTTCGCGGGAGTTCAATCTCATGGAGTGCTTTACGAGTACGTTGAAGAACTTTCTCGAGATACTGTCATGTCTTTGCATGTACGATCCTCTGGAGTGGATGATCATGTCGTCGACATATACTTCGATTTCTTTGTGAATCATGTCATGGAAGAGGGCTATTGCGGCCGTGTAAGTAGCCCCGGCGTTCTTCGGGCCGAACGGCATGGCCGTGTAACAGTATGTCCTCACGGAGTAGTGAAGGCAGTCTTGGCTTGATCCTCCTCGGACATCTTGATCTGGTTGTATCCAGCGAACCCGTCCACGAAGGACTTTACTTCGAATTTTGTCGTGGTGTCGACCAGCATGTCGATGTTAGGTAGTGGGAAATCATCTTTAGGGCTGGCCTTGTTGAGATCCCGAAAATCCACGCAGCATCTGACCTTTCCATTGGCCTTGGTGACCGTCACGATGTTGGAGAGCCAAGTCGGGTACTCAATCACTCTGATGAAACCAACTCGGAGCATCTTCTCAATCTCTTCTTTAACTTGCAAGGACCACTCTGGCTTGATCTTGCGCAGCTTACATTTGTGAGGCTTGGATTCGGGATCCGGGGAATTATGTGCTCTACGATTGAGGGATCGAGTCCTGGCATGTCTGGTATGACCGGGCGAACACGTCAACATACTCCCGGAGGAGGCTTATCGGGGCTTCTTTTACTGCATCGGCGAAAAGCGCCCACTTGTGTCTCTTTAGGCTCTTGCACTGTCCCCAGGTTCACTTTGGTCATAACCTCTTCGGCAGCTTGGGCCCGGTTGTCCTCTTGGTCGACTAAACGCTCGAGAACTTCTTTAATGTATTGTTCATTTAATGTGTCTGCTTCTTTATCAATTGAATTATTAACGTCTTTTAAGTTGTTTGTTAACTTATCAGTTGTTAAAGTGGCAATGAGAGGATACTCAGAAAGGTCGAGACTTTTCATTAAACGTGAACGGAAATACATGGTTGGCTACATTATCATAGTCTTTGGCGTAAGGCCGTTGGATGACTCGGAAGGACTGGACTCGACAAGGAGGCGACTCGGAAGGGTTTGAGACCGGGTTTAGGGAGATGTGGAGTGCGGGCCCGGCTTGTCTTCCGGTTACGCACTGGCTTGCCCTTGGTCCGGTGAAAGTTACCCAGTTCTTCAGTGGCATTGCTGGATGCTTGATGAGGATGCGGGGATCGAGAGGCTTTGCTTCTGCTATCCCAACCATGGCAATCATGCTGTTTCTGGAGCCTAGGTCAATCAGGTTCGGCACCTCCATGACCTCTTCAAAGAGACTCTGTAGAGCTGGTCAGCGAGAGCGTCTTCTATGAATTCTGGTTCCTTACGCTTTGGAGTTACTGTCTCGAATGTGGCCTCGGTGGCTGATCCGAACAATTTGTTTCCCATGGAGAGTACCTTGAGTTGCTCCTCCGCAAGTCGGGATTCCCTTGAATGTGTACTCGTCTTTGGGTGGTGGCGGTTGGTCCGAGGTAGAGGCTGTGATGTCGAGGAACGCTCCCTAATCGGATTAGCTTTGAGTCCTACGAAACGCTTGAGGTCCCGTGCTAGGCTGTTCCATTCTTTACGTAGTCTCGTGTTGACTATCCTTGCTTCTTTCTCATCTTCATCGGTTCATTGTCGGTGCCCTCGGTTCTGGCATCGGTTCATTGTCGGTCCCCTCGGTTCTGCTGTCGGTTCCCTTGTCGGTCCTCTCGATTCTGTTGGTTCCCTTGGTGAAGTAATGAGCGAGGTCAAAGCTGTAAGGCCGGAGGTGGGTGTGCCGTCGGAGGTTCCCCTTTTGCGAGCTGCTTGCCTTGGTGCGGGCGAGCCTTTTGTCTTCCTTGATGTCGGCCGGTGTTGGCACGTAGCCAAGCCCACTGGACCGTGGTGTGGTCCTTGACTTCAATAACTTGGTGTTGGCCTTGTAGCCTTTTGCCGAGCCCCGATCACAGGATGAAGTTCATGAGTTTCATCATCTTCATGGCGGGAGGAATGCAGTCGTGAGATAGTGGAAGGTCCACGTTGCATATTTGGATCTTGGAGGTCTCCGGGGGTGAATCCGGTTAATGCCATGTCGTCATTATGCTTGATTTCTAACAACTGGAATGTCGTTGGTCTTTGGTCCCCTCGGTGGTGACAACGTCGCCGTAGGCGTGGTTAGCTCGTTGCCTTGCATGAACTTGAGGCAACCGATGAAGGGTGGATGCCACGCCATTGATTTGATGCAACCATGGACGCCCCGGGATGGGCTGTGAAAGTGATTGGAATGTCCAACACTTGGAATTCGGTGGGGATCATCCGCTTGCCGAACCGAGATGTTAAGAGTAGCAACTCAGAAACGATGCGGGAAGTAGAGTCATAGGCCTTGACGGTGTGGACGTGAAGGCTTCAGATCTGTGGGCTTGATGTCAAGCGGGTCCATCATCTTGGCGGGCAAGACATTCATTCCGGAACCTCCGTCTACCAACACGCGCGGGGAAGGAGACGCTCGTCAGTGGACTTTGTGATGTAGAGCGGCTCATTGTGATCGGCCCCAAATTTTGGAAGGTCCAAATACGTGAAGGTGATAATGTTGCCGTAGTGGATGTTGCCGATCATCGAATGACTTCATGCGGGGTTGCGTCCACGGGGACCATGGTACGGGCCGGAGCTTTCCTCTAGCTTGAGCTTGTGAGGATAAGAGGAGGTGAGCAGAGACCAAAGGGAAATGTTCGCTGAGTACGCTTGAGGCCGAGTGAGGATCGGGTCCTCTTTCGGGGAACTTGCGTCTTCGGTGGCCGGATTGCGATTACGGCTCCGCGGCTTTTTAGTGGCCTTGGGTGGTAATGCATGGATTTGACCCGATCGGGTTAGAACGGCGACATCGGGTTTGGTCCCTTCGAACAGGCCGCTACGAGTTGAGCCATAGTTAGAGGAGGATTCCTCGTAGCATAGGGCCATATGTCTTCCCTCAATTCATTGGCGTGGATGTATTCCACTGAAGCTTCGGCGGCTTGACGGATTACGTCCCGGGATGCGGCTTGGGTGCCTCTGCGGGGAGGTAGCCTATGGTTTGACGCAGCTGCTCGAATGTCAGTGCACAACAATGGTCGTCGGAGCTGAGCTGTGCATTGCTGACCCTCCGGGGGAGGTTGGAGAGTTCTAGGTTCAGGCGAACAGTCTCCTTGATCTCTTCACGGTATACCGTGCTCCTTTCCTTCTTGCTGAGCATACTCGAGGCATTACAGGTTGGAGTGCAGCGATACTCATGGTTTGCTAAGCTTCCTCCACTCTTGGCCCAGATTAACTTTCTTGCGGCGAGCTGCGTCGAGAGTTAATGACTGCGTTTCTTCCCATGTGAGAATAGCCGGGGCTTCTTTGAAGCTGCATGCGGCGGTCTAGATAAACTTCCACCGGGGAGAGCTTTCTTTTACGCTTTATACTCGAGTAGCGGGTATGTCGGAAGGTGAGTACACGGCTTCCCGAACATCTGCCCATGTAATGGCGGTGGGCGACCCGGTCGATCGTCTCTATAAACGAATGCCTTAGGCTGTGGAATCTCCTTGAGTAGTTGCTCGAGGCAATTTCCATCCTCCTCTTGTTTTTAAATAGACCTTCCTCCCCGAGTTGGCCTTTCAATTTAAGTGTGGAAATGATCCGTTTCAATCCTCCCAGGACCCTTGGGAGTCCGATTTTGTTGACTTCATGCCCGGCTTGGCAAAGAATGGTTTCATCGCCTTCGTCGTCGCTTTCACGAGAGAACTTGCTTTCCTCGGGGAGGTAAGCGGCGGGATTCGTTACGCTGTGTCATTCCATCTCCTAGGTCATCGGGACCGTTGACCACCCTCGTGTGGCGAGAGGGGTTGGATGAGAACAGAGACGGTAGTCGAGGAAGTTGCCGTGAGCAAAACCCCGAGGTCGAGGCGAGTCTAAAGTGGCCTCTAGCTTTACGGAAAGTGCTGTGACACTTTAAGGGCTTGGTCCATGTAGGTCCTTCGAGCTTGGTCTTCGTCCCAAAGACGGCTTTCTTGAGCGGCTAGTTCCATGAGGGCTTTCCTTGCGAGAGCTAAACAGTCTCCGTAGGTGCGCGCCGTCTGACTAGTGTCCAGAACCGTGATCACATCCAAATCGCCGAATGACGGGAACACTTGGATTATGTTAACGAATGAAGTCGGACTGGGACATTCCATGCGGCCTTCCTTGATCTCGATTACCAAGAAGTTTTCCCAATTTTGCTTGATTGAACCCACGGGGGTGTTGAACTCTGCGATGTTGACAGTCTCGTGATCTCGCTCGATCGCCAAGTCTATCGAGCTAGCAGCCCATCGGAGGGATGTCGAATCTGAGGCCGTGACGACAGGGAGCAGAATCGAACTGGAGCATGTTGATGCTGAGGTGGTCATTTCCAATGTCGGAAGCTGACTCAGTCTTGCGGGGAAGACCTTCACAGATGTTTTCGGGGTGGCGGCTGGAAGCGTTCCCGAGGTTAATCTGATTTGTAGCAGGGTGAGGAGCTTTGTCTCCTTCGCTATTGCCCTTGGCCTTGGCGGCGCTTGAGGGTATAAGCTTGACTGACGGCACGGGCCGGTTGCCACTGGGGCTGGTACTCGAAAGTAGTGATGAGCTCTGAGCTCGCTTGGCCAGGGCCTCGTTTACCATGAGCAGCGATCGTCGAGGGTGACTTTGGCATTGCGTAATCGACGATGAGGACCGGATCCTTGGCTTCATCGGGATACTGAATAGATGATGTTGACGAAGTCGTCGTCAGTCACTTGATCGGAGGGACTCTTCGTCGTGTAAACCAGTTGCTTCCAATTGTCGGATAGCTGCCTGTACTGGACGTTGAGCTTAACAATTTCCCTGGTATTGGAGCCTTGGTCGTAGGTGACTTGATCGGAAGGGGTTCCGTCCTCAAACCGAGCATGTGAATGCGAGAGGTCCGCCGCGCGGAGTGCTGCGCATCCTCGACTCCGGAGAGTCCTGATTCGTCGTCATCTGACGGCTCAACCCAAACGTAGGGACGTATCGCGTCCGGATGCGTTGCTGGAGCTGCTAGGAAAACATCATGCCCTTCATTGGAGAAGAGGGGTGCAGCGGGTAGTTCCTCGTGGAGGACATCCCATACGACTTCCATGCATTCATCCCGAGAATGACGATGCTTGTTGACCTTTATCACGAAGATCTCTTCGCCTGGCGGGGCCAGAGAGTTGGTTTGAAGAATGCTGACGAATCTCCGATTGGAGACTGGGGGTTTATGTGCCCGCATCATGGCGATGTTCAGCGTTTCTTTCCAATCTGCCTCCAAATGTTGGAAACGACAGTTGAACTTGATGTATCGGACTGCTTCGTGGTCTCGCCCGCTCGAGTACGTTTACATAGTTAGCACCTCCGGACTACGAGGGATTCTGATGAGATTTGCCCCGATAGTCCCCGGGTCGGTTTGAAGGAGGTAGCCCCGGTGCCTGACCGCGGGCACGCTTGGCTATTGTCTCGGCTTTGTTTCCTATGAGGAAACTGTCCCCTCTGATGACTTCAAGATCTCCCTGCCAGTTAATGAACTTAACACACTGATGGAGAGTGGAGGCTATGGCTTTCATGTGATGTAGCCAAGGGCGTCCCAAGAGGGCTGTGAACTCGGATGGAATGTCCATCACGTGGAATTTTGCTGGCACCATTTGGGTTTCGAACCAGAGCTCCAGAGTCACCATCCCCAGGATGGGACGAGACGTGCTGTCATAGGCCCTGATAGTCCGGGTTGACGGAATCAGATGGCTTTCGTTGATGCGGAGGGCTCGCATCATGCTGAGAGGGAGAACATTAACGGCTGACCCGTTATCTACCAATACTCCGGGGAGTGATATGGTGTTGAGCCTAAGAGTGATGTACAGAGCTTCGTTGTGCCCCGAGGCATCTCTCGATAGATCTTCTTCACAGAACGTGATCATACTGCCATACAATCGGGAATCGTAGATCTTATCTCTATCCGTAAAAGGAGAGTCATCCAGCCATCCGTTTCCTGTATTTCTTTTGCGAGGTAAAGCCTTTGTAGGAACCTCGGGATTGCGTTGAGGCTGCTTGTGGCGGTTGCCGCCCTTGGTTAGCACGTTGATCGAGTGCGAGTGCCAAGCTGACTTTGATCTTCCCTTTCCGGTCCGTGCTCGGAAGCTGGACAAATTGAACCTTAGTTGATCCCGCGGGGGGTTTTGTCTCTGACTGGCAGTAAGGTTACCAAGGTCTGAGGTATTCCGGAGCCCTGGGGCCTGAACTCTGGTTTCAGCGGGACTTTTCGGCTTTTCCACCCTTGTCTGCTCTAAAGCTGCATGGCCTGGAGGAAGGGAGGACTGGCTAGAGTAGAGTACATAGTAGTCGAACCTCCCGGATGGCTCTCCGAGTGTACCCACACTGGTGTCTCCAGCTTCATATCTTTCTCTCAGCATCTGTTGAGAGGACTTCTTCTTCTGTTTTCTCGGAGGATTGCTCCGGACCATATCTTGGGACTCGTACTCCGTGCAAAGTGAGCGGAGCGATCCACAAACATCGTAGGCCGATGTGGACATTAGATGAGGACCCGACTGGAAGAATCGGAGGAACTGGCTCTGCGGCAATCTTCTTGGGCATCCACTCAATGGAATTCACACTGTTATTGTTCGGAAAAGGATTTCTGTATTGGGCCCACTGGGACGCTCCAATTTGCCTTCTTCTATCAAGTTCTGGATTTCGTATCGTAACCCCAAACAGTTGTCTGTGGTATGGCCGTGATACTGATGGAAGGCGCAGTATTTGTTCTTGTCCGCATTGGCTACGGGATTCTTGGGTTTGTAATTTGCAACGGGTTTAAGGAGACCTTCCTTGATTAACCCTTCCAACATCTTGCTTAGCGGCATGTCCAACTTGTCGAAGTGTACGGTAGGCTGCTTCGAAGTGGAGTTGTTGCTTTGTGGGACTGGGTTTCTGTTGCCCGACTGCTGTCCCTGATGGATATAGTTGACAGACGTATCTTTCCCTTTGCCGGGGGCCGGTGCGGGATTGAATGCTTCGTATGGCTGTGCAGTAGCCAACTTTTCCTTGAGATCCTTCTCGAACTGTGAGCCGGCATTTACCATGGCCCGGAGATCTGGGAAGAAATGATGACTGATGAGAGTTCTGATGGACGGTCTTAAGCAGGACTTGAAGATCCGCATCTGTTCCTCTTTGGAGAGTGGCTCCATGATCTCGGAGAGTTTCCAACTCCACCTCTTGTAGAATTCCCCGACGCTTTCGTCCGCTTTCTGCTCAGTGGTGATTAAGTCCTCGCGACTTGTTTCCCACTCTAAGTTGGATCGGTACCGTTCCAGGAAGATGTTACTGATCTGATCCCAGGTGTGGCGATCCGCAGGCTTGACCCTCAGAAACCATCGTAACGCTGAACTCTTGAGCGTATGCTGGAAGTGGTCGGCCATTTGCTGGAGGGTTGCTCCTTTCGCTCTCATGCCGAGAACGTAGGTGTCGACGTGCGTTTGAGGACATTCGGTTCCATTGAATCGGTCCATCTCCGGCATTCTGAACTTGGTAGGGAGAGGCGTGACCATTCCCGGATCTGTGGATTTGAGCGTTTCCTGCTTTGAGCTGCTCATGGTGGCTTTCAGGTCTTTCATCTGTTCGACCATCCAGGCCAAGGTTGGGTCCAGTGGTGGACTGTGAGGCTCGGCCCCGGGTGCTACCATGTGAGCGGTAGTGATTGGAGGTGGAAGGCTTGATATATGCGGGTATATGGGGGCCTTTTCTGAACTGTATCGAGGTTTGTCCCCGGTGTTTTGGGATTCGTGTATAGGCAATGAGACGAACCCGGGAGGGTATTGAGGGATATTGGCGTCCTGGGATGGTCCAGCGGTGCGCTGGTGATATTGAGTGATAGGAGTAGCACTGGGCTGGCCAAATATGACAGAGTTGCCCTGGGAGGTGGCAACGTGAATCCTAGGTTGGTTGTTTCCTTGGTTGGAAGGCATCCCGTAAGTTGGCGGGGGAGGAACCTGGTTGAAGGTTTGGTGAACTGGTTTTGGGGAATCATCATCCTCGACCAGGACGAAAGTACCGTCTGACTGGGGGATAGCTGCTATACCACGCTCATTCAGAAGATGTACCACGAAATTCTGCTGATCTTCTTTCTGCCTCTTGTGAACCTCACAAGCCCGGATGGCTTCTTCCAATGTCATATCTCATTACCGGTGGCGGGGTCCTTCCCGTCACGATTTCTCGGTGAACTAGACATGTCGGAAATTCTGCCGAGGGAACCGAGGGAACCGAAGAACCGTCCGACGCCGCCGTTACCGTGATTCTCGCAAGGCGCCGACCCGGAAATCTCAACCACTTTCTCGCTCGCCGCAGGGAACGAAAGGAAGGGTTTAGGCTTCGGAAAAGGGTATTTGGCTCAAGGTTTCGGGCTTGTGCAATGTGCAGTTACCGGTTAATGTTTACTTAAAGCGTGTTTTCTCAGAGTCTTAATCGGTTGGAAAAGAGCGGGTCTTCTTTTTCGCAACTAATCCTAGAGCTCTAATCAGTGGATCCCGTCACTACGCTTATAAGCCCCTCGTTTCCATTTGTAGATCATCTTTCTCGAGACGGACTATCCCGAGCGAGGTCTTATAAGGCAAGCGAGTTCCACCGACAAAGGAAAAAGTGAACTTAAGGCTAGCTGATCATGCAAACTTTCAACGTATGTGACGCATGGGCCACAGTCGAAGTCAACGTCCTTAAGTTAAGGTGGGGATCGTGCCAAAATTATGGCATGACCTCTCCTGACTTGCTTGCGCGAGGGACCTTAGCTTTTGGCGTTGGCCAAGTTGTAGCTGGCACGGTGGATACGGTGAGGTTTGGTGACACGGTGTCACATTGAACCTTCGGGTATATTTTTCGGCAGAGCTCCGCGTCAAAGTCAAGGCTGAAAAGCTCAAGACTTCGGGTCGGGAACGACCTTCGGTATCAACCTCTCGAGCTTGACTCGGGGCGGGGCCCGGCGTAAAAAACATACACTTAGGCTTTATGACACGAGCTAAGCCAAAAACCAACCGGGGTCTTGGACAAAGTGTGACACAAAGAGTGCATGGCTTACACGGGCTAGGATGGGATGTTTGGGACGACCCCGTGCACCCCCGAAAGGTGTCTGGCAGACCAATCGGGGTGCAACTGATAAGGCCATCCCGGGTTAGGGGTTGTAGTGTGCAGTGTACCGAGGCAGCAAGTGCACGTGAAGTACGGTGTTCCGAGGCAGCAAGTGCGCGTAGTGTGCGGTCACTAAAATTCTTTTTTTCTGAGTAAAACAGAGATTTTTCAGAATGTGTCTTAAAGCATTATGATGCGCAGTTCAAAAGACAGCAATGAAAATCAAACATGAATGGGAATGCACAAACATGGTATGATTTTGGAAAATGTCAATGTAATGCCCTTGAAAAAAACCGTTCGAGGTTTAAAGTAGCACACGCACACGAAAAAAACGAGGAAGGGTAAACGAAAGTTTGACCCACGGAAGGCTTTTTTGAAAACAACGGTAGTTTTGAAAAAAGTATCCTAGTCCCCAGCGGAGTCGCCAACTGAAATTACCCGGATTTCGCGCGCGGCGAAAGCGGTTGTCTTTCGCGGAGGGTTGGTGTCTGAGACCTCGCTTCATGGGAAGGAAAAAAATGAGGAGTCGCCACGCGGTTTTTGTATTTTGAGCCCAAAACGTTGAGAAACGGCTTTTAGTGAAAATGGTGTCGTTTTTATTGGTAGCAAAAACTTAGGAAAAGGCTTTGAAAACGGGGGTCATTTTTATTGGTAGCAAAAATGAGTAAAAAGCTATTTAGTACCAGAGATTGTTAGGTTCGGAGGTCACGTTACGTTTCGGGAAGAGTATTACGAGATCACCCGAAACGCCTCGCATGACGAGTCTTTCTACCTTTCTCGAAATCGTGTGTGTGTGTGTGTTTTTTGGAAAAGGGGGCTTGGATGACAAGCTTATTTTTGGTTTGAATGTCAAACGTTGATTAGGAAATCTTTTGAAAAAGCGATCGTTTGAATGACAAACGTCGGTTTTGAGACGGAAATGAGCGTTTGCGTGGCAAACGTCGATTTGAGTTAGAAAAGAAGTTCGAATGACGAACTTTTGGTTTTGAATCGGGCGAGTCATTGTTAACGATTTTTACGGGAAAAAACGTATTAAATGATTTTGAATGTCAAATAGCGGCTTTTAGTTTGAAAGATGAGTTCGGATGCCAAACGTCATTTCGCGCGTTTTTGAAAGAGAGTTCGAAGGACGAACTCCGGTTTTGAACTGGGCATTACATTGTTAACGATTTTTACGGGTAAAATGCGTATTAAATGACATGCAATCAACGAATCGGGTTGCGACTCGGACTTTGAAAGATAAATACTATCACGATCCAAACGGGTCGGACTTTGTAAATGACAGTATTTAAAGCAGTATCAACGGAATCAAACGATCCGGAATTGTAAATGACGATCGACGAACCAAAACGGATCGGAAGAGTAAATGACGATCAACGAGCCAAAACGGCTCGAAATTGTAAATGACCGAAAGTAAATGACGATCAACGGATCGATCGATCCGAATGGTAAGAAAAAGTAAACGGAACGGGGTCGGAATGCCGTTTTAACCCGTGATTACTTCTCTTACAGAAAGAGAAGAGGATCGAGGGGCTAAAACATATCGGACCCCGTTAGACGGAGGCGTCTACATTTCAGTAACGGTGTTCGGAACGGTTATAACGACTGGCGCGTAAACCGAGACGAAATGAGAGATCAGAGAGAGGGAGTTATACCTATGGCTAGGGTCAACTCCTTTGGCTCGGAAGGTGTGTACGTGACACGAAAAGAGGTTTGAAACGGTGTTTCGTAGCGATGAGGAACGTATTTGATCGAAATACGGAAGTTTCACGCGAATCAAGGCAAAACGGGAGCTCGGGAGGGGTGAAATCAGTTTGGGCCGTGAAGTAGAGTGATTTTGGGGTAAAATTCTTCCTTCTTTTGGCTTTGACAGCCACTTCTATTTATAGGGTGAAAATTGCAGTAAGAGTCCGAACGGACTTAGACTGTTTTTCAGGGTTTTGTGGTATTTTGGAATTTTGAGGGGCTTGCTGGCAATTTAAGAAAATGTGCACAGGGAGTCCGGCCGGACTTTGACTGTATACCAGGGGTATTTTAGTCTTTTTACTTTGATTTCTGATTGAAGGGTGGTGGGTGGGTTGTGGCATGGCTGCCACGTGTCCCATGACTCACCAAATGTGTGGGAGTTCGTTCCCCGGTCCCGGTTTTGTCCATTTTTTAAAATAACAGTCCGGAAAATGTTCGAAATGCCCCCGGAAAGTGCCGAAAAGTGCGTTTTTCAGGGAAAGCCGTACTTTTTACGTGCGATGACACGTGTCAAGTACGTTTCGACGTCGGGATGCACGGGACAGTCTCGGGACGTCTCGTTGGCTTGGCAACGGGGAGTTTAACGAGTTCCGGTTAACCTGGAGCGGGCCAGTTAACGGATTTCGGTTAACTCTCTGACGGATTTTGACGATCCGGATTTGGGTACTTACACCTGTCACCTAGGGCATAGCTATCTGACCCTCTGGAAGTGGCATGATCAAGCGCAACCTCTCAGAAAGCCATAAGGACAACAAACCGGGGCTACCTGCACACATGAAATCCGATCCTCCGGCCAGCCTATCAATACCATGGTATGTCTCAGCCAGCAACATCGGTACAATGTCCATCTCTCCCTATCCAGACCGGATTCGACAAAGGTCCACACCTCGATCACCCCTGAGTTGCCTGACAATCTCTAGCAATGCACCCGAACAGACTCCGATGTACCCACAGAAATAATGAGCCGACAGGGTAATCAGTATGAATATATCCAGAGATATGGAAAGGTCGAACAGCTCAGGACTGGATAGGCGCAACCTGGCCATCCGGGTCAAATCTATAATCCTATCATCCAGAATCATAGATAATACCTGATCTGCTGGCAAGCCCAATAAGTCGGATAACTGCTCCGCAATTGACCGTCTGTCCCGTTGGAATGCTACGGACTTTGCCTTGTTCAGTCCTGTTAATGCCCTGAAATCCTCCATGTTCGGCGTCAAATCATTATATGACAAAGTGAATACATGCCGCTCCGAATCCCAAAAGCTTGAAGCAGCCCGGAGTAAATCCCAATCAATCCTCCAGTCTTTCAAAGACCAAATGCATGGCATGTTGTACCTCTTAACAATAAGTTTCCTATGTTGCTTTTGGTGAAATCGCGAAATTTCAATGAAGTCTTGGTGAAATTGATGCTCCCGAGAAGTTACTTCTTTGTTATAATGCTCCATTATGGTTGAAAGTTTCAATCTTTGTCAAAGAAATCGCTTGTCTCTCAAACTGGGGCTGCTGGGTTTCTCCTCCTAAAAGGGCAATGTCTGCAAATGAATTCAGAGCTAAGTTAAAAAGGCATGTTACGAGCCTCCTCTAGTCGTGTGACACAACTTGCCAAGGTAGCATGGCATGTCGGGCGACACATCTGGCCAATATCAGACATCGGCAAAGTTGCTGCAAGTCTACCTTCCCAGGGCACTCTCCGACTCGCTGTTGCTGCAATACACCTCCCATACACACATACTCACATATACGCACGGGAGAGGGTTCACTCCACCACATGTATCACTATACACACTCATCCGATACGGTTTCATCATCTCATGTACAAACCCGGCAAAGCCGATCATTCAATACAATCATCATATTTCCTTCATTCAATCATCATCCCATTTTCAAAATGGATGGACTCGTGCAATCAAACTAACAAATAACCTAGTTTAATCTTGTTCAAAGTATGCTTACAGAGTAGCGTAGTCAAATAAAGTGCTTGGAGTGTTGTTCTTCCTCCTGCAAGGTACAATAATCAACTGAGCACAATCGAATCATGAGGGCTGTCTCTTGACCAAAATCGAGACAAAGAATTCAAATCTAACAGTCTCCCAGCAATGTTCGTCAAGACCATCGGCCCCGTCGCCAAATCGTCAGCAAAATCCGTTTCATGGTAATCTAACAAGCAAAGTTCATGTCCTACCTAACAAATGCTTCTAAAGTCAGTAAACCGCCAACAAAAGACTGTCCCTTGAACGGCAATCCAGCAGCGCTTCGTCATCATCAGTCGTAGCCTCAATCCCTCCGGCAGCTACAGGTAAGCACAACACAGGTATGAAATCATATCTCATTCAAATTGCAAATCATCATGTCTTGTATTCTCGAAAAATCATTTCTTTTAGTTCATCTCGCGCAATCGGGTTCAGACGCCTCCAAATAGTCTCTCATCGGGTTCAGACGCCTCCAAATAGTCTCTTATCGGGTTCAGACGCCTCCAAACAGTCTTTCACCGGGTTTAGATTCCTCCAAATAGTCTTTCGCCGGGTTCAGACGCCTCCAAACAGTCTCTCATCGGGTTCAGACGCCTCCAAATAGTCTCTCATCGGGTTCAGACGCCTCCAAACAGTCTTTCATCGGGTTCAGACGCCTCCAAACAGTCTCTCATCGGGTTCAGACGCCTCCAAACATTCTTTCATCGGGTTAAGACACCTCCAAACAGTCTCTCATCGGGTTCAGACGCCTCCAAACAGTCTTTCATCGGGTTCAGACGCCTCCAAATAGTCTCTCATCGGGTTCAGACGCCTCCAAACAGTCTTTCACCGTGTTCAGACGCCTCCAAATAGTCTCTCACCGGGTTCAGACGCCTCCAAACAGTCTTTCATCGGGTTCAAACGCCTCCAAACAGTCTTTCACCGGGTTCAGACGCCTCCAAACAGTCTTTCATCGGGTTCAGACGCCTCCAAACAGTCTCTCACCGGGTTCAGACGCCTCCAAACAATCTCTCACCGGGTTCAGACGCCTCCAAACAGTCTCATTTGGGTCAGACACCTCCAAATAGTCTGAACTACGATCGGCTTGATTCCCTCCAGGGATACGTAGGAATCCTTTCTCAAAAGGTCCAGCCATTCGATCTTATCAATCATTTTCCACCATCTGCCATATCCCTAGCCGCTCATTGGGATTGGGGTCCTTCTTGTCGACAACCTCACTTCTTCCATAATTGACGTTGCCGAGGGGCTCTGTGAGTACTCCAATCCAATTTGTGACCCTTTATAGGTGCATTTTAATATGATAAAATTGCACTAGGAGCGTTTTGGTAAATTCCCGGTCCATTTCGAGACTTCCGGAAACTTTTTATATGTTTCTTGCGAAGGAAGTACTTTTAAGTATTTTTCTCAGGCAAAAGGACCTATAAGGTATTATTCAGTTTGGACTTGTTGGGAATTACCTTGGAATGTTCCAGAACCAGGTGTTTGGCACCAGAAACGGTTATTGGCTTGCTTAGTCGTGCGACATCACGAGCCACAGAAAATGGAAGCAGAAGGTCGTACGACATAACTTGCCCATCATCAGCAGCCTATAAATAAGACCCTACCCCTCTCATATCCAGATCCCTTTTCCACCTCCCTACTGTTACCCTGCCAAAATATGCCCAGAAGGCTCTCTCTCTCCCAAAACACACACAACATACACCAATTCCTCCCAATTCTCTCATCCTTCACACACAATTCATCCATCCATTCAACACACACTCACACACATACATGCAACATCCAAGCTACACAACCTGATATTCAAATCCACCATTTGAAGCTGCTTTGAAGGATTCTACACTGAACATGGTGTAGAATCATGGATCTATAATGGTAACAATCCCCTATCCCTCTCTCTCATATTTGCTCTTTGCATAATCAATTCATTGTAATCTCTATTCATTGACTTGATAATCAAGCTCCATCTTCTCTGATTATCAAGTCACAATCGCCATCTCTCTGTTTAATTCAAGTTGTTTGGTATAATTTCATTGTCTATGGTTTGATCTTGTTGCAACTTTGGCTTGTTTGGAGTGTGGATCTCTCCATATCCACACCCCCTTGGTCGATTCGTGGTTGATTCATTGTCTTCTGAGTTGAACTAGTGTTGTAATTGGATCTGAATCGATCTCAATTCATTCTGTATTTCAAATTGTAAGGTTCCTGCAGATCGGTAACCTGTGTCACGCGACACAATCTGCATATGGCTTCCTGTGTCACGTGACACAACTAGCCAGGCAGATCCTGTGTCACGCGACACATCTTGCTAATCTGCAGATATCAATTTTCCAATGTAATCTATTCTTCCTCATTGTAAGTGGGATGTGGCCTCCCACAGTGAATGGTTCACAAGATGTAATTCCTTCAGCTAGGCAATAAAACAAAGCACTTAAGTGCATTTCATTACATATTTTGTCACACACAATTTGCACACACTCTTGAATGTTTTGAATGTTGAACATAGAAAGACTTGTTTACAAACTAGGCGTATTGGGTGAACTCTCGGTTCTTCCAAACACGTAACCTGACCCCCGAACCCATTTTCTCTTTTCAAAAAGGTTTTCAATGTTTCCTTTAAAACGGCATGGCGACTCTCAAAATTTCAATTTCGGCGAGCGTACATTCAGTACTAGTACAAATTTTAGATTAGATATCGCTTGTTTTGGAGCTTAGATAGCGCTTGTATGCAAATTAGCATAGCGCTTATTATGCGCTACGTAAGCTCCAACACTTAGATAGCGCTTTTCAAAAGCGCTATCTAAGCTCTTTTTTTATTTTTCTACAAATCATCTTACATAGCGTTTTTTATGTGCTATCTAAGCACTTTTTGTATTTTTCTACAAATAAACTTACATAGCGTTTTTTATGTGCTATCTAAGCACTTTTTGTATTTTTCTACAAATCAACTTACATAGCGTTTTACGAAAGCGCTATGCAAGTAAGCGCTACGCAAGAAAGCACTAAGTGAGGGCTAATTTTCATATTTTTTTCAGCTGCACCTATTTTAAATTATATAAAAATAAAAATTAATAGAAAATAACGATCATTCCATTCAACAATAATAATCAACTTTCATTTATTACACAACAATAATTCTTACAATCATCCAAACGAGTTATAAACTAACAAAAGAGTTAAAGATATTTGTTCTCTCAATCATTAATAATATCATTAATATTACAATCAACACTAGTTAGAACCAAAAATTTTTGTAGTACCTATTTTCTACTACTTCTCTAAATCTCTTTCATCTTCTCCTTAAGAAATCGGTTATACAAGTATCATGCCCAATTAACCTGAACAATCTATATTTTTCTCGGAGGATTCGGTTTGTATGGACAAACTGTACCAAAAAAATTACAAGACATTTATTAGAAACAACATTATTGAAAAAAATTAAGCCAAAATATATTTTGGTGCCCAAAACTATCACTAGAAATGAATTATATGAAAGCAAGACTTAATTATATGAAATAAAATGATGCATAAGTCAAGAAACTGAAACCAAAAGTCCTCATACTAACTATCATTATATTTATTTAACCATAAATAAGAAATGTAGCAAACATGTATTTAAGTGCTCAAATAAAAATATATTAAAGTCTACATATAATATAAGTGCTTCAATAGATTCACAAGTGTAGTACTATTACTTATAGCAATACCAACTATTACTTAAACAAATGAGAAGTATTACTCAAAATGAAAACAATTCCTAAAACTATTATTAGTTAAAAAAAATAACACTATTACTTCACAAGTGTAGTACTATTACTTATAGCAATACCAACTATTACTTAAACAAATGAGAAGTATTACTCAAAATGAAAACAGTTTCTAACACTATTATTAGTTAAAAAAAATAACACTATTACTTCACAAGTGTAGTACTATTACTTATAGCAATACCAACTATTACTTAAACAAATGAGAAGTATTACTCAAAATTAAAACAGTTCCTAACACTATTATTAGTTAAAAAAAACACTATTACTTCACAAGTGTAGTACTATTACTTATAGCAATACCAACTATTACTTAAAAAAATGAGAAGTATTACTCAAAATGAAAACAGTTTCTAAAACTATTATTAGTTAAAAAAACACTATTACTTCACATGTGTAGTACTATTACTTATAGCAATACCAACTATTACTTAAACAAATGAGAAGTATTACTCAAAATGAAAACAGTTCCTAAAACTATTATTAGTTAAAAAAAAAAATAACACTATTACTTCACAAGTGTAGTACTATTACTTATAGCAATACCAACTATTACTTAAACAAATGAGAAGTATTACTCAAAATGAAAACAGTTCCTAACACTATTATTAGTTAAAAAAAAAAATAACACTATTACTTCACAAGTGTAGTATTATTACTTATAGCAATACCAACTATTACTTAAACAAATGAGAAGTATTACTCAAAATGAAAACAGTTGGTAAAACAATTATTACTTACACAATGCGACAGATTTAAGAACACCCGTTTCCCATCCTTCTGCTCTTTGTTTAAAATAACAGTCCAGGCATCAGTGATATTAACAAACACCCATTTCTTCATGTTCATAGTAATTATATCTTTCTTGAATACATAACATGGGTATTCGTCAAAGATCTTGAAGCCTCGAACATCGGCATTTCCACTGAATGAAAAAAAAATTAAAAAAAATAAGACATTAGTATTTCAATTTATAAAACAAAAATATAATTAGAGAAATAATAATTAAACTTACCCATCATAGAAATCATCAGCATCAAACATACAAAAATCAATAATATGTTTATCTCTCAAATCACTATTCACAAAAAATCTTTTGTTTCGTGTCATAAAACTGGAAGCAAAATCGGTCCTTTCAGCAATGACACAAGTAGTAACTGTCAAAGGATCATAAAATCCATTTGGCCGATCAAACTTCTCCACAGATTTGATGGCTTCTCGAATGGATTCATCTTCCTCACCACACAAACCAATATCTACCGTCTGATCATCATCAAAAATGTTGAATTTTGTCTGAACTGGGGTGTTAAATTTTGAGGGCGAAAGCAGCTCAAAACTCGACATATCATCGCTCATCTTCCTCATCTGATTCATTCTCTCACATGTTGCATCTATGATCTTGAGAACTTCCTCACTACTCCAAAACCTATCCTCCTCTTGTGAATCTGTGTAGTGCACTTGATAAACCTTGGGAACATTGTCCTTCAAACCCTTGAGACTGTGCATATAATGATCAAACACTATTCCCATGTCCCTCTTCATCAACATAAAAATTTCATGAAAATTTTGAAAATTAAGAGTAATAATTAGAAACACATAATATAATATATAACTATATATAATGTAATAGATGTAATTAATAATGTAATCCATAAACAACATGAAATAATATATGGCAATACATAAAGTAACATAAAAAAAATACTTACATCCTTCGCTAACTTTTTGATATCTTCATTTGTTTGAAGACCTTTTGGAATACCAAACTTTATATATCTTCCATCTTTCTCTTCAACTTCCTCATACAATCCCAAACCCTCACTGTTTATTTCATCAATAATATTTTTCACAAAATCATCAGTTCTAGCACCAACATCAGGAGCAATGTCCTCCTTCTCCATCTTCTCTGTCTCACAATCATCAATCGAAATAACCACTTTTTGTGTGATAGGATAAACATCCTTGACCCAGAAACCATTACCAAAAGAACCTGATTTCTTTTCTTGCAAAACTCTTTCCAAGATTTTGTCACTGGTCCAATGTTTGATAAGTGGGAGTGTAGTTGGCGAAACAGTACCCCTCTAATTCAAGCGATGGAGATAAATTATAGTAAAAGCCAACAAACACCCTCGAAGATGTGTTTTTGACTGGGTGTGGTACTTGTGGATGGAATTACATAGCTTATCAAAACAATAAGATGACCAATCATACTTCGCAATATTCTGCACATCAAAAAAAGTCTTCAACAGGGGCAACACAACAGTATAATTACCCCTTGGCACAAAGAAACTTGACAAACAATATAGGGCAAACAAAATCTTAAAATCATCACCAAACTGACCAGCAATATCAAAAGTCAAAATATTCCTCAAGTCTTTCACAGTACTCTTAACTGTAAGACCATACTCATTTTTTAAGCGAGTATAAGCCTCAGGTTGATCATCTTTGCGCTTGTATGAAACGACTTTAAGACCACTATTGGTAATTTAAAAACATCACAATAATCCTCTGCAATTAATTGAATAAGCTCACCATTAGATGCATCAAGAATCCTAGAAGCCCCATTGAACCTCTCAACCATCCACTTTGCAATTGAAAGATTAACACTCTTCACTTTCATCTCAAGAAGACCTCCAAATCCCATACTAATAACTGCTTTCCTTTGATCAGAATTAAAGGTCTTAACCATCTTGGTTATCCCCAAGCCAACGCTCTTTGAAACAAATGGCGACCTATAAAAAAAAACAGTTATTACTTGATTAAACTTAAATTAATACTCTAAGCATTATCAACTATTACTTATATAAAACTGATATTACATTATGAAATAGTATATATTACTAATAAGAATTATCAACTATCATTTATTTATAAAACTAATATTATATTATGAAACAGTATCTATTACTTATAAAACATTACAAATATTACTCATTACTAACCTGTCAGTTTTCATTTTCTTCAAATCACTTCCCTCCAAATCAACAACAGCAGCTCTTTTCGATCCTTTTTCCAATTTCACTTCAGATTTTACCCTTTTTTCCTTGATATCCTTCTCATTCTTCAAATGAACAGACTTTTTCTTCAACTCCTTTTCCTTTTTCCCAGCCACATTCTTCACATTTTTTGGTGAAGACCTTGTAACAACACCTTTGTCCTTCAACTTCATTTCCTTCTGCATCTTCTCAACAACTTTTTCATCCTTGCCCTTCTTCCCAGGCACTTTCTTCAACTCCTTCTCCTTCTTCCCAGGCACATTCTTCTCTTTCACATTTTTGGGTGAAAGAGAAGACCTTGTAACAACACCTTTTTCTTTCGGAGAAGATCTTGTAACAACTGTTCTTGTAGTATGCTTTTCCTTTGCTTTCTTTTCCACCTCCACATTTTCTTCACTACAAAGTTTTGATGAAGATCTAGTGACAACATTTCTGGTAGTATGCTCTTCATCCAACTTGTCCTTAAAATCATCATCTCTCTCTCTATCAACATTATCCTTCGATCTGTTTTCATAATCTTTCTTCACAAGCCGACGTCTCTTTGCAGATTGCTTCATACGTACAACTTTACCATCTTTTTTTTCCAGTGATAGTACGAGACCACCACCACTACGTTCATCATTTTCTTCAACAACAGAGGCTTCATCCCTCTGTTTTACTCCAATGCTTCCACCACCAACAGAAGCTTCATCACTCTGTTTTACTCCATCGGTGGTATCCTCCCATATATCCCCTTCAATAACTGCTTGAGAAACAGGTTGATAAAGAACCAAAGATCTATCCATTGATGTATCTTTATCATCATCATCAGAACTATAATCAACCAATCCTTTTTCCATCCGAGTAACTGACATTATAGTATAAATATAATCATAATAAAAAGTTAAGTAATCATAATTTACTAAATAAGGCTTAATAAAAACATACATAATTCAGGAGATTGATCAGAATCAGATGATTGATCAGAATCTGAGCTAACGACAAGATAAACTAGGCTTGATTGTTTAATCTGCTTTCTACTAGAAAAAGATGAAATCCTTAACGATCTCCTCTGCCCTTTCCTAAACTGTTTAACGTTACGCTTCATTCTATATCCATTAAAAAACAACAAAACAAAATTTTAGTACTAAAAAACATTACATTAACAAATATATAACTATTACATAATGATTGTCAACACTATTACATTATCTTATTCTGACTATTACACAATCGTATGAACACCTATAAACTAACTATTACTTTAAAATAATATCAATATTATATTTACATATTATGTATATTACTTAAACAATGTAAAGTATTACTCAAAATAACACTATTACTTCAAAAAGTGTAGTACTATTACTTATAGCAATACCAACTATTACTTAAATAAATGAGAAGTATTACTCAAAATATATCTTATTCTGACTATTACACAATCATATGAACACCTATAAACAAACTATTACTTTAAGTCAACACTATAACATTATCTTATTCTAACTATTACACCATCATGTGAACACCTACACCCCAAAAAGTAATACTACATGACAAAACTCAGATACCACACATATATATACAACAACAAAAACAGAACAAAAACAAACAACATATCTAACCCTAGAAAATAACCAAAAAAGCAAAAACAAAACAACAAAAAAATGAACCAAAACAGCAACAACAATAGAAAAATACAAAATAAACAACATGCATTACAACAAATTTCATATAAAAACACAATAAAATATGAAAAACCACAAAAAGTACAACCAAACAACATCTCTAACCCTAGAAATGAAGAATGTTACCAAAATCGACTTGAAATTAAAAATAAAAAGACAAAAACAAAGCATAAAATGCAAGAGTCGCACTTAAAATCAAACAAAAATGATGTAAAAAACGACCTGAAATTTGAAAAAAAAAATTGGGGAAAATCTTACCAAAACTTCGAACAAAAACCTAATGGAACTCTACGAAAAGCTTTTAAGGAAGAAAATCGACTTGAAAGGGGTTATCGAACGGCTGAACGACGGTTACTGCCGGAGAGAAAAACGAGAATGAGCAGTTGAAGGAGAGAGATGGTCGCTGAAGCTTCTCGAACAGTACTCACCTTTTTTACTGTGTGTATTATGTGTTTTTTGGGCGGATTCATCTATTTATACTCCGGGTGATGGGTCGGGTGATGGAGCGGGTTTCGGGTCGAAATGACCCGTCTCATAGATGAAACAGGTATCCCTGTTCTCACATAAGTTTTTGTCGATCTTAAAATGGTGGAGAGAGAAAGAAAAGGATGAAATTAATTCATGTTGCTGGGAGAGTAGAGAGAGAAGGGAAAAAGAAACAGAAAGAGAAAGCGATTGCTAGAGAAAGAAAAGGAAGAAAGAGAATATCAATGTTCCATTATTCCTATCCAAGTGAAATTAAAATGATTGAAGGGAGTATGTGGCTGCAAATGGGCCACGTGACTTAGCAAAGAAAAAGAAATATTTTACCCATTCAAGCTTCTACAACCATCCTAGTTATTTTGTTGGGTTTTACGGGTCCATGCGCAGCGGAATTAAGCATTAAAAACATAAAACCCAAGAAGCCCTAGGATCCGTTCTATACAATTAATTTAAATTCCTATGATATAGAATTAAACCAACCTCGAACGCTTTCCGTTCTTGAGCTATCGAACGATTTGATTATGTGATATCGAATCACAAACTTCGTTCTTCAACTTGATTGAACTCTAGGCCTTGATCGATGAACGAGCGAAGACCCTCTTTCGGTATCCACACCTTTGAATGAATTCAAGAACAACTTCTTGATGATTGCTAGATCTAAAACCTTGAAGAATATTGAGAGTATTTGATTGTGAATTTTTCTTGAAAATTTCGGCTAGCTCATTAGGTTTGACAGACTCTCTTATTTATACTACATTAGCATCCATATTAGAGTCCTAATCAAATTAGGAAACAAGTCAGTCAAACTGCCTTGAGACCCATTGTGTCGCACGACCACACGGGGCATATTGCCTTGATGTGTCGCACGACTACACATGGTCAAGTAAGAGTTTCTCAATCATTCTTCCCTTGGTTTATCAAATTCATTCTAATTGTGTGTGACCCAATAGGATTATATTATGTTGGCAATGAGCTCGATCATATCGAACCTCATAAGACATAAGCGGACTCTAGCAAGCCATTATGTCTACCCAAATAATATAACGTAAGAGTTCACGTTTCCATTGGTATACTTCCATTTCTCCCTTTGTCTCACGATGTTATATTGAACACAAGTCATGGTCCTCGTCAACTTTTTATTGTTCAATGCTTTCTCGATTCTTGAGTATAATGATAATTCCAATCATATTGGGGTACGGCCATACACTTTCATCATTATGACTCATCGAGGGGCCCAAGCAAAACATCTCTCTTACGAGGGACAAATTCCTTCTTGACTTATCATCCTTCCCATCATGAATCCGATCATGCCAAAATTAGTCTTTATAGATATCGTGTTAAGATATCGTTTGACTAAAATCAAACACGACTTTCAACATATGTAAGATCATGATAATCTCAGGTCTAGGGACTAAATGAAGTAACCATATGAGATTTAATTATGACATTTGACCATGACATAAATCTCATGCGGGTCATGTCCAGTCACTTGTTCTCTAACAAGTACCCATAATTTCAATGTGCATCTCTATGCATATAATCATCACATGATTATCCATTGACAATTATACTAATTATTCTCTTAATAATTAGGGACGGAGATTATTATAAACAAATATACAAAACATATAATAATCAAATGATAAACATCTCATATAATAATAAATAATGTCAACACATAAGTCTATTAATTATAGGCCTAGGGCATAACACCAACATATTTAACACCTCCATTAAATTTCTGACGATCCGTTAAAAACTTTGTCAAGTTTTTAACATATTTCCCCTCCGCCAAAGATTTGTTCGTGCAAATATAGAAGCATGATTCATAATCCGGCGGAAGCAGAAAATTTTTTCCCCTCCGCCAAAGATCCGTTCGTGCAAATAAAGGAGCATGATTCATAATCCGGCAGAAGCAGAAAATTATTTCCCCTCCGCCAACGATCCGTTCGTGCAAATAAAGGAGCACGTCCGTGATCCGGCGAAAAAAGAAAAACTATTTCACCTCCGTTCCTGAATTTTGTTCGTGCAAAAACAAAGAGGCAATCGGCAGCTCGTCAGCTCGGCAGCCCGCATATCCGTGCTCGCAGACCGCAACCCACGCTCGCAATCCGTAGCTCGTGCTTGCAGTCAACAGCCGACGCTCGCAATCCGAAGCTCGTGCTGTCCGCAGCCAATGCTCGCATTCCGATGCTCGTGCTCGCTGTCCGCAGCCAATGCTCGCATTCCGATGCTCGTGCTCGCAGATCGCAGCCCATGCTCGCATTCCGAAGCTCTTGCTAGCAACCCTCAGTTCATGCAACCTGCTACCCAAGCAAAACTTATGAATTGGAGAGGGTTAAAACCCAAAGCTTGTGCCAATCCGTAAGTTATCCCCACCAGCCTCAAAAGCTGAAGTGGATGCCCGCAAGCGAATGCCAGTGGGTTAAAGGGCCAACATATGAGCTCCTACCTACTGATGCGCAAAGATCCATTGAGATCCGCAAGCCTATATCTGTACAAAGGCCATTACGCCCGTACTCGATCGCGGGGAGGATACTCTTTCCTGCCCGTGTGATACCACCAAGAAAAAGTGGATATAGATGCAAGTGGGGACAAAGGCCAAAGCCTGGACCCACGAAGTGCGCGAAGGCCCTTGTTAGGGCCGTTACTCGCATGCCTGTATGTGACAAATGCCAACATATGAGCCCGTTTACATGATCGCCACAAGACCCTCACAAAAAAACTTTGCAAGGTTTTGAAACCGCGTGAACCACTAATAGTGGATACAGATGCCGGTATATTAAAGGGTCAATATGCTAAATATGCTCCTATCTACTGTTGCGTAGACTATCGCCTCACGGCCACACTCTATATGCCCTATGAAAGTAGCTTGCCTTGGCTGTTTTTTGCTTACACCAGGACTCGCAAGGTTGTAAAATAAGTGTAAATGGATGGGAGTGATCAAAAGAGTTTAACAAAGCCAAATAGACAAACGGGGTTAAGGCCTCAAAGTTTGCCACAAGGCCAAACAAAGACGATCATAGTGAAATGGGGCTAACTCTCATGATAAGACCACAAAGGTTTTTAAACAAGAGTTAAACAATAAGCCTACGGGCAAAGATCCAATAAGCCTACGGGCAAAGATCCAACCATAAGCCTACGGGCAAAGATCCAATAAGCCTACGGGCAAAGATCCAACCATAAGCCTACGAGCGAAAATCCAATAAGCCTACGGGCAAAGACCAAACAACAAACTAATATCAAAGCCAGATATCCTCATAGAAAAATTCTATAAAGCCGACGGGCTAATAAATATTTACGCGCCAATAAGCCTTCGAGCAAATATATTTGAAACTACCTGCTGGTTTATGCATATTTGGAGCTCAACAGCCAGCTCGGGGTCTCGCTCATTCTTATTATTGGATTATCATCCACGGGCTACGTGCCCGCTTTATCTATTCTCGGGAATCTCCGAGTTTTATATTCAAGCTACCTCCAGAATCTATGCTCATTTTCTGGTGCTCTCCAGCCTATATCCGGAAATCTCCGGCCATCTTTGGCATTTATCGATAGATCGCTGCCTCCAGCCCCCAGGCTCCTAGTCCTCCGAGACTCCAGCCCCCAGGCTCCTAGTCCTCCGAGACTCCAGTCTCCGTGACTCCTAGTCTCCGTGACTCCTAGTCTCCGTGACTCCAAGTCCCCGTGACTCCTAGTCCCCGTGACTCCAGTCCACGTGATTCCAAGTTCCCGTGACTCCTAGTCTCCGTGACTCCTAGTCCCCGAGACTCCTAGTCCCCGTGACTCCAAGTCCCCGTGACTCCAAGTCTCCGTGACTCCAAGTCTCCGTGACTCCTATTCCTCCGTGACTCCAAGTCCCCGTGACACCTAGTCTCCGTGACTCCAGTCCCCGTGATTCCAAGTCCCCGTGACTCCTAGTCTCCGTGACTCCTAGTCCCCGAGACTCCTAGTCCCCGTGACTCCAAGTCTCCGTGACTCCAAGTCTCCGTGACTCCTAGTCCTCCGTGACTCCAAGTCCGCGTGACTCCTAGTCCCCGTGACTCCAAGTCTCCGTGACTCCAATCCCCGTGATTCCAAGTCTCCGTGACTCCAGTCCCCGCGACTCCAAGTCCTCCGAGACTCCAGTTCCCGTGACTCCTAGTCACCGTGACTCCAAGTCTCCGTGACTCCAGTTCCCGTGACTCCAAGTCCTCCGAGACTCCAGTCCCCGCGACTCCTAGTTCCCGTGACTCCTAGTCTCCGTCATATCCCCGATCTAATCTTCGGTTCCGAGAGAGGTGGCCGAGATAAAAGCAGCTTGTCGCTGCCACCTTCTCTCCCCTCTCCGACGAACCCGGGGGCTAGTGCCCGCAGATCCAGACCGCAGTCCGGCGGGATCGTGCCCGTACATCCCAGTCTCCGTGACTCCAGACTTCCAGTCTTCCTAGTCCTCCGAGATAAAAGCAGCACGTGGCTGCCACCTTCTCTCCCTAGACCCCAATCTCCCTGGCTCCTGCCTCCAGGATTCAAGCCAATCTTGCGAGCTCCGAGCTCCGGCCATAAATATATACTCAAGCCAGCCTCTATCAAAATCGTACTCCTCGCTCCGACCATAAATAATCATCACTTGGAGTAGGGGGCTATTGATGAGCCCTGACTTTTTATATATTTATACATACACATTTATATAGTCCCATACAGTTATATATATCCCATATATACACATACCAAATATTTACATTGAGACCCCTCATAAAGTGTCACATTTGCACTCTCTCACCCTATATATACTATAACCCTCCAAGGCCAAGGTAAGCTTTACTCCCTCATTATACACAAACACACTCTCTCTCTACAACTCTCTCTCTAGAGAGCTTCCATATACAGTTTATACACAAAACATATGCTGATTCTTGCGCCCGAGGGTTATAGCGGGGCAACCCCCCGCACCCCTAACGGTGTTGTTTTGCAAATTCTTCCCGAGGTGCCGACGCGTTTCTGCAACCTTTGCCACCCCGGGTCGTGACGTCATCAAAAACTATATCACCAACACGATTGTTTGTAATGTCAACACATTGAGATTACCAAAAATTGTGTTGTTGCAGGATAATTAAGAAAGAAGATCAAACAATAGAGAAAATGAGAAGAAATTGAGTATTTTATGTATTTAAAATATTCTAAAATTCTAAGTCCGACCCTATGTCCAACTGGGATATTGAATTGATGGACCGACAAATTTAATGGCTAAACAAGAACCCCATAGTTTATAGCTTAAAACAAACGGATACCATGCTCACAATTGTAATTGACGGATTTGCATCTTCTTCTGTCCTAAAAATAATGAATAACCATTAATTCTTCTGGTAACTAAAGAGATCATTATTATAAGGAAAGTGAATGTTAGCCCTACATTTTCAGTCAACTTGTTTTCCACTTGCACATAACATCTTGGTATTAACAACTTGAGTTCTCCTACTATATCTTGATCATCTTGCAGGTTGAATCATTGTTACATTAAACCCTACTTTTCAGGAAACGTGCCATGGATTAGGAGACTGATTCAACGACGTTTCTTCATTAAAGTATCCAGCAACGGACCACTCTCTCTTCCATCAACAAACTGGCGAGAATATCTCAACAAGCTCAACTCATTTCCGAGATTATAGGCCATTTCTTATCTTTATATTTTAGCCGTTATTTGAGGCATAAAAGGGGGATAACACTTGTATTTTACACATACGATCTCACTAGCATAAGCTCCCTTACATACACTTTTAGTTCTGTACTCAAACTCGATCATTAATACTCCCTCCGTCCAAGTACATACTTCACGGTTACTGTTCACGCGTGGATTAAGCAAAAAAATAATGATATAATGTTGTGAGTGTAAAAGTAAAATAGGAGAGAGAATGAGTGGAGGGAATAGTAGATTATAATGGTGTTGTGAGTATTAAAATAATGTAGGAGACAAAGTGTGAAGTATGTAATTGAACGCCCAAAATAGAAAGTGTGAAGTATGTAACTGGACGGAGGGAGTATACCATTTGGTCAAGGCAGGTTCCTAAACCTTTCGGGGTTTTGTGCCGGCAAATAAGTTGTTCAAGAGCTTTCCCTAGTCAACAAATTTCTTGTGTTCATTTCCATTCTATCCAATAATCATTGTACCCTGATTCATCTCTTTTGTCATTTTTCTTGTCCTTGATTGTACTTGTTGAAATTTAACCAAAACAGTGAATATTAGATGGAGTCGTGTTCGTGTTCGTGTTCGTGTTCGTGTTAGGTCATTCAATTAACATGTCTTTCTGATTGAAGGATTAAAATTGAGAAATTAATAAATAGATCGAGGGAGCAGCCAAAGTAATCGTTATAAAAGCCTCAGCGTCCTTGCCCTAATCGCTCACTACGGAAACATAACATTTTTACATAATAAAATGTTGTCAATGCAGCGGCAGCGGCAGCGGGTTCTCCAAAGAAGATTTCCCACCATTCGGATCCAATCAGATCAACGAATTAACGAGTGAGTTGAGCTCATTTCTTTCTTTGTTGATTGAAAGTCCTGTTTACCCAATTTCAATTCTTGTTTTTAATTTATTTACCCTTTAAATCCTTATTTTCAATGTAATCTTTCCTTCAATCTGATATATATGACCCTTTAATTATCCTTACAGCCAGAGTAATTTTTTTCCAGCAGCTAATGAATTTTTCTATGATTTTGTTACTGGATCAGGAAAATCAACAAGAATGGAAATTTATCCAATGGAAGTTTATAAAACATATGGTCGTTGTTCATAGCATTTCAAGAATGGAAATTTAAAGTTTATTCACAGAAGGTCATCATCAAAGAACTGCTCATGTCTCTCGTCAGAGAAGTCCTTCAAGGATCATGGATTTTCATCCTGTCCATTCGACTTTTCTTTTAGGTTTGCCTTGTTTAATTCCACCATCTATATATTAATTCATCACTATTTTCTTGTTACTTGAAATCTTACTATCTATCATTGCTCTTTGTAGTTGGAACAGAGAATTTTTAGTGAGTTGACTTAATTTGAATTCGTATCAGATGGAGTTCTGATGGTGTGTACATTGGTAAGCATATATGTTCATATGGTTTATTATGCGAAATCTATAAACTAGTTAAATTTCATCTTCTAAGTAGAAGATATATACACACACACACACATATTCTCTTGCAAATATTCAATTTATTGTTGTATTCCTTCACATAATCAGGAGTAGCATTTTCTAAGCATGTCGTCCATCTCTATTACTACCATGGTGGCATTCACATTGCCCGGCAACGGGAGGTACGTTACATTTTCAAAGCCATAATATATTGATCTATATGGCTTCTTTTATGTCTAAAATCTACTTTTGGTTTTAGATTTTTGCTCATACAGGAAGTGTAAATGGTATTTATTTTACATGCATAAAGAACCAGCATATGGTTCTAACTTGTGGAGATGATGGCTGTATTAAGGTACGTATAGACCTTACATCTAACGGGTTTGATAAAATTTCCCTAGTTCTATGGTGGTAATGCTTCTTATGTTACGTAGGGTTGGGATCTATCATCTGGGATAAGATTATTTTCATTTGAAGGTGATGCCAAAGAACCTGTATATTGCATTCGCCCTTGCATAGAGAATAATACTCATGTATTGAGATGATGTTAAAGAGAGCCATTAGGATGGATGCGATCAGAAAGGTAATAGCAATGCTATTTAGAATAGAGAATTTAAAAGAGATTGTACACATTTGAAAGAAGCAAGAGGTCTCTAGCTGAGGTCAAACTGAAGGTCGTTGTTCATGCCATTTCCATATTCCCACACAAATAATGTCGGTTTCATTTGTAATTTCTATGCTATCTGTAAAAAAAAAAAAAGAAGAATATAATACATAATATTTGGGTTTTCATCTGATTTTTGCTTATGGTCTCTTATTTTTACTTCATTGAGAATTGTTTTGTGTCACCTTATAAAAGATCACATTAGTTTATTGGATTCTTTTTGTATTTTTGCTGTGAGCACCCCAACCCGGAACCTAACGCGTGTCCCGAGCTGGAGAGGCTCAAACTATGAAAACCCATCTTAGTTTTTAAAACATTTATTTGCCTTTAAAAGAAAACCACTTTTCAAACTTCTAAATTAAAATCAATTGATAATATCTCTACTTGGAGGGAATCCAACCACAACTTTAATAAACCGAAATCTGATCAATTACACAAAAACCCTGATTAACATTGTTTAACAAAAGTGTTTTCCATACAAATTATAAAGGTGGAATACTTAATAAATACTCCTAACAACCAACTCCTATACTTAACCTGACAAGCCCCAAAAGCAAAAGTCCACAATGATATCCCCGGCCTCACTGGTTCGGGTCACCTGTCTCGGAATCTAAAACATTAAAGGGAGAGGGGTGAGAATAAATCTCAGCAAGCTATTATGAATGCAGCAATATGCCAAGTAAGATGCAGCACATAGCATGGTTTCACATAGCACATTATTAAAGCGGTAAACACCTTACGTTACCTCATTTTACCTTTTCCGTCTGAACAATAAGTCGTACAACGTGGGAGTAAAACTCCACTCTTTGGTGAACTGCCCCCATGCACATTCACCGCTTATAGGTCTCATACCCCAGAGATCCATATAAGAAAATAGGATACTTATATGACTCTTATTCAGAGTATCATATAATATCATCGCTACTGTAAAGCTTGGCTTCATACAGAGCATTCCACCGGTACACCAAATCGCAGCGGTCTGTAAGGCTTTTGGCTCAATACGCCGCTAGCAGCCCACTCTGTGGCCACGTAGGGGAACGGTCCTGTGTATAATGAACCTTCAATCATTTATAGAACAAATCAATAATTGATTGAATTCCATTATACCCCCGAATATCAATACGTTCAAGCACATAATAGATACTTGAAATAAAATTCACAAAGGGGATAAACAATATAGCAACATGGTAAGATATACTCATGCTAAATCAATACCATAGTGCAACAACCATTTAATACACTATGCATAATATCACCAATGAATATGAGTTCAATTAAGGTAACAATATAACCACATAATCCACACCGGGATACAATGAAATCACATGCCAGAAAATCCACAATTGGGATACAATGTAACAATAGGACAAATAGTCCACCCTTGGAACGCCAAAGTATTCACATAATCAATAATTCCACAATTGAGATAACCATGCTATAATGATACATATACATTTAACACCATAGTGTAACCTATAGTTTTTAACATTATTCAAGCTAACTACCAAGGGTATGGGAGCAAGTAAAGTCACCAAGTACCATAAATCAATCCTACGAAGTCATTACTCAACCTTGAATAATCTTAATAAAAGTGCAAGACCTACTTCCCAAGTTTGGACCACTTTTCGAACAATATTTAACTACTCCCACAATTCCATTTTGACCAAATAAGACGTCATGGCCAAGCCAAGGTATCCTACTCTAACTTAGGTTAAAGAGGATCAATTCGTATCCGGGTTGATTAGGTTCTACTAATTTATATTGGGTGGGAGTCATACCACGAGGTTATTGGAGAAAATCAGCAAAAGAGAAAACTGGGGAAGGTCTGGTGACATGGGCGACCGCCCATGTCACTTGGGCGACCGCCCAAGAGCGTTCAAAAGGGGAACCAAGGTTCTGTCTACATGGGTGGCCACTCAAGCCCCCATGGGCGACCGCCCATGACCAATTTCAGCAATACTCGAATTTCCAACTCCTTTTTACATAGTTTCTTTCCCCTTAAATCTTCCTTATTTTTATGAACACCAAAGAATTTTCTAACTTTACATATCTCATCTTAAATCATCCAAACCCAAAGTAATATAGATTTAGATTATTTACCACTTAAGTTCCCACCCATTTCATTATCTCATTTCAAGCTAAAATCTCCTAATCTAACTACACCCATTTCATAAATCAATTCTTCAATTTCCAAGAAGGTTTCTAAAGCATGAAATCAACATCATAAGGACAAGAACAACATTTAAAGAGCTCATGAACAAGTAGAAGAAGGGAATCATAACAACTCACTTTAGGGTTTTGCAATGGAAGGTTGATCTTTCTAACTTGCTTGATTCTTCCAGATGATCCAACTTCAAAAACACTCTTGAACTTGAAAATGGTGGAGGATGGCTTAGCTTTAAGAAAAGGGTTTGAGAGCTACCATGGGGTTTCTATGTCTTGCTAGGAGAAAGTATGGAGTGAATGAAGGAGGGAGAAGGGAGTAAGAGTGAGGGGTTAAGGGGGGAGAATGGAGGATGAATGGGGAGGGGACACTTGGCAAGGATAGGGGAAACAAGTATTTTGGCCCCCCACCAAAACTAGAGGCTTTCACTTAATTAACCCATTTAATAAATAAAGGCTTTCACTTTAAATTAAAATTAACCCTTCCCTCTAATTATTTATTCTACCCATTTTTAATCTCCTCTTACTATTTATCTATTTCTATTTTTATTATTCTCCATTGTTCTTATCTAATATCTAATAAATTCTCATAAGATTCTAAATTTACTTCTCACCCAATTTATCTTAAATTAAGAATTTAAAGACATAATTGAACACATAAAGCTAACATAAATATTAAAAGCATATAATATAATATTTAAAATTAATGCCTAGGGTTGGGGTCATCACACTCACTCCCCCTTAAAGAAAATTCGTCCCGAATTTGACTGTCACTTACCTAAAGGATCAAATAGCAAAGGTTACCTTTCACACATTCTAACTTAATATTTTTAATTAGATTTCTTGATGGCATGATTCTGCTATACACTTTCATAACCCGAATACTCTAGGACTTCACTTCCCAATTAGTCTCTTCAATGCTATGATTCTTTTCCAAGATTTCTAATTTCATTAATAATATGATATTACAACTTAATGTTCCAAGAATACCATACAATTATCACTATCCCGAACTTTCACGACCTCAAAGAAAGTATGACTAAATAAAGAGTATTACAACTTATGTCATCAAATACATTACGATATTACATTTAAAACTTCAAATACTCTATAAGCTGCTCCAAGTCGGTCTATAAGTCAAATCACCAACTTTTCCTAAACTTCAAATGGGTTATCAAACCTTGGCGCCAAATTATCTTAGGCCTTGCTTCACCAACCTCACCCCAACAAATTGGAGATCGATATTTTCTTCCTGAACTACGCCTCATACGATTTTATCTCAATGCTAGAATGATAACTGCGATTATACGCAAACTCGCTAAGGTTAATTAAACTTCTCAAGTTGAAAGGAAATCCGTCACACAACATAACCTATTCCTCAAGAATTTGGGTAGTCTTCAAATCTCTTCCTTTCGACTAACTAAATCCTCCAACTCTTAGGATCGGTAACAACTCTCAAAGGAAGCTTCAAAAAGATAAGGTTCCTACTTAAATAACGCAGCACAAGTGCAGCTACTCCCGAGTAGAGGATAAGGAAATCTCACTTATCTAAGTTAAATTCCTCAAAGCATACGTTATCACGTTCCCATTTCGCATAACACTACACCCTGATCTTCCTTTAATACACACTTAAAATTTCACAAGACCCTCACATCCACTAGGTAAGGTAAGGATCGGATCCACAGCCAATCTATTCTCTATCACTATCAATATGATTTATCCTTATTACATCCCACACCATTTATACATCCCTTAGAGTTAACTAAAGCAACGATTTTTCAATTCTCAAGAACTCCTTAAAAATTCCTTCGAAAGCACCTGTCAACCCCAAGATCGCGGACTCAATCCTCGATGGCTTAGCTTTAAGAAAAGGGTTTGAGAGCTACCATGGGGTTTCTATGTCTTGCTAGGAGAAAGTATGGAGTGAATGAAGGAGGGAGAAGGGAGTAAGAGTGAGGGGTTAAGGGGGGGAGAATGGAGGATGAATGGGGAGGGGACACTTGGCAAGGATAGGGGAAACAAGTATTTTGGCCCCCCACCAAAACTAGAGGCTTTCACTTAATTAACCGATTTAATAAATAAAGGCTTTCACTTTAAATTAAAATTAACCCTTCCATCTAATTATTTATTCTACCCATTTTTAATCTCCTCTTACTATTTATCTATTTCTATTTTTATTATTCTCCATTGTTCTTATCTAATATCTAATAAATTCTCATAAGATTCTAAATTTACTTCTCACCCAATTTATCTTAAATTAAGAATTTAAAGACATAATTGAACACATAAAGCTAACATAAATATTAAAAGCATATAATATAATATTTAAAATTAATGCCTAGGGTTGGGGTCGTCACATTTGTAAAATCCTCAACGTTCAAGAAATACCTACACTAGTGATTTTCCACAAGCTGGAAGGTTATTACCTGGATCTGTAAAATCCTCAAGAAGCAAGGCTTCCACTCAAACAAACCTATACCAACTCAACTACAAACTCCTAACACAATACCCTCAAGACTTGAGCACAAGTCTTGACATTAAACTCTAAAACAACAAACACACTTCAGATAACAAAGACTGAAAATAAGGCTAGACAGCAGAAACAAGCTAAACAGAGAAGATAAACCAACAAGAACAATCCTCCAGCCTGGCATGCCACATCATCACCAATCACATGTTAGTCAAAGTATCGACCAATCATTTAGCCAAACAAAACACAGAGACCAACCTATTTCTTTTTTTGAATCTTTATCATGTCCCTTACACCCAACGAATACGTTGGACCCTCAATATAAACGGACAACCTGGTCTCTTCAAAATTCACTTGAACCCACCACTAAACCTAATCACTCCCCGCTCTAAATTAGTGCATATCAGCAGCTCCTTGTTCGAGCCTAAACCCTTCAACCAACTCAGAGTTTGATTCATCTTGTGATTTTTGTTTCTTTTTATAAGTTTGCCACTAACAAGGAGCCTTAATTGAAGTGTCAATTAAGAAGAGGGAATTCAAGGAACTTGCCTAATCAATCAATGTAATTCTAAGGAAGGAGATTGATATCTCTATAGGAAACACAACCTTGGAGCAGGTTGTATTACACAGGCTATTCCTAGGCACCACCTGTTTTAGATGGACCCTGATGTAGGAGGCTGGGATCCAGGCGAGACTGATGAAGGAGGCTGGGGATCAGGATAGACTGATGAAGGAGGCTGGGAGCCAGGCGCGCGCCTCAGAATCCACCAGGCGGCAGCCCCACGGAGCTGCAACAGGTGAAGAACCTACTGGAGGCCAGGCGGGTGCCTGACCTTTCCCCAGGCGTGCGCCTCACTGACGGGAAGTTGATGATGTTTGTTTGCGTTTGTTTTTTTTATTATTATTGTTGTTGTTTTAAAGATTAATTAAGAAGGGTATTTTAGTCTTTGTTTTGCTAATTCGTTTTAGGGTTTTGAAGGGAGTATTTAAACATCCTTATGACTTTGTTAAACTCAGTTTTGATGATTTAATTTGAAGAGTTTTTCTCTTTTTCTGGTGGATTCCAGTTTATCTCTTTTCTAGGGTTTATCGATTATGAATCCTTGTGTTTAGCGCTTGCTATTCGCGAATCGTGCTTCCGTGCTGCGTCAGTTGGTATCAGAGCAGGCTTTATCTTGTCTTTTCATCGCTGAATCATTATGGGAGATCAAGCAACCAAGGCCGATATCAATGGCATAACCACCGCTATTGCTGCCTTGACAACACAGATTGCCGCCTTGGTGGCTGCTCAACAAACTCAGAATGCTCGTGCTAATCGAAATCGTAGGGGCGAGAGAGACAGGGAGGTTGAACAGGTTCGTCGTCCTAGAAGGGTAGAAAATCGGGATGATGAGTATTCCAGTTCCAGTTCCAGTTCCAATGATGAGGTTGATAATGATGATGAGCCGGGTCAGGGTGATAATCGACACCACCAGGATTATAGGATTAAGGCTGATATTCCTTTATTCTATGGGACTATGGGGATTGAAGATTTCCTGGATTGGCAGAACAATGTTGATCGATTTTTCGAGGTTATGGAGGTACCTACGAACAAACAGGTAAAGATGGTGGCAATCCGATTGAAGAGTACTGCTGCAGTCTGGTGGGAAAAACTTGTTGATCAGAGACGACGGCAAGGAAAGGGGCCAATCAAAACCTGGATGCGAGAGGGAGTTTTCCTCCAAAAGATTATTCAAGAAAAGCATACAACTCCAATCCCTATGATATGATATAATAATTCCCAAGATCTCTCAAAACTAACAGAGGCTGTGAATATATAGGGATTAGGGCCAAAGCTGTAGGCAAAATCTGTGAAAGGTCGAGAATGCCCTCGTTTAAGACGTCAAACTGTTGCTGATTACGGGCTCAGTGCGGCCGCCCTTGGTATGAGCGCGGTCGCTCTACTTGACAGAGATTTTGGCTTGATTTACGTTGCTTGAGCGCGGTCGCCCTTGATTGAGCGCGGTCGCCCTTGTTGAAAAGGTTCGATCGGCACATTCTTTTGAAAGGGTCGATCGGCATTTGTTTTGCCCATGAATTTCCTTGCCATGGCCCATTCCTTCCAACCTCGGCCCCAAATGGCCTTGCAATGGCCCTAGCAGTGCTCGGCCATGGCCTAGTTTGGCCGGCCACTTCCTGCCTTGATTTAATACCAATGAATATTCGTTTCGTCTCGCTATTTTGCCGTCGCACTTTGGTCACTCTAATAAATTCTTTTGCACTTCGCTCTTTGAAATTTTATTTTTCATTTTAACCCATGAATTTTTATAAATCAAATTCGTCCAAAATTTCCATATTTCCAGTTTAGTCCCTGAATTTTTCAATATTTCCAATTTAGCCCTTGAACTTTCAAATGTCAGTTTTGTCCCAAAATTTTCAGAATTGCAATTTGATCCAAAAGCTTCTAAAGTACGCTCCAATCCTCCTTTTTCAACATTGTTGCACTTCAACCCCTGTACTTTCAAAACACTCACAAACCATATCAAATATACATAAAACTCGGGAATCAAACACAAAGAAAGCCTAAAAGTGCATCATTTGGATGAGTAAATACACATTCATCAAACACCCACAAACTAATCTTTTGCTCGTCCCGAGTAAAACAAAACAAAAAGAAGTAAAATAAAGTTACCCTAACTACAAATAATAAAACATTAAAACAAAATAATTATTTTTGGGATGTTCTATCACAAATGAGTCATTGGCCATACAAGTCTCAGATTTTCACCAAATACACATAATCAACAAGTGCCACCACAGTAATGGGATTACAATCACATTGAAGCATAAAACTCACAATTTTCCACCGCGGCATGAATGATGAATGAATTATGGGAGGTCACTGTCAACAACCTAAGATTGTTTATGGGTTCACTAAGCGATGCTCTAAATCAATATGTCACAGACAGTACAACCCAAAAAGGACACTCATATGCATATTTACACAATTGTCAACCCGGTTACTCGATATTGAAAGAATAATATGGCTTAAAAGTTAAGTGCGACAATTCGCGAGGGCTAGGTTCATGGTTACAAATGAAGGTAAGGACATACGAAGATAAGAAAGTGAAACTAGAAAGTCTTCTTTTTAATACATCCTCACATTGATGATAATACCTCGTCTCACCCTTATTACTTCCCAATGTGCCAACCCACAAACTAAAACTTTTTCATACAGCGACATGGGGTTGAGCACATTCCATTTCTTTCTTTGGTCACATTGAAACATAATTTCCACTTTGACAAGGGGCAAGGCATCACTTTTTCTTCTTTTTCTTTTCAAGTGAGCGCTCTTTTTAAGCCTTTTTTGTCTCACTTTTCTTTTGAAACTTTTTTTTTTTTACTTGCTCCTCTTTTCATTACATAACATGACCCACTTCTTTATTTTCGTGACCACTTTTCACTCAACCCTTCGATTTTCAAAACATCCCCCAAAATATTCACATTCTTTCCCTAGTTTCACTTTCTTGAAAGGTGAGAAAATAGTGTATAAGTTAAGAGGGTGGGATAATGAGGGTACAAATGAAGTCGAATTGTGGTCTAAGATAATCTCCCACTTTGTGAGAGATTCCATTCTTTTTCAAGCTCAAAAGGGGTTCTAGCGAATTTTTTTATATAATTGACGAGAAAGTTTAAGGCTCACAAAAAGGGATTCAAAGAATAGCCATATATATCAAGTAACCTATTGACGTGTTATTGACAATTATGCAAACATGTTCTAGGGACCTCGAGAATACACAAAGTGATCCCATAAAAGGCACCTAAGTTGATGACAATGACCAAGAAAATGATACGAAAGTGAGAGGTGGTGCAATCATAATTTAAATGTTTCAATGCAATCCCAATCACCACACTAATAATAGCACATGTGATTTTAAAATTAAAGCACACTCTAATCATCATAGACTTTAGGCCAACATACCAACTATGAAAAGAACAAAATTTTTAAATTTTTCTATTTTTTTTAGAGGGTGACACTATATACACTCCCCTATAAACCCACAAACTCGGAGAGTTGCCCACCCCCAAACTCAAAACATGCTATGTCCTCAGAGCAAAGAGAACAAAAGCGTGCCTTGGGCTTAACGGAGGGCAAGACACTACTAAACAATAATTAAGACAAAGTTAACACATACCTCATTGGGTTGCCTCCCAAGCAGGGCATTTGGTTAGAGTCGTTAGCCTGACTATGGTCCCAATCTTACTTGGCCTTCGCTTTGCGGCCTTTGGACCATCTCTTCTCCTCACAGGCACAAACACCCTTTTCTTCCCATTTCAGCTCTCCTTTGTCCATAAGTAGGGGTAAAGCCACATTTATTTTTGAAACTTTACGCTTGTGCTTACCCCTTTTTCTTTTCTTTTTATTGGGGTTCTCACCCCCAAACTCAACTCTTTCAACCTGCAAAATACCATCCTTGCAACCAAGATCAAGAGAGTTATCATGCACAAAAATATTTAAAAATATAGAATCAGATAAATCACTATAACTCTCCTCACTAACTCTCGATTTTGAAGGCCCTTGTGATGAATGTGATGGATTCGACTCTTTATGGGAGTCGTGTGGGTAGTGATACGACCCGTTACTCCTAGAGTATTGGTCGGCCTTAATGTTACTAGCCATGGGACAGACGTCCGCACTATCCCCACTTTTCTCACATCCATTCACATCATCTTTAAAAATTGGAAAATCAGTTATGGCTCCTACAAAACCATCTTTGGGGGAGGGTTTCTTATCATTTTTAAGCATACAAAACTTACATTCCTCCCCCATTCCTCTCAAGGACACTACCCCTTGGCACACATCAATGGTGGCCTTAGTGTCGAACATAAATGGCCTCCCAAGCAGGATGGGAGTTTTTAATTGCTCCTCACTTGATCCCTCCATACACATCACATAAAAATCAATGTGGATAATAATTTTATCAATTTTAACCAACACCCTTTCAATAACCCCTAAAGGTCTTTTGATTGAGAGATCCGCCAATTGCAAGTCTCTCTTGGGTGGTTTCAACTCACATACCCCCAAACTTCTAAACACATGAAAGGGCATCACATTGACGCTTGCCCCAAGATCCAATAAACCTTTAAAATTTTGACCCCCTACAGAAATCTCGAATCATGAATCGACGAAAAGATTTAAATTTTGAATTATTAGCGCTGGGCATTTATGGCGCCCTTTGGAATTCGGGAAACGTCCCCTCCGTACCTGACACGCGCTGGCGCCTCAACATTCAAGGGGCCCATATAAAATTTATCCGGGAAACAGCCCAAAGCTTCTACCAACTTCTACTAAACTCCCCTCATGTGCTCTCCACGTGCGCCATAGCAAGGGAGTCTAAGCAAGATCAGTGAAAAAACACAACACTTGTGACCGCGAAGACGATCCTGACTGCAAGAGTCAAGACCGTGATCGTAAAAACTGCCGAGTTGACCGAGTCAACCATGATGGTGATATACAAGACCGCGTCAGCCATGATGAACGCGGTCTCATACCAGACCACCGGTTATTCAACTAGATACCCGGTTAAAGTCAAAGCTAGTGAGACAAAGGCCTGTACCTACACTGACGCCAAGAGCCGGCTTATCCCCATCTCATTAATTGGTGGCTCAGGCGCCTTCAATGAGTGTATGGCGACGCACTAACTAGAGCCTGCCATCTCTGTCATTGTTCAATCAAACACATCCCTCTGCAGTAAATCTTACTTTATTGTATGAGTCCACCACCGCGGACACGTGTCATAGGTTAAAAAGCAAAGATATCCTCTAGGGCTGACATCATCATCAGCTCTCACTTAGTATAAATATCAACCCTTGTCCCCATGGACAAGGCAAGTGAAAAACAGCCATTGTAAGTCACGTTATCTAAATCCTATATATGATACAACTCACTAAGACATTGCAAGTCTTATTCTCAGTTATTAATTCTCAGAGATCTTAATCTCACACCCGAGGGTCTGAGCTGGATTAAACTACAACTTGTTTTATAACCGTGATTCGTGTATTTATTGTATTATACGTACAAACTTTATATACAAGCCAGATATTCCTATACAGTTAGGCCCAGAAAGTCGTGGCCTCATCGTGGCCTCATCAATCAAAATATTTTATGGATTATTACGGAAAGTAAATAAACAGTGGGACCAAGATGAATAATTATTAATTCCTTTGGTAACAATATCGTTATAGGAAAAGTGAATCAATATAGGAACCAAATGATTATTTAGTCATGTAATCACTCAATTTTCATGTCTTTATGGTAGAAGGATTATTATTTTTAAAAATAATTATTATTGAGAAAATTAATAAGTAAAGGGACCATATAAGTTTTAGGGCAAATTGCAATTCGGTTATTTATGTTTGTATCAGTTTTGCAATTTGGTCCCAACATTAAAAAAGTTGCATGTCAATTCCTAACATTGACATTCTGTTGCAAATTGGTATAAAAACTAACAAAATGTTAATTTTTTGAAGGAATTAAAGTCATTTGTCATGTAAATAACTTTTTAAGGGGTATGCTAATCATTTCGAATGGGGAAAAGGAATAAATCACTTTTTAACATCAAAATGATGTAGCTTTATAATACTTGTTTAATGAAAAAAAAATGATATAAAAATATAAATTAATTTAAAAAACACGTAAACTAGTGAGTGGTGGTGACTATGTTGCTAATAGTGGTAGTTGTCGGTGATGTTAGGGTTGAAATTTATATGAAATGACCATTATGACCGTTTAAATTCAAGTGTATAGCGCATGACTTGGATTTTGTCGAAAAACTAACATTTCGTTAATTTTTACCCCAATTGGCAACAAAATGTCAATGTTAGGAATTAGATTACAACTTTTACAATATTTGATAACCAAATTGCGAAAGTGACCTAAACATAGGTGTATCAAATTGCAATTTTCCCTAAGTTTTAAGCCAGAGTAATCGTTCGTAGCTATAAAAGCCTCAGCGTCCTTGCCCTAATAGCTCACTATGGAAACATAATGATTTAACCTAATCAAATGTTGTCAGTGCCGCGGCGGCAGAGGAAGCGGCTTCTACAAAGGCTCATATAATTGATCTTCGATTGTTGTGTTTTATTTTTGTTTCTATTTACCTTTTAAATCCTTATTATCAATGTAACATTTATCATATAACCCTTTGATTATTTATGTTACTTAATTATCTTTATAGCCGGAGTAATTTTTTCTATGATTTGGTTACAGGATCAGGAAAATCAACAAGAATGGAAATTTATCCATGGTAGTATAGAATACACATGGTCGTTGTTCATAGCATTTAAAGAATGGAATCTTGTCTCAAGAATCAGGAAACCCAGTTGGAACTGATTTGTACATTCAAAGTCCCTTCTTCGTTTCCTCCTCCAGCCTAAAAATCCTATCTCTCTCTCAAATAAGATTCCAAAAAGTGAATTTTCCTCGGTCAAGAAGAGTTAGTATAAGTCCGCTCCTTCTAGAGTTATGTTTATTGGGATGCAGTTGGCCGGAAAAGCATGCTTCTTGTTACTATTCAAGCTCCCGTCCTTAGAAGCTTCAACTTTTCTGCAAGTTCAAATGCCTCAACCAATATGATGCAGCACGAGTTCACACATGGATCACTGCTCTCATATGACATCTACAAGTTCAAAAGCTCAGAATCCGTTGCTCTATAAAGGGATTATCGGTCAAGAAGAGTTAGTATTAGTTTTCCGCTCCTTCTAGAGGTGAGTTTATTGGGATGCAGTTGAGAAAACGTGCTTCTTGTTACTATTGAAGCTCCATTGCTCAAAAGCTTCAACTTTTCAGATTTTGAGTACAAATTTGAACCAAAATATTCTAGGCCATTCGACTGTGTTGAGAATTCAAGGATCAATTCTTAGAAAATTCAATTGTGGTTCCCATTCAGTCGTATACAATAGTCTCCACCAAAAGGGATTGTTGGTAACTGAGACCACCATTGAGCCTTCATCTTTTCTACCGAAAGCGTGAATAGATTATGTGCCCAGCCAGGATCAGTATAATTCTCTCAGAAAAGAAATAGATTCGCTCATCCATGGGTTCTGTTTGTCACACAACTTTTTATGAGTTTCTTTTCAATGTTATGTTGTAAGAATTTGATGGAGGTTGTAGACATTAGAAAGAAGCAAAATCTCTGGGTGAGGTCAATGTGAAGGTCGTTGTTCATGCCACAGTTAATGTGGGTTTCATTTGTAGTCTTTTTTTTTTTTTATGTTACCCGTAAAGAATGTAGTACCGTACATTTTTGTTTTCATCACTCGAGCAGCTTTTTATTACTTTCATGAATCACTTATTTTTATTACTACTTCATTGATCCAATGCCTAATAACAGATTGACTAGATTTCAAGAAAATCCAAGAGCCGACAAAATATTTTCTTGCTCAGAAGTCTCTATTTATGATCATACTATTCCTACTTAATTAGATTGTTTTTTTCTCTTGGGTGGGTTTCTATAATAAACACAACAATTTACTATTAGGATCAATAAACCACATTCTGACAAAACAACCATTTTCTAAAATAATGAAACCAGAAAATAGATTCAAATGTTGAATACGTAAAAATAAAATATTACTACATTGTACTATTATTGTCCACAATTCATTAACAGCACTGGTGGTGTAACCATTGTGTTTTAAAAAGCCACAACTGTAAAATCCTTAATGTTCAAGCAATAATTGTCCACAATTCATTAACAGTGTTCTATATTATTACCTAGAACTCTAATGGGGCTTGGTGGAAGGGACTTTGAACAGAAATCTCGTTAATGGTTTCAAAGGAAATCCAATGCTCGGGGTCTGGTGGATTTCATCAACATTGGTATTGTTTGAATGAGAAAAGAATATTATGAGGAAGGGTATCCCTCCCCGTCCTATTAACTAAAACCGAGGAGGGATCCTTGCCTAACAGAGAACGCTTCAGGTGGCTGGACTTCAAGTAATAATGATTGATGTGGTCAATAATTTCTGACCAACCGTGGAACAGCACGATGTTTGGGGAATCAACGCTAAGTTGGTCAATCCTAAACCGACTATGATAACCGATGTCAATCCTAGGGATTTGATAACTCGTTAGAATCTCCCCTATCTCATTAAATCTTGAAGGAAAAACACATAAGTTATCTACGAGTTCTCGGAATACCTTATAGATTAAATCCGAAGCTCGTTGTGCAGAAGATTTCGCTTGTGCTACGAACCACGATCGTCTTGATTCTGCAATCACCACCTCTTCTCGTCCGATTCAATATCACAAGATGGATATTGAATGTTGTTCCACTCTCAAATCCCAGGCACTTGATGGTTGCCAGAGATAGTATTTCTCAGTCTGTCTGAGGAGTATATGGAATATTACGTGTTGTGTATAAATTGGTTTCCATAGAGACCTGATTTATAGAATACTGGTTGGACTAAGTAATAGAGTCTCATTCACATAAGAGTCTCTATTTGACTTATCCTCCAAATTCCCCTTATCCCAATTTGAACGTATCAGTTAGTTAGGGATAATAAATCACGTGTCTAACATCTCCCACTCGGTCAAATGGGATATGCCATATACATTCTCAAGACTCGTTGAATACTCATCTCTTCATACAGGAAGTGAGGCGTGTGACCAGACGAGAAAAGTATAAAAGGGTAGGAGTGCTATATCAAATACCATCTACCAACATAGCACATCCTCGTTAGTCAAAAACTCGTCTATGCCCCAGACATTATGATTACATCAATTTAAACATCTTTAACCCCTCATAAACGATGTTTAACCCCAATCAGTTTACGTGCTCAAGATCAATCTTTTGAACCGCGTGTTCAATATGATCATCCGGACATTGAGTCACTAAACAGAGATGTATATCATAATTGTCTTCCTTAGACCCTCATGCCAATTATCTTTAGATTAACAGCTTTCTCAACAATGCTCCGCGAGGCTGACTGTAAGTGCAAAGCCCTTAGGTCGGCATCTCAAAGTAGCATCATTAATCTTTGGATTCTCGACATAGTTCTAAGTCACATAGGGCATAATGTGATCATATATTGATCACTAGAACTCACACAGTGATGAAGCAGGGATCATTCAATCACTTTCTAAGGTCGAATTACAGTCACATACAGTATGAAATGTATGCTACGATGGAACTCCCACTTGAATTGGGCATGTCATACTCTAACATCGTACGAATCTTAGTCTAGTTGCCCTCATGGCATCTAACCTGAGTTCTCGAAAGCAGTCACTCTCATAGTGCCTCTTTAAGGTCTCACATTCGGACTTTCACAAGGACATTCGAAGTTATGAACCAAACACTTCGAATTGATCTATACAAAATAGGTCTCATCTTAACCGTATGTTAAGGCGATATATTATAATGTCATTTGCCACCCCCTTTAAGTGTCATATATATTATTATCTCATCTTGCTCGCTCATAAAACGACAAGGCGAATTACCCGTGTGAGAGGGCCAATTCTAGTCCTTCAGACATCTTTTTAATTAAAATGTATACCACATATTAATCACATTCCATATACATAATAAGGGATGAAATAACATGTATTAGATTCAAACGATAATGAAAATAATAATGTCAACAATGTGTTCTAAAATAATAACTCAAATCCTACATTCCCTTGAATCTTACACAAAGATCAAAAAAGTCTCTCCCAAGAGAGTCTTAATCATAGGATATGTCGACACATTTTTAGTAGGATCATATTTTAGAACTCCATTCACTAACACAATAAATAAACTAGTGAAACGACATCTAATTTAAATGTGATTGATTACGATGCTTGAGATCCCGTTTGAATCTCTAAGTAGTCAAACTCACAATTAATGACTACTTGACCATTCACATTCTGTTTACTATCTAGATGTTACAAGGATCTTTATCAACCATATAGTTTTCTGATAATTAGGGAAATACATTCAAATACTTCTTGCTCAATCAAGAAATAACTACTCCACATGAGGAATGTATCTTCTATATTCCTAATCTCTATATGTGCAACATCTTACATTAAGATCCCCACCTTTGGTAAACAATTCATTAGACTTTTAGTACCACATAAGTAGCCAACAACCTAACCACTAACGTATTAGCGAAACCAAGGTCATATTGAAAACGATCTATTGTCCCAATAGCAAAATAAAAGGTCAGGTTGAGTAAGCTCGAATAGCAAAAATCATATTACTAACCACACTTGCTTATGGGGTTCTAGTCATCATTCTCTTCTTATATTTATTCTTTATTATGACATTTATTTGAGTACACACATGTATTCTATTGGAATAATTATGGGTTCTTAAGACGATCATTATAAAACATTCAATAACCTTCGAAAGGCGAGTCTTCAAAGACAAATTAAGAAGTCTCTATGAACAGTTTTAATGATCTTGGCTTCTTGCACACCATGTGCTTCACCCAAGATTTGCATCACAATAGAAGCATAAAGCTACTCTTTAGTAGCGTCAGTCATCCCCGTACCGCTCCTAGCTAGTAAGTAGTGATATCGTCAACACATGACAAAAGACTAAAATTTATGTTATTGGACTCTTCAACACATATAGTGATTTCCTTAACCATCACAAAGTTGATTAAAGTTATCGTTTGGCCATAACGAACATATCACTATCTAGATTTGAGATCATAAATTGACATATAAGCAACACACATTGCACTTTTGTCCCTTGACTTCTAGCCCTTTGACTAAGTCATGACAATCTCCTTATCTAGTCCTCCACTAAGGAACCGTATGTAAACATCCATCTACAATAAATTCATCAATCACTACACTTCTTGCTAAGACAAGGTAAACAGAGACAAACCATTAGGAAGAATGTCTCTCAAATTCAATTCTTATTTTTAGATTTCATTACTATGCATACTTAGACATTCACTTTCAGATACACATTTGCTTCTTTTGTAGAGTGACATACTCCCACTGGAATAAAGCACCCACTAGAAAAAATATCATTTCGTCTCTCGCAGGCGATCACAACTGATTAAGTAGAGACAATTCCCACCTTCGCCTAGAGAAGTCAAAAAGGTCATGCAAACCTATTTTAGTCATTAATTATAACAAGTTATTTACCATACATAATATAACTCTTATGAAATCACACATGCCTTCTTTAGAGAAATATTTCCAAACAAGATTGGAAGTATTGTATAAAACTTGTGAAAATTAAGAGGTATAGATACTCCAATTGAGTTTCTCACCTTCCATAACTCTCAAGAGTTACTGACTTGTAAGACATTAAGTTTAGGATGAAGTTGCAATCACTTTCTCAAACAGAATTGAGAAAATATTACATTAACATCTACCAAATCATTTAAAGCGTCATATGAGTATTTACCTTTGCAACACCATTTTGTTGCGAAGAAAAAAAAATAATCATCAACTACACGTGTATCACATATTTTCTCCCACAATTCTACAACTGATCAAATAAATATACATAAAAATGGTATGTCATAAGATCACTTAGACTCTTATCCTTTTCATTCTCAATCATTGTTAAAAAATGCTTAAACAAATCAAGCGTTTAATAACTATGAGTTTAAAGGTAAAGATAAATATCTCATGTATATTTATCGATAAAGTAAGAAAATATGATATACGATAACATGTCTTAACTTTCAAAGGTTCACATTTGTCCGAATGAATTAAGGATTATGTTAATCTAATTGTCTTACGATAAAGACATTTTGACATCAATTTGTCAAATAAGATTATACATTTATAGGTAGATATTTAGAAAAACTCCTAATAAGCTTACTCTAAATATCACCCCACCTATCCCAATAAAGTCTAATTCTAGCAATATCTAAACTCATAAGAATCAACAGTCATATAAGAATAATTATATAAGAGAAATATATTAAAAACTAATTTTAACATAATTTGGTTGACTAACATTCATAACCCAATAGAACTACTATTTTCAATGGAATTGTCTAAAAAACTACCACTAACGTCAAATGCCATTATAGCTCAAGCACGTTAATTACATAGACAGCAGATTATATCATGTTCTAGGCACATAGAATACATTACATAAAATCAATGTGCGTACACTCCGCAACAGAAGTCAACACAAGTCAACTCCTTTCATTTCATGATAATGTTGTCTTCCATGGAAAGTCTCTTCTAGTACCTCTAATAACACAAAAATAATCTACAAATCCAAGTCACTTATAATATCATAAGTGTAAAAAATATTGCTTAGCTAAATTCATTTATTCTTGTGGTAGTTAATGATCTTTTATCTTTTATGATTGTCTCTTGCATTCCAGCCCACATGGCTTATGCAAACCTCTAAGGGGGTTATCATAAAAGTATAAGGTATGCACTCATTGCACAACCTTGTTCATCACGCTCTATCTCAGTTACCTTATTCTGAGAAAACATCTAATAAAAGTTCAATTTGAGTCGTATGAGTCAGAACGATAACTGTCTCAAGGTACTCCATAAGTCTAGTAGTCAACGAATGACCACTTTATACTTAGTGCTTATTAGATGAGACATCCCCTAAGGATTTAATTCATGAGTCTTTCCCAACATCCAATGAAGTTGTTCATCATTGAATTGTCTCTTATCTTCAATTAAGCATTTGAACTTTATCACACATGGTACTTAACCATTTAGAAGATGTATTGCCTAGCAAACTAGGTTGATCATTATTACACAATTCCTAATTTATTAGGCAAGTTGTGAACTGCGAAATAAATTAGATTGATTTACATGCTTCTCAACAGTCAATACTATTAAGTATATACATCAATCACATGACAATTTTATTAGGTAGGGCACTATTACCCAATTATGAATTAAGTCATCACAATTTCCATTTTTCATCTATCTCTAGCTCATATAACTAGAGAATAATTCTTAGGCTACTCACATTTATAGGTATTATTTCACTATTTACAAGTTGCATATGGTGACATTAAGCATACATAATAATTCACCTTTTGTTCTAAAAACTCAATCCAAAAATATAATCTCATTTAACATGACGAGAAGGAAAATCTGCGAGGCTCGTAATTACGACCCGCGCATGAAAAACGTTAAAATATTTATGGATTAATTTTTGAACAAAAAAAACTAGATAAAATGAATTTATCATATAGGTTTCACTCTAAAATAATTCCAGCATGTCCGGAAAAATTTCATCGGGTTTCATGTAGTCCCGATATAGCTTTCATGCAAACTTATTTGTGAAAATATCTCATAAAATGACATTTAAAGCACATAAATATTTCAGATAAGCCGAAAAATCTGAAAAAATTCAGAACAGTGTAATATCATGTAATTAAACAACAGAAAAAATTTCATAATTTTCTGATTAATATTTTCCACTCTGATAAATAAAATTTACACGAAAACACATACAAAAATACATGAAATAGATTACTGCTCTTCAAAAAATTATGAAAAAAATATAGTGATCTTTATAACATTATTCTAAACATACAGAAAAATTTCATATTTTTCTGGACAGTAAAACTATTTTTCCTGAATTAATCATGCAGCAGAATACTTTAAAATTCCAGAAAAATATATTCTGATCATAAAAAAATTATGAAAAATATCTCAGCATGTTGTCACAGCATATTAAACATACAGTAAAATTTACATAATTTTCTGGAAATTATAATTATTTTTAATGATTTTAATACACATGAAAAATACAGAAAACTTATTTCTGTAACACTAAAAATTACGAAATTATTTTCTACAGAGTATAACACTATCATATCCATATAATAAAAATTTCATAATTTTCTGAGCTGTTAAAATATTTTTGATAAAATAACATGATTAAAATAAATCCATAAAATATTCAAATTAAATGGATAATATTGAAAAAACCCATGAAACAGACACAATACACATACATCAAAGCAAACGCTTTGCAAGCTTGACTTTTTCAACCCCGGGTACTGTTCATCGTCTTTCTCAAAATAAATTAGGATTTTTGACAAAAACGTATTTCGCCGACCCATCTTTATAACACCATAACTCTCTTGATTTAAGTCCAAATTAAACAATTAAAGTGGATACAGAAAGATCTCACAGCCTAGAACAAAACTTATGTTAACACTTTTTATCAGATCTGACTTTAACATCATCAAAAACAGCCATGAACATCACGAAAAAATCATAATTTCCGAAACTTAAAACTGCAATTACTCAAAATTTACAAGGCCGAATTCGATGAATTTTTAGTATGTTATTCTACACATTATTATCTACGCATGGATATCAAAAACACAGAAAAAGGACAAGATTTGAATTTCGAAATCATCAAACCCAGTTGGTGAAAAATAGATCCGAAAAATTCAAAAATTATGCAATCAAGACATCAATGGTGAGCATCAAGCTTTGAGGCTCTGATACCAATGAAGGAAAAACACATAAGTTATCTACGAGTTCTCGGAATACCTTATAGATTAAATCCGAAGCTTGTTGTGCGAAAGATTTCGCTTGTGCTACGAACCACGATCGTCTTGATTCTGCAATCACCACCTCTTCTCGTCCGATTCAATATCACAAGATGGATATTGAATGTTGTTCCACTCTCAAATCCCAGGCACTTGATGGTTGCCAGAGATAGTATTTTTCGATCTAGAGGAGTACATGAAATATTACGTGTTGTGTATAAATTGGTTCCCATAGAGACTTGATTTATAGAATACTGGTTGGACTAAGTCATAGAGTCTCATTCACATAAGAGTCTCTATTTGACTTATCCTCCAAATTTCCCTTATCCCAATTTGAACGTATCAGTTAGTTAGGGATAATAAATCACGTGTCTAACAAATCTCAACATCATCCATGGCCCATCAACCATTTGATAAATTCTAAGGTTTTGCGTATGGTAACAATACAAGGCATGGGGATTGCTTTTCCATGTTCTGGCCATGACTATGAACGGGGAAAGCGAGAAATTTGCTCAAGAATTGCTCAAGAAAAGCTTCAAAAAACGAACAACAATGGCGGTATTCCAAGAACCCACCAAGAACACCGAAACCCAGAAATTACGAAGTAAAACGATATGAAGAAGAAGATTTATACCTGAAATCAAATATTGGTGATGGGAAACTCCAGAAAATCAAGCAGAAACTCAAGAATCTGATTTGCGGTTTTCAAGCTTATGGGTCTCTCTGCAAGTTGAACAGTGATAAAAGAGTAAAAAGTAGAGGGGTTTTTTCTTTTATACACAGATCTAAAAATGGGTTTGGGTCAAAAAACGGTGGCATGTTCCCAAGAAGAATATCTCGTTAATGATGGGGCACATTCTCTAACGTGTAATAACCGGCAGATAAATGACTGTTGCCTCGTGATTCGTAATAACCTGTTCATATTCGTTTAAGTCGAGGTAGAGAACCGCTTCCTCCTCGGCATAGCCGAGTTAGGAAGTCGGAGGCCACTGAACGGTAAAAACCGAGGTACGAACATGGCTTATAACCGGGCAAGGCCCAATGGATTGGGCCGAAAATATAATCCATACAAGTCTCAAATACGACGTAGGGAGTGGGCTTTCCTAAAGGGGGACGAGGGAATCTGGGTGGGGTGCAAATGGGACGACTCGTGCTCTATTGGACGACTCGTCTCATAACTAGTCATTTACGGCGGATCCCTACATCCGCCATATATAAACATAATAGACGACTCGTCCCCAAAGAGGGACGAGGGAATCTGGGTGGGGTGCAAATGGGACGACTAGCGCTATATTGGACGACTCGTCTATTATATACGGTGGATATACACCGCCGTATATAATTTTCATTATAAACGGCGATTATATACCGCCGTAAAAAGCTTCCTCAAATAAGCCTGTATATACATACGGTGTATTTGTATTTAATTATATACGGCGGTCCATAAGCCGCCGTATTTATACTCAATTATATATGGCGGTTGTATTTACGCAGTATATAGTATTTACGGCGGGATATCCGCCGTATATACTATATACGGCGATGCTTTATACGATGCACTATATACGGCGGATAGTCCGCCGTAAATAACATATACGACGGGGCGCGTTCTATTTACGGCGGTTAAAATCTGCCGTAAATAAGCCTGTTTCCTGTAGTGTCCTCATCCTTTCCCACTATTTTGACCTAGACATAGCATAGCGAATAATGACCAATGCACATAGTTCACATATGCTGACAAGTCATCTCTCTTATGCCGACCAAGGCACCTACAAAAGCCGACAAGGGCTTCACCAAAAGACGACCAAGGGCCTCCTCGGTCATCAACAAGGCAAGGAAATGGGCTTCCCTGTCTTTGCTCTCCTCTTCCTCGGCATTCATACATGTCAGATCAACATCACATGTCGAGGAGCATGCCTCCTAGGCATACGTACAGAAGGCAATTCTAATTCTACTCAAGCAAGGATTGTGGGAAGTTATAATCTCACTAGGTTTATAACCCTCCTCACACACAACTTGCTATTCAAAGACGGACTCTACATCCTACACCTATAAATAGAAGCCATAATTCACACAATTTTGGTACATTTTTACAAACGCATCGTTTGACTCTCAACTCTTGTCAATTGATTTGCTCGATCTCTACAATACGAATACTTACCCTCACGCTGGAGGGCCTTCATCGGTGAAGCCCTGGCTTAGTTTACATGTTTGTTAATCTTTTTCAGGCTATTCAAACATCCATGACACAATGGATTTGGGCTGATCCGAACGTTTTTGGCATCATCAGTTTGGTTCCATTGCCGAGAAACGATCATTTTTAGCCTTTGAATAGCCGTAAAAAATTATGCTCAATTCTTATAATCTTAATGGAAGAAGGACATAATGCTAGCATCACTCCTGATCAGGAGAATCCTCTTCTGGAGGAGACTCATGGAAATACTAGGATTACTTTTCCTCTTGCCAATGGGTAACTGCCACCTCCTCCGCCTTTAAACGACAGACTGCCCTCGCTAGGAATGAATCTGCTTTCTAGCGGGTAGCCAGTAATTGAGATAATAATGCCAAACCCTTGTCGTCATCGGAGCCGAGGGAGGCCTGCTGGTCAGATGGAATCCTTGCAAGATATTTATGAAACACAAAATGCCTTGCTGTAACTAGATCCTGAGCACTCCCTGACTGAATTTTAAGGCCTATGAGAACTGGAAATTCTCTCGGAAGGGAAAGTCATCTTGACAGGTGTGGTAGTCAGGGGAATAGAGAAAATCTTCCTCCTGGTCAAAATACCCCTCATCATGACACTACTGTTAGGCCCAAGCAGAAAACTCTCCAAGATGTCCCTCCTCGTCATAAGGCTCCTGTACATGGAAATACACGAAACAATGAGGATTTGAGAAATCATCTGAACAATCAAAGAGATGAGGAGGTTAATTCTGCTGACTTGAGAGCAAGGCTTAGTCATACAACGCAAAAATCCCCTCCTCGTCATAACCTATCTCCTCGGTACTGGAGTCATGTTAGACCTAGGAGTCCTACTCGGCATAAGGTCTCTCCTCGTCATAGGTCTCCTCCCCATCCAGAAATGGCACCTAGAAGGGACAGAACACCTCCTTGTCATTTCAGGCCACTAAATGGCAGAGCACCATCTAGACACGGGGATAATCACCAGGAACATGTGGAACAAAGTAGAGTGAATGGGCACAGAGAAAACGAAAGAACCAATCGTAGTTCTCATTTTAGCTTGGGGATCGATGCAAGTAATATTCTCCTCTTAAAAAAAGATTGGATGAAATGGAAATGGGGAGGAAGGAAATGGATGATGATGATACCAGTGCCACTCGTCCTTTCTCCCAGCGGATTATGATCTACCTCCCAATCCTGCTCTCATGTTTTGAAAAATATGCGGGAACCATAGAAGCACGGGACCATGTGCAAATTTTTGAATCTACCATGGCACTCCTCACCAAGGCAAATGATATTCTCTACAAGGCTTTCGCGAGTACCTTCTCCGAAATAGCTTTGTCCTGGTTCCGTGAGCAAAAGAAGGGAAGTATCGATAGCTGGAAACTCATGAGGAGGAGGTTCCTGTATCACTTTGCAACAGCTGAGAAAAGATAGAAAAACTAACAGACCTTGCTAACATTGAGCAAGGGAAAAACGAAACAACTCTGAGTTATTACAATCGGTTCAGAGCTATGGCTGACCAAGTAGAGGAAAGCCTAACTGACCGGGAGGTGATTGTTTGCTTCAACTCCAGGCTGAGGTCTGGACAATTGATCTATTAACTCTTTGCCAGGGAGCCCAAGTCAAAATCTGATATATATAATGTGGCTTATGCCATAGCTATGGCAGAAGAGAAAAGTAGGAAGAGTTCTGAGAAACCAGAAGCAGACACAACTGGCACCAACCAGGCTTCGAATGGAAGTAACTGTAAGGGGAAGAATAGAACTCGGGCTACTGAAAAAGCCAAGGTTTTTACCCCCCTCACCAAACCTATAAAGCAGATCATGCAGTTGGTAAATCTGCTAAGTACCGGACCACTTGATGAAAGAACAAAGTACACCCGTGACAACTCCAAGTATTGTGTCTTTCACAAGGACCACGGACATGACATAGAAAACTGCATCTCCCTTAAGAAAATGATCTAGAGATGGGTAGATGAGGGAAAAACTTGATCGGTACTGTAAGTACCCAAATCTGGCTCATGCCTTCCGGTTAAGTTTTTCGGCAATTCCCTGAACTTTCCTAAAGTTCAGGGGCAATTCTGGAACTTTTCCAAACTGCTCAAGGGGGGAAGGACCTACTAGGAATTAAAAATCCAAGCAGTCCCTCGCTGGAATGAAGCTTCCAGCTGCCACCTTGCATGTATCTAGAAGCAGGCTGAGGGATCGATGGATAACGCCGGACGGCTTCTTTTGCAAAAGGTTAATGCCGCATGGCTTCATTAGGAAGCACAATGTAGCCTATAAATAGAGGCCTCCTCTACCCATTTTAACAACAACAATTAGGCATTGTTACTCTGTCAAAATTACTCCACGAATTTCCAGAGACTTGAACCTCCCAAAAATCACCTCCCTCCTCCATAAATCATCTCAAAACTACTCCTACATTAGGAAAACCCCCAAGGGAGATAGAGAGAACCACCATTGGTAATCTCTCCTTCCTTTCCCTTATAAATACTCGTATTATCTTGCTCCTTTAATTACTTGTCATTTACTTTACCTTTACTTGTTATTTATTTTATTATATTGCTATAAAGTTATCATCTTTACCATGTAAACATCATTTTCCCTCTTTCCCCTACACAAATGATTCATGGGGAATCCCTTCCCAAGGATGAACAAGGGTCCACACGTGGCTTGTTCTAGGGAGGATTCACCACATGATGATGTGAAATAGTTCCATTTTAACACATAAAAATGCTATCTTTACTCTTATAATGTCTTTCCCTTCCCTTGACCTTGCTTCCAAGGATTGTCCAACTCATAAGGTTCTTAAAGGACATAGGAAAGCCTCAATGGTCTTCCCTTTACATTCATGTCTTTAGCTTTCATAACGTTCATTACGTTTATTTCATAAAAATGCAATCTTTGCCTTTCAAAGTCATTCCCCCATGTCCCTTTTGGTTGGATCACTCTCCGAGGATTGTCTAGTGACCTTTTAAGGCACGAATGACATAGGATGTGTATAAAGATCCAATCTTTATACCCCTCCCCCTAGTCCCTTTGGTACTTGAAGCATCTCATGGTGTGAATCGGTGTAAAGGCTTCATCTTTACATCATTTCTGCCACTAAAATGCCATAGTCATAGTCCCTTTAGAAGCGGATGAATCTTATGTCCCGACATCTCCGATCATCACTTGAGACGAGCATAAATGTTCCTACAAAGCTCAATCGTCTCAAGAAGTAGGATTGATGGGCAAAGACTCTTCCTCTCTAAAGAGTCTCATTCTTGGACTATAAAAAGGTATCCCTCTCTCGATCACATATGACCCAGTCCCCAAAGAATGTTGCTTTAAGATATACCAAGGCTTTTACGCCTACTATGGTCGATTATTCCAACGGGAGGGTAAAAAGGTCACATAATGATGATCATAAGTCCAAGATGAGCACGGGATCAAAATCCCGAAAACATCAAATCCAAGGAATCCCGAGCTAAAACCTTCTTATATGTTTTATATGTCCGGCTGTGAATGTGGGGGCCCAAATATTTTTTTGTGTTTTATTTGGATTCACTTGAGTTTGAAAACATCCGGTTTAACTTGAAAAAATGGAGTCGCCACGCCATTTTGATTTTCTCAAAACTTTGAAAAAAAGAAATTAGGGTTTGGAGGTTAAGTTACCCCTTGGGAAGAACGTTTGGCGTTCACCCAAGGGGCCTTTCCGAAGCAAGTCTCCCAAGATTCCCTTTTCGTGCTTGCTTGCGTGCTTTCTTGTGTGCATGTGTTGAAAAGAGGGGGGCATGTTCCAAGTTGTCTTTCGGACGTATAAACCATTTAGTTGGTTATCGCTCGGGATTCCTTGGATTTTTATGTGTTCGGGACTTTGATCCCGTCCTCATCTTGGACTTGTGATCATCACTATTTGAACTTGGGTCATGTGTGATCGAGAGAAGGACTCTCTCTTATGGTCCAAGAGTGAGGTTCTTTAGAAAGGAATATCCTTTCTAGGGGAAGGGTATAAAGATTGGATCTTTATGCTCTTCCTATGCTTTTCGTGCCTTAGGAAGGTCACTAAGCAATCCTAGGAAAGAGAGATCCAATCATGAGGGACATGAAGGATGCATTCTAAACTAGAGATGACATTTTTAATAATAAAAAAAAGATGACATTATGGGTGCGAAGGATGCTATTTGTTTGCAAAGGATGCTTTGTTTGATGTAAAGAAATAATTTTTAATGCAAAGGATGCATCTTTATGTGTAAAAAATGACATTTCAAGTGCAAAGGATGCTACTTTAATGTAAAGAAAACATTTTTAAATGCAAATGATGCAACTTTATATGAAAAGATGACATTTTATGAGCAAAGGATGCATAAATATATCATTTTTAAGAGCAAAAGATGCTACTTTAATGCAAAGGATGCAAAAGGAGGGAGATATGATTTACATGTCTAAAGATATGACCTTTAATGACGATATACCAAATCCCAAGCAAACATATATATAAATGTGTAAAGCAAGGAGCAAATATATCACATATATACAAGTATAATGCAAGATAAAGGGGATGAGAGGTTACCAATGATGGTGACCTCTTTCTCTTTGAAGTTTGCCTAGGGAAGGGACCAACTTTTGGAGGTTTTAAGGAGGAGGGAGGTGGTTTTTGGCACTCTTAACTCTCTGTAATTTCGTAGTGGTATTTTGGTAGAGTTTCAATGCTAAAAACTGTCTATCAAAATGGGTAGAGAAGGTCTCTATTTATAGGCAGTCTGGTGATAGCCAATGAAGCCGTGCGGCATTATCCATTATGACTCAGCACCTTTCTAGAATCATGCAAGGTGGCCTTTCTAGAAGGGTTTTTATACCAAAGGAAAACGTGGATTTTTAATTCCAAGTAATTCCTTCACCCCTCGGAAGGTTCGGAACAGTTCCCGAATTGCTCCTGAACTTTAGGAAAGTCCGGGGAATTGCCGGGAAACTTAACCGGAAGGCATGAGCCTGATTTGGGTACTTACACCGGCAGATAACTTGGCACATTCCCCCCTTTTTCAAATCACACCACGCACACGAACGCACAAAACAAGCACAAACTTCGAGTCTAGGAAGACTTGCTTTCGCAAGGCTCCTTGGGTGAACGCGATCCGTTCTTCCCAAGGAGTAACTTAACCTCCGAACCCTTATCCTTTTATTCAAAGTTTTGAGGAAATCAAAATGGCGTGGCGACTCCGTTTTTCAATAAAACCGGTGTCTTCAAACTGAGGTGAAATGGCGACCCTAACAAAAAAATGGTTCGATCCGTAATGGGCCCACATTCACAGTTTGGCGACTCCGCTGGGGACAAGTAAATGTTTCCAAACTAATTTTATCATAAGAAGCATTGGAAACGTTTACGAGGGTTAGCCTTCCGTCCCGGATCCGATTTTTGTGCTTGTGCTTCTTTTTCTTATTTTGCATGCATCTTGGTTTTTGGTTTGTGCATACTCTGAAATGATAAACAGGGACCATTCTGAAGCTGAAAGTTGCCAAAATGCTCGGGGAAACAGTCTGGAAATGAAAAAAATTGGAACCTGGAAAACTGTTGGATCCAGCCGGACGGCTTGATCTGCCTGGATCATAGCCGGGCGGCTTCATTCGCAGTTCCACCAGGACACTTTCTGAGGTTAATCTGGAAGCTTTGGCAGCTTGGGGCTATCCAGTCCTAAGTCTGGCCAGGTTCCAGAAAATTTATGTGCTTACTTGTTGCATTTTCCCCTGTCCCGAAAAACATTCTTTTAAAACACATTGATGAAAATCTCTATTTTAACTCAAAAAAGAATTTTTTAGGAGACCGCACACTATGCGCACTATATATATCCTGTATACTTTTGCACGCACGTCCTTTTTACCCAGGATGGTTGTTCAGCTGCAGTCACGGACAGTGTTACGACGCTCCCGGGCGCACACGGAATCATCCCAAACTCCCCATGGCAGCCAGTGTCGACCAATGCACTAGTCCGTGTCACACTTTTAAAACCGTGACTTTTTGGTTAGTTTTTGGTCTAGAATGTGTCATACAGTCTCATTGTATACCCCCATAAAAGTCAAACCCAAGCCCATGACAAAAGTCAAGATCCTTCGCGCAAGCGAAGTTCTGCCGAAATTTCGTTAAGGAAAAATTGGCAAAATCTTGACCTCGGCATTGACTTTGACTTTGACCCGCACGAGATATGTAAGAGTCAAGCTCGAGTCCGTGCCAAAAAGTCAAGACCCCTCGCACAAGCGAAGCCATGTCGAAATTTCATTAGGCAAAAAAAATTGGCAAGATCTTGACCCGGCATTGACTTTGACTTGCACAAAGTGTGCAATAACGCTCAATGTGATGCTGTGTCATTCGACTTTTAATGTCCGACCCATGCCTATTATTTTCCTTGGACGACGCCGAAGTCAAAAGTCTATCGCGTGAGCGAAACTCTGCCGAAATTTTGTTAACGCTAAGAGGCTTGACTTTCATGGCATTGACATTGACTATAATCTGCATCGCTCGCGCGTTAAAAATTCCTATGACCCACTCGACCCTAGGACCGTTCTTCTCTCTCGGTCGGTGGGATCCGCGTGCCCTATAGGACCCTCGCTCGGGGCTGTCCACCCTGGGATGTCAAAATACAGGTGGAAAACGAGGGGCTTATAGACGTGACAGAACCCACTGATCCAGGATCTAAAGTAGTTGCGAAAAAGAAGGGCAACCTTTTCCAACCAAATAGAAATAATTAAAAGACATTGTTTTAAGTAAACTCGAACAACTAATGGAATCACAATTGCATGGTCCCATTTCTGGAATCTATAATCGCGACCTTTCACGGCCCGATGTCCAATTAATAATCCTGACCTCTTACTGTCAAATCTCCAATCGAGACCCTCACTGTCCGACCTCTGATATCGACCTTTCATGGTCAAATCTTAAATCTCGACCTCTCATGGTCAAATTTCCAATCGAGACCCTTACGGTCCAATCTTCGATCTCGACCTCTTACGGTCCAATTTCTGATCTTGAATCTCAACCTCTCACGGTCAAATTCCCAATCGATACCCTTACGGTCCAATCTCCGATCTTGAATCTCGACCTCTCACGGTCAAATTCCAAATCGAGACCCTTACGGTCCAATCTATGATCTTGAATCTCGACCTCTCGCGGTCAAATTCCCAATCGAGACCCTTACGGTCCAATCTCCGATCTTGAATCTCGACCTCTTGTGGTCAAATTCCCAATCAAGACCCTCACGGTCCGATCTCCGATCTTCGATCTCGACCTTTCACGATCAAATCTCTAATCGCGACCTTCATGGTCCGATCTCCAATCTTTGATCTCGACCTTTCACGGTCAATCCCTAATCGCGACCTTCGCGGTCCAATCTCCGATCTTGAATCTTGACCTCTCAAGGTCAAATTCCCAATCAAGACCCTCATGGTCCAATCTCCGATCTTCGATCTCGACCTCTCACGGTCAAATCTCCAATCGAGACCCTCACGATCTCTGATCTTCGATATCAACCTTTCATGGTCAAATCTTTAATATCGACCTTTCACGGTCAAATCTCCAATCAAGACCCTCACGGTCCAATTTTCGATCTTGACCTTTCAAGGTCTAATCTTTTCCGATCAATTAGGATTAGGATAAAATATGTTTTAAGAAAAACTTAAGCAGTACATGTATGTTACTTGAGCCTTCAGTTTAAACACCTACTTCCAAGTCTAAACCTCACCTACCTCCGAGTCTAAACCTTGCTTACCCCAAGTCTAAACCTTGCCTACCTCCATGTCTAAACCTTGCCTATCTCTTTTCCGCAGCGAGAAAGAAGTGGGTGAGAATACCGGGTCAGCGGCTTTTCGGTACGGAAGCCTCAGGTTCAGACAGTTCAGCAGAATCATCAGTTTTGTCTACTCAAGGGTTTAGAATGGCAGATATGACAGAAAACAGGGATGGTACGGGTAATCCGATGACTAAGAAGGAAGAGTTAGTCCTAGTTTTGGAAAATGCCCATAAGGTTCACGAGGAGCAGCAAGCCATGCTCATCGTTGCTCTCCGCCGTCATGGGGTTCAGATAACAGTTGAGGCAAATGGTTCTCTAGTCATGGTCGAAGATGAAACTCCAGAAACAGTGATTTCAGTCCCTCCATCCTACAACCAATACCCTCCATCATATAACCAATACCCTCCACCCTACAACCAATACCCTCCATCATATAACCAATACCCTCCATCCTACGACCAATACCCTCCTCCTTTGACATATGATCCCACACCAAGGACTACTGCCCTCTAGTTCCTCCTAGTGTCTCAGGCCATCAGGGCTCCATCGCCCTCAGCTCCTCAGAACAGATTGGGCTTCATCACGCCTGTTTCTCAGTTTCAGCGGTACCTCCCAGTTTATGCTCCAACTTTACATAATCAGTTTGAGCCATGTGGCTATGTTCTGAGACCCCTATACCCACCTGAATACGATCATGAGTTGCTAAAAGAAAATCCAGATGCCTCAAGTTTTCCGTTGCCGTCTACCGGACTTGGTGAATTCACCCGTCTCTTTCACCGACCTACTACTGTGGTGCCCTCTACTGATAAAAGTCCTGTTGCGAGTTCCAGTAACTCGAGAGTTCCCGTTGACCCCCATGTGTCAATATTAATGGAGCAAGTGAAACAAATGCAAGAAAAGCTTGATCTCATGATAAGTACTAGTACTCCCTCGACCCAAGATGTCGAACCAAGCAAAGAAGTGATTCTGCTGTGCGAAATTCAAATGCCCGAAGTGAGAGAATTTGATAGGACAACTTGCCTCGGAGTTTGCTTGGCCAATGCCAGTTCTAAGTTTGAGAACGGTCTGAAGACACAACCAGCCTCAAACATAACCCAATACCACCAGTACCAAGCAGCAACTACACCCAACTCAGCATCGGTTCCTCACAAAGGAAAGAATGCCACAGCCTCCTTCAGACAGATCCAACAATGGAACCAACTGAACAATGGAAATCCGAGTCTTGGGAACAACAGTGCCTCTCGAAAACTCCGTTCCCTTCATTATGACGATGTGGAGATGCCTTTAAGCAAGATGCTGGAAGAACTAGTGAAAGAAAAGCTTATAAAGCCACTGGAGAATTGGAAGCCCAAGAACCCTAAAATTCAGTTGGATGAGTCTAAGCATTGTCATTTCCACCAGTACCACGGACACGACACTGATGATTGCCACTATTTGAGGCATGAGATCCAGAAGTCGATAGAAGATGGGACGCTTGAATGCCTGCGTGTATCTAACAATCTTTCCCCAAGCAATTCCAACACGAGTGTCATAGAGTAGGAAGTAGGGCCATTCAACTCAGACCCAACTCCTTTGCCAAAGGCACACATCTGTTATGACAAGTGTCTGACTGTAAAGAAAGAAGTCCAAGGGTTGATCAACGAAGGAAAGCTCAAGTACCCTGGCAGTCCAACCAACGAATAGTAGCTAGGCTAGGGGCTACCTATCCTTAAACAAAATTAAAAGATAAAACAGTCTCTCAGTCAACCTTCGTAGGTTCTAGTACTTTCCTCTCTCAATCAAGTCCTCCTCGGACATTGTAGTTAATCTTAAATCTTCTGTAAAAGAGTCTTTTTATTTTCTTGCTAGACTTAAGACATTATTTGTACACCTACATTACATTTAATGAAATTGTTTTATTTTATATGATCACTTGCATTGCTCAACAAATAATCTCTCGAAATTATTAACGTTCTGATTAATCGGTGTGAGAAAGTCAACTAATGCCTTCCCCATACACTTTCCTTACCTCACAAAAGGCCTCCATCAGGCCATACACTTTCCTTACCTCACAAAAGGCCTCCATCAAGCCATACACTTTCCTTACCTTACAGAAGCCTTCATCAAGCCATACGCCTCCCAAATCATGTCCTCACCATCACCTTGACCAAGTCAACGACGGCAGCAACATCAAGGAAGAACAAAAGGTCACTCAGTATCGAAAGATTGACCCCATGTCGACAACAACCTAGGAGCTTACCTTTGCCCTCATGTACATCAAGAAAGTTCAAGCAGGGGTTTGTCTTTGCCCTCATGTGCTTCAAAAAAAAAAGCCCAAGTAGGAGCTTCAAGCAAAAAAAAAAAGCCCAAGTAGGAGCTTCAAAAAAAATGAGGCCAAGGACCCAACACCGCCAATCAAAAGCTTGACAGATGGGGCAAAATCAAAGCACGAAGAATGAAAGTTATCAATAACAATGGAGTGGTCAAAGCAAAGGCAGAAATATTTCATAAGCCCTTAGGCATAGGCAAATCCTTTCTCCCGCAAAGAAAGACGAAAATCAGGAAGCAATTGAAGCAGCCGTCCAAAACGACTGGTCAAGGAATCATCTCTAGGCATGTGCCTCATCATCCAACCTTCTCATCCAAGCCTTTCCACTAAAGGAACCACAAACCCCATTTCCCAAAGCCAAACACAGTTCAGCCGAAGCCAAACTACGGCGACCTGAGCTCCTCACAATGAGGGGAACGTAGGCAACCAGAAATGGTCCGGTCATAAACGCATTCAAATCCCAGAAAATTCGGTCTCATCAATGACCTCCCTATACACAAACCTTTCTTTCACACCCTGCCAATCTTGATCCGCGACATCGGTTGACTTTCTACTAATAATTAATCAAAATGTTTGTTCATATCAAAATTAGTGGTATAATAACCCGAACATTAATAAAGGGTTTTAAGCAATCTTGTGATCATTGTAAATCAAACAAGTTTTCAGATGTCTTGACAAGTCTTCTTTTTCTACATTATAGGAAAAATAGTGCTAAACACTGATTTTCTGTCAGCAGGGGCTTCCATACACTTTTACAAACCTTTCTACGCTTATACTCTCTCAAAAGAGTCAAACCCAAAGCGAGTTCTTGTGCCTACGTCGAATCAGGCCATCAAAATAACACAAAATGGGGATTTATTCCCACCTTTCGAAAAAATATGCCCCTGCATGTATAAATTTCTAAAATTATTTTCTTTCACATCTTCTTACGGTTGACTGATTGACTAAAGAAAATAAAAAAAGGATAGGTTCTCCTCTTCTGCTACGATTCGCATTAGGGCTGCCTTGAAACTCTTCAAGGTTGGGGCTTCGCCAAGCCATTTCTTTAGACTGGGGCTTCTTTAGTCATTCTTGGGTCCGCATCGGGTTCCTCACTATGTCACAAGATGGATCCAGTCTTGGTCAGATTAACCTCAGGATCACTTTTGCAGTACCAATCAGATTGGGACTTCTGCTAGGTCATAAGATTGGGGCTTCACCAAGCCACTTCTCCAAAATCTAGACTTCGCCTACCCGGTTCATCAAACCGGGGCTTTGCCAAGCAAAGGGAAGTTTTGTTTGTTGGAAGCCTGCCACGAACAAATTCTTTGGTGTCAGGATCGGGGCTTAATCATGACCTTAAATCCAACATTGGAAGTCGAGTCTACCAGACCCCTTTGCACCAACCAGAATGAGAACCTTTTCTTGAAATCCATGATGGGCTTCACGCTTCATAACGTAATGTTTCAACGGATTGGGGCTGCATTAAGTGCATTTTGAGATCAGTCATGGTCAACCAACCAGTTTGGTTTTATAATCAATACATTCGGGCTTTCCCCATGATACTTTGTCAAGTTGGGGGCTTCACAAGTCATTTGGAGAAGTTTTTGTTCATGGATTCCTTGAGGTCGCTTCAAACACGACTCTCGCTTTGGATAACCAGTCAGTTTGGTGTTTCGCTATTATTTTGGATCAGACCATCAGTCGAAGCTCTACCAAGTCATCTCTTCAAGCCGGGGCTTTGCCAATGAAAGGATCTTTTTGCGCTTTAATAGAACCTGGGGCTTTGCAGAATTTTTCCCTCAGATCGGGGCTTCGATAAGTCACATCCATCTTCAGAAGAGAGGTTTGGTCACTTTGACATTTGCTTTAGTCTTTGGTTCTAAAAGCATGTCAGCGTCAGCTTCAAGTTCCAGAATTTGAGAAAAGAACTTTAATCAAGACCCGAGGTTTAAAATCCGGTCTCAGCCCAAGAGGGAATCCTGGTCCACATGACGGCTTTTGGCAGCATTGACAACATCTCATCAACAACAGCAGTTTAGTCCGCACCCAAGGTATACAACCCCACATGCTCGAAACCTGTCTCAAACAGTTCCCAAACACATACATCCAAACACATCCCCAACACCTCCATACATACATCAAATCCCTCACATTGCCTTCCCGCAAAAGAGTCAGCCTGTGGCTCATGTGACATGCACAAAGAGAAATAACCTCAGTAGGAAATACATTTGCCCAAAATTTTCCCGTTATCTCCAAATGGAATAACGCTTTCTCCCAAGATTTCCCATTATATCCAAATGGATATAACGTTGTCTCCTAAAAATATTTTGTTATCTCCAAATGGAATAACGTCTCCTCCAGGAAATCTCCGTTATCGCCAAATGGGATAATGCCTCCTCCGGGAAACCTTCCGTTATCGTTAAATGGGATAACGTCTCCTCCGGGAAAACCTCCGTTATCGCCAAATGGGATAACGTCTCCTCCGGGAAATCTCAGTTATCGTAAAATGGGATAACGTCTCCTCCGGGAAACCTTCCGTTATCGTCAAATGGGATAACGTCTCCTCCGGGAAAACCTCCGTTATCGCCAAATGGGATAACGTCTCCTCCGGGAAAACCTCCGTTATAATCAAATGGGATAACGTCTCCTCCGGGAAACCTTCCGTTATCGCCAAATGGGATAACGTCTCCTCCCGGAAACCTTCGGTTATCGCCAAATAGGATAACGTATCCTCCGGGAAAACCTCCGTTATCGCCCAATGGGATAACGTCTCCTCCGGGAAACCTTCAGTTATTGCCAAATGGGATAACGTCTCCTCCGGGAAACCTTCCGTTATCGCCAAATGTGATAACGTCTTCTCCGGGAAAACCTCCGTTATTGCCAAATGGGATAACGTCTCCTCCGGGTAACCCTGCGTTATCGCCAAATGGGATAACGTCTCCTCCAAGAAATCCTCCGTTATCACCAAATAGGATAACGTCTCCTCCGGGAAATCCTTCCGTTATCGCCAAATGGGATAACGTCTCCTCCGGGAAACTGAAGGTTATCGCCAAATTGGATAATGTCTCCTCCGGGAAACCCTTCGTTATCGCCAAATGGGATAGCGTCTTCTTCAGGAAACCCTTCGTTATCGCCAAATGGGATAACGTCTCCTCCGAGAAACCCTTCGTTATCGCCAAATGGGATAGCGTCTCCTCCGGGAAATTTCCCGTTATCTCTAAATGGAATAACGTTTTTGTTGGGTTTTGGGGTTACAAACGCAGCAGAGGATTTAACAATAACATCAAAACCCTAGCCCTAAGATCCATCTAGCATGAAGAGATTAGAAATCAATATGAGATAGAATTTACATACCTTGAATGCGATGAAGTTTAACTTGGATTCGAATCTGAAAATCGAATCTCAAAACGAATATCAAAACCGTTGATGAAGGTTTTGATCTTCTCCTTGTTCTTTACCTTGTGAAGAATCGATGATGGAAGGCTTCAAGCTTTTGGTGATTAACCTATCACCCTCTATCGGTAATCCACACTCGAACGGACCAAGAACGATTCTTGATTGATTGCTAGATGATCCAATTATTGAAAATGATTTTTCAATAATCAATGGCAAAAAGGATTTTGATCTTTGATTCTAAATCTAGATCCCAATTTTGTGTTTCATAAACCCAAAATTACATGTGTTTTTGGCTGACCATGGCTCCTATTTATACTAAGTATAAATCCCTAACTTTTAGGGGAGAATCCTAGTCAAAAACCAACACCAAATCAGCAAAGGAAAAAGCAATACATACCATTATTAGCCGCTGGCACGAATCGTCCCCAGGGGCACGAGTCGTGCCTTATGCCCTATTTGGTCGTACAACTTAACGAACCAGTTTTCCAGGTTGCCAAATCAACAGGGCACGAGTCGTGCCTGAGGGCACGAGTCATGAGCACGACTCATCCCACAGGGCACGAGTCATCCCAATATGCACACCCCCAGAAACTGTCGTCCCTTTACAAGGCACGAATTGACCAATGGGGCACGACTGGTCCCCTGAAACATCAGTCGTCCCAGAGTCATCCCCAGAGCCCAGAATTCATCCTTTTAGCAAGTTTTAATCCGTTCTTTTGTGTGTGACCTTTAGGAATTATATTTTATGTTGGTAGTGAGTTGAAACATCAACCTCACAAGACATAAATGACTTCTAGTAAATCATTATGTCCACCCAATTAAATATAACATCAAAGCTTGATTCCTTGATAATCAAATGTCACAATCCCTTTGTCCACGATATCCAATTAAACATGAGTCATGGTCTATTTTAACTCATTCCGTTCAATGCTTTCTCGATTCCGAATATGTTGATAATGTAAATGCATTTGATCTCTATCAAATCATTTGAGTGCGGCCACACATTTCATCAACATCATTCATCGAGGGGCCCAAGCAAACATCTCTCTTCATAAGAGGGACAAATCCCGTCTTGACTTATCATTCTTCCCTACATGGATCCAAACGTACTATCATAGCCCTTATTGCTATCCGATTAAAGATAGTGTTAGACTATATTAAACACGATCTTCACCATGTGGAAGACGATGATAATCTCAGGTGCAAGGATTCAATAACACGACTATCATGAGATTTATTCATGACACATATGATTATTGACCATGTCATAAATCTCATCGGTAGGTCATGTCCAATACTTGTTCTCTAGCAAGTATCCATAAGTGTAATGTGCATCGCATGCATATAATCATCTCTATGATTATCCACTACCAACTTATACTAGTTGTTCACAACAACTAGGGACGCAATTCAATATAATAAACATGCAACATATAATGAATAGAATAAGTGCGCTCTATAATAAATCATAAAGATGAGACATAACGGTTCAAGTCAATCATAACTATAGCCTAGGGCTTTACACCAACAATCTCCCACTTGCACTAGGCTCCATCTATGTATCTAATACCCATGGACCTAACATGACCATCATGCTTCGCTTGTGTGAGGGGCTTTGTAAGCGGATCCCCAATGTTATCATCGGTTGATACTTTGCATATCTTAACGTCTCCCCGATCAATGAACTCTCGAATGAGATGGAAACTTTTAAGTATATATTTGGATCTCTGGTGTGACCTTGGTTCCTTTGCTTGCGCAATGGCACCATTGTTGTCACAATAAAGTTCCACCAGATTAGTGATACTTGGAACAACTTCCAAGTCACTAATGAACTTCTTGATCCAAACCGCCTCCTTAGCTGCATCGGATGCCACTATATATTTGGCCTCAGTAGTTGAATCGGCAATAGTACTCTGCTTGGAACTCTTCCAACATATCGCACCTCCGTTAAGCATAAACACAAATCTCGACTGCGATCGGAAATCATCTTTGTCGGCTTGGAAGCTAGCATCTGTGTAACCTCTTACAACAAGATCTCATTCTATCCCTCCAAATACCAAGAACGCATCCTTAGTCCTTCTTAAGTACTTTAGGATCGTCTTGACTGCCATCTAATGGTTTTCACCCGGATCAGATTGGTAACGACTTGTCATGCTTAAAGCATACGAGACGTCGGGTCTAGTACAAATCATAACGTACATGATAGAACCAATAGCCGAAGCGTATGGAATATCATTCATCCTCTTTCATTCATCAATTGTCTTAGGACACTGAGTCTTACTAAGAGTAACACAATGACCCATTGGCAAGTTTCCTCTCTTAGAATTTTCCATTTTGAATCTTCTAAGAACCTTGTCAATGTAGGTACATTGACTCAAACCAATCATCCTCTTTGATCTATCTCTATAGATCTTGATACTAAGGATGTAAGTGGCTTCACCCATATCTTTCATTGAGAAACACTTTCCTAACCAAGACTTGACAGTCTCAAGTGCAGGAATGTCATTTCCAATGAGTAAGATATCATCGACATACAACAAGAGAATTAGCACAACGCTCCCACTGAATTTCATGTATACATAAGGTTCATCTTCATTCTTGATAAAACCAAACTCTTTGATTTTCTCATCGAACCGAAGATTCCAACTCCTAGAAGCTTGCTTCAATCCATAAATGGATCTTTGCAACTTGCACACCTTACTAGAATTTTGTGGATCTACAAAACCATCGGGTTGTGTCATATACACATCCTCTAGTAGTTTTCCATTAAGGAAAGCGGTTTTGACATCCATTTGCCATATCTCATAGTCATAATATGCGGCTATGGCAATCAAAATTCAAACAAACTTAAGCATGGCAACAGGCGAGAAGGTTTCATCATAGTCTACACCATGAGTTTGCCTATATCCCTTTGCTACAAGCCTAGCCTTATAAGTATGTGTGAATGTGTGCCCCAAATTTTTGTTTATTGGAAATTCACGCGAGTTTGAAGACAACCGGTTTAATTTTAAAAACGGAGTCGCCACGCCATTTTGATTACCTCAAAACTTTGAAAAAAAAGGTTTTATGGGTTCGGAGGTTAAGTTACCCCTTGGGAAGAACGGATCGTCGTTCACCCAAGGTGCCTTGCCGGAGCAAGTCTCCCAAGATCCCATTAATCGTGCTTGCTTGCGTGATTTCTTGTGTGCATGTGTTTGAAAATAAAAGGAGGGAATGTCCCAAGTCGTCTTCCGGACGTACAAACCATTTATTGGTTGTCGCTCGGGATTTCTTGGAGTTTATGTATTCGGGATTATGATCCCGTCCTCATCTTGGACTTGTGATCATTGCATTTTTAACCTCGGGACTTCCATGATCGAGAGAATGACTCTCTTTATAGTCAAAGATGAGGTTCTTTAGAAAAGGAGGGTCCTTAGCCCATCAATCCTACACTTTAAGACGGTCGAGCTCATATAGATGCTTCATACTCATCTTAAGTGATGATCGGAGATATAGGGTTCAAGGTTGTTCTTTTCTAAAGAAATTATGAAACCTTTATGGAAGGAACGATGTAAAGATAGGATCTTTTACACCGGTCTGTTCCAAGGTTGCTAATGGGGACATGGGGGAATGCATGTAAAAATGACATTTTTAATGAAAAGATGACATTTTTGGGTTGCAAAGGATGCATTTGATTTAAAGAAATGATCTTTATTTGCAAAGGATGCATAAAGACATAATCTTTATGTAAAGGATGCATTTTTATGAAGAAATTGGGATTTGAATATGCAAAGGATGCATAAAGATTGCATTTTGAAAAGCATAGGATGCTAATTTAGGATAAAGATATGATCTTTAATGCCTAGGATGCTTGAAAAAGGATTTGAATGCAAAGGATGCATTTTTATCAAAAAAATTAAATTTTTACATGCAAAGGATGCATGAAGATGACATTTTTATTGAAAAATGGGTTTTTTAGGTGCAAAGGATGCACCTTTGATTCAAAGATTACATCTTTAATGGCAAAGGATGCCTAATGCATGCAAAGGGGAAAGGGGGTATAAAGATATGATCTTTATGATAAACTACCAAGTCCCAAGCAAGAAAAATGCAATGTATGAAAATGCAATGAGCAATTAGGATCACATAAAGCAATTAGGATGCAAGTTTAGGGCGTGCGAGGTTACCAATGGCTTCCTCTTCTTCTTTGAATGGAGCTAGGAGGAGGAATTGATCTTGGGATCTTCAAGGAGGAGGGAGGTGGCTTCTTGACCTTCTTCTTCACCTTCTTGGACTTCCAGCAACTCTTGGGAGGATTTCCTTTGTATTATATGTGTGTGATGGTATTGTTGTTGATGTTGAAATGGGTAGAGGAGGGCTCTATTTATAGGCAGTCTGGATAAGGCTAATGAAGCCGTGCGGCCAGAGACCTTGAGCTAATGCAGCCGTGCGGCATTATCCCTTGTGACTCAGCATTTCTAGAAACATGCAAGGTGGCAAATTCTAGAACTTTCCTCCCAATTAAGAAAAACGTGTTTCTTAATTGGGAAGCTTCCCTTTCAGTCCCTAATTAATTTGGAACAGTTCCGGAATATTTTCGGAACACTAGGAAGGTCCGGGGAATTACCGGAAAACTTACCGATATTGCCGGGAAATTTAACCAGAAGGCATGAGCCAGATTTGGGTACTTACAGAAGCCCCTCAGCAACGTCACTTGCAAGGTGAGTGGGGTTGTCGATAGAAAAGGATCCGATCTGGCGAATGCCGAGACGGATTGAGAGACCAGGGTGGTCGAGTGGCTGAACCTCTGGAAGGCTACCTACGTATCCCGAGTGGTAATCAAGCCAGGCCGTAGTTCGGAAAAGATCCGCTGGGGAATGGGATATCTTATGTGACGAATTGGCTGAACCTAAAGTAGGCTACCTACGTATCCCGGAGGAATCAAGCCAGGCCATAGTTCAGAACAAGATCCGCTGGGGAATGGAGAAGAGAAACTGGTCTCTTGCTGGGGAAGTAGAAGAGAAAATGACCTAAGAGGTCAAGCAATTGATCCTACTGGGGATATGCTAGAAGTGACCAATGTGGTCGGATGTCAAGACCTTTATGAGGGGCTATTTCATCACTGAGGAGTGACGAAGGAATAGGGTGACCAAAGTGGTCGGATGGCTGGACCTTTTATGAAAGGCTACCTACGTATCCCGGAGGAATCAAGCCTTGATCGTAGTTCAAGCTTTTACTGAGTCGAAATGTTATTCCTTCACCTTGGAATAACGGAGATCGAAAGAGAGCGAAAAAAAGGTCGAAATGTTATTCCTTCACCTTGGAATAACGGAGATCGCGAGAGAGGTCGAAATGTTGTGCCTTGGCAATAGCGAAATTTTAACAAGAAACATTATCCCATTTGGCGATAACGGAGGATTTCCCGGAGGAAACGTTATCCCATTTGGCGATAACGGAGGATTTCCCGGAGGAAACGTTATCCCATTTGGCGATAACGGAGGATTTCCCGGAGGAAACGTTATCCCATTTGGCGATAACGGAGGATTTCCCGGAGGAAACGTTATCCCATTTGGCGATAACGGAGGATTTCCGGAGGAAACGTTATCCCATTTGGCGATAACGGAGGATTTCCGGAGGAAAGCGTTATCCCATTTGGCGATAACGGAGGATTTCCGGAGGAAACGTTATCCCATTTGGCGATAACGGAGATTTCCGGAGGAAACGATTCGATAACGGAGGAGAGAAACGTTATCCCATTTGGCGATAACGGAGGATTTCCCGGAGAACGTTATCCCATTTCGGAGGATTTCCGGAGGAAACGTTATCCCAGGATTTGAAACGTTATCCCATTTGGCAATAACGGAGATCGCGAGAAAGGATGGATTTTGTAAAGAAGTAGGAAGGAATCAATAGTTTTTGTAAAGAAAAGTGGGACGTACCCGATAATTTTATTGTAAAGAAAGTGGGACGTGCCCGATAATTTTATTGTAAAGAAAGTGGGACGTGCCCTGATAACTTTTTGTAAAGAAGATAATTTTTGTAAAGAAATGGGACGTACCCGATAATTTTTGGTAAAGAAATGGGACGTACCCGATAATTTTTTTGTAAAGAAAGTAAGAAGGACCCTAGGGTTTTTCTAATTATGTTGAGAAATGGAATTGAGAATCCTTGGGACAAAATAATAAAATAAACCACAGGGGTAAATTTATAAAATAGGCCATAGGGCATTACGTCACTATCGAGGAGACAGGAGTAACTAAAGTTTGGAAAAACTTGAGCGTACTTCTCAATCTGTGATAGAGGTAGCTAAAGTTGGATTTTTTGACAATTAGGAAACTGTCGCCTGGCGTTATCTCATTATAAAGGGAATAACGGAGGCGCTTTTTTTTGGGAGAAAATGTTATCATTAGCAATTGGCACGTTACTTGAGCTTAGGGGTGTTTTTTTTTTTTTCTTGGAAACATGGTAGGGACTGGGTCTGGATGTACATATGGAATGTGTTTGGAAATTGTTTAAGACGGGTTTCAAGCAGGTGGGGTCGTATCCCTTGGGTGCGGACTGAACTGCTGTTGTTGCTGAGATGTTGTCAACGTGGACTAGGATTCCTTCTTGGGCTGAGACTGGGTTTAAACCTCGGGTCTTGACGAATGTTCCTTTTTCACACTCTGGCATTTAAAGCTGATGCTGACAGGCTTTTGCAACCAAAGACTAAAGTGACCAAACCTCTCTTCTAGGGATGGATGCGACTTATCGGAGCCCCGGTCTGAGGGAAAAACTTTCTGCAAAGCCCCATGTTCTGTTAAAGCAAGGAAAGATCCTTTCATTGGCAAAGCCCCGGTTGAATGAACTGAGTAGGCGAAGTGACTTGGCGAAGCCCCAGTCTGGTGACCTAGCAAAAATCCCAATCTGATTGGTACTGCGAACGTGATCCTGGGGTTAATCTGACCAAGACTGAATCCATCTAGGGACTTAGTGAAGAACTCGATGCGAAACCCAAAAATGGCTAAAGAAGCCCCAGTTTAAAGGAATGCTTTGACAAAGTTTCGAGGCAGCCCTAATGCGAATTGTGGCAGAAGAGGGAAAACCTATCCTTCTCTCTCTCTTTTTTTTATTTTCTTTAGTCAATCAGTCAACCTTAAGAATATGTGAAAGAAAAGATTCTCAAAAATACATGCAGGGGCATATTTTTTTCGAAAGGTGGGAATAGATCCTGATTTTGTGTTATTTTGGTGGCCTTATTTGACGTAGGCACAGAACTCGCTTTGGGTTTGACTCTTTTGAGAGAGTATAAGCGTAGAAGGGTTTGTAAAAGTGTATGGAAGCCCCTGCTGACAGAAAATCAGTGTTTAGCACTATTTCTCCTAAGATGTAGAAAGAGAAGACTTGTCAAGACATCTGAAAACTTGTTTTATTTACAATGATCACGAGATTGCTTAAAACCCTTTATTAATGTTCGGGTTATTCAACCACTAATCTCGATATGAAGAAAAAAAACATTCTTATTAATCATGAGGAGAAAGTCAACCAGTGTCGCGGATCAAGGTTGGCTGGTGTGAAAGAAAGGTTTGTGTATAGGGAGGTCATTGATGAGACCGGGTTTTCTGGAATCTGACTATGTTTATGGAAGTGGTCATTTGATGAGACCGGGTTTTCAGGAATTTGAATATGCTTATGACCGGACCATTTCTGGTTGCCTACGTTCCCCTCATTGTGAGGAGCTCAGGTCGCAGTAGTTCGGCTTCGGCCGGACTGTTTCAGGCTTTGGGATTTGTGGTTCCTTTAATGAAAAGGTTTGGATGAGAAGACTGGATGATGAGGCATGGGCCTCGGGATGATTCCTTGACCAAGTCATTTTGGACGGCTGTTTCTGAATGCTTCCTCTTTCATTAGGGGAGAAAGGATTTGCACGTGCCTACAGGCTTATGAAATGCTTCTGGCTTTGCTTCGACCGCCCCATTGTTATCGACAACTTTCATTCTCTGAGCTTTGATTTTTTTGCCTGTCCGTCAAGCTTTTGATTGGCGGTGCTGGGTCCTTGGCCTCATTTTTTTTATTTTTATGTGCAACCCTGTTTTTTGCCTAGACTGTCCCTTTACAAGGTTTTTAGCCTAGCTGGGTATTACTCTTTTTTGCACTAAGATGTTTTTTATTTTTTTTTATGTGCAACCCTGTTTTTTGCCTAAACTGCCCTTTTTTGGGATTTTCAGCCTAGCTGGGTATTACTCTTTTTTGCACTACATTTTCTGAAGCACCTGAGGGCCAAGGCGAGCCCCTGCTTAAATTTTTCTTGACATCCTTGAGGTCGAAGGCAGGCTCCTAGGTTGTTGTCGACACGGGGTCAATCTTTCGAAGCTGAGTGGCCTTTTGTTGTCCGTTGAAAATGCCGCCGTCGTTGACTTGGTCAAAGTGAAGGTGGGGGCATGATTGGGAAAGTGTATGGTTTAATGAAGGCTTTTTGTGAGGTAAGGAAAGTGTATGGGGAAGGCATTAGTTGACTTTCTCACACTGATTAATCGGAACGTGAATTATTTCGAGAGATTATTTGTTGAGCAATGCAAGTGATCATCTAAAACAAAACCATTTCATCAAATGTAATGTAGGTATGAAAATAATGTCTTAAGTCTAGTAAGAAAAGAAGAAGACTCTTTTATAGAAAATTGAAGATTAAATACAATGTCCGTAGAGGACTTGATTGAAAGAGAAAAGTACTAGAACCTACGAAGGTTGACTGAGAGACTATTTTTTTTTTTTACTCAATGATAGATAATCCCTAGACTAGCTACTCTTCGCGGGTTGGACTGCCAGGTAACTTGAGCTTTCCTTCATAGATCAGCCACTGAATTTCTTTCTTCAGATCCACACACTTGTCTGTCACATGACCAAAGTACTTGTGGTACTCGCAGAACTTGGTCCTGTCAACTCTACTGGGGTTTCTTGGCTTATAATTCTCGAGGGGTGTGAGAAGGCCTTGTTTCACCAAATCATCGAAAACTTTGCTCATGGGCATCCCAAAATCATCAGGCTGACGTTTCTGACCTTGCACTTCCTGAATTGACCTCTTACCATAACTTTCTATTTTTGGCCCATGGAGGTTTTCGAGCTTCCCTTTTTCTATCAACTTCTGGATCTCATGCCTCAAATAGCTGCAATCATCAGTGTCGTGCCCAGGGTATTGATGGAAAAGGAAATGCTTAGACTCATTTAACTGAACATTGGGGTTCTTGGGCTTCCAATTCTCCAGTGGCTTTATCAGCTTTTCTTTCATCAGCTTCTCCAGCATCTTGCTTAAAGGCATATCCGTATTGTCGGAATGAAGGGAGCGGAGTTTTCGGGAGACATTGTTGTTCTCAAGACTCGGATTTTCATTGTCCAATTGGTTCCATTGTTGGATTTGGCTGAAGGAGGCTACGACATTCTTTCCTTTGTGAGGAACTGGTGTTGAGCCGGGTACGGTTGCTGTTTGACTTTGGTGGCATCGGGTTATACTTGGTGGAATCAATTCCTTGCCTGGTTCAACGTCTTGGGTCAAGGGAGTATTGATACTCATCATGAGGTCAAACTTCTCTTGCATTTGTTTCACTTGTTCCATCAATATTGCCACATGGGGGTCAATGGGGATTCTCGAGTTACTGGAAATCGCAACAGGACTTGTATCAGTAGAAGGAACCACAGTAGCAAACTGACGGCTGAATTCATTAAGTCCGGTAGGTGACAGCTGGAAACTTGAATCATCCAGATTTTCTTTTGGCAACTCATGACTGCATTCAGGTGGGTATAGGGGCTTCAGAACATAGCCACATAACTCAAATTGATTATGCGAAGCCGGAGCATAAACTGGCAGGTATTGCTGGAACTGAGAGACAGGCGGGGTGAAGCCCAATCCGTTCTGAGGAACTGAGGGCAATGAAGCCCTGATGAGCTGGGATGTTGGAAAGGACTGAGGAGGAGTGGTCCTTGGCAAGGGATCGTATGCGGATGGAGGAAGGTATTGGTTGTAGGCTGGGGGAACTGAGATGGCTACTTCTGGAGTCTCATCTTCTACCATAACCAGGGAACCGTTGGACTCGACCACTATCTGAACCCCATGACGGCGAAGAGCACCAATGAGCAATGACAGCTGCTCTTCATGAACCTTCTGGGCATTTTCCAAAGCCAGGACTAACTCTTCCTTCCTAACCATCTGATTTCGTGCACCCTCACTGTTTTCTGTCAAATCTGCCATTCTGACTCTTTGACGATTCTGCCTAAGGTTTTCTGCACTGAAAAGCCGCTGACCCGGTATTCTCGCACACTTCTTTCTCGCTGCGGGAAAGGGATAGGCAAGGTTTAGACTCGGGGATAAGGTAAGGTTTAGACTCGAAGGTAAGTGTTTGGACTGAAGGCTCAAGTAACATGCACTTATCGCTTAAGTTTTACTCAAAATACATTTTCTCCTAATCCTCATTGATCGGAAAAGATGAGACCTTGAAAGGTCAAGATTGGAAATTGGAGATCGGACCGAGGAGGTCTCGATTAGGGATATGACCATGAAAGGTCAGGACAGATGGAAGATCGGGAATCGGATCGAGGAGGTCTCGATTAGGGATATGACCATGAAAGGTCAGGAGATGGAAGATCGGAAATCGGACCGAGGAGGTCTCGATTAGGGATTTGACCATGAAAGGTCGAGATGGAAAATCGGAGATCGGACCGAGGAGGTCTCAATTAGGGATTTGACCATGAAAGGTCGAGATGGAAAATCGGAGATCGGACCGAGGAGGTCTCGATTAGGGATTTGACCATGAAAGGTCGAGATGGAAAATCGGAGATCGGACCGAGGAGGTCTCGATTAGGTATTTGAACATGAAAGGTCGAGATGGAAAATCGGAGAACGGACCGAGGAGGTCTCGATTATGGATTTCAGAGATAGGAAAATGCAATTATGATTAATTGTTCAAGTTTACTTAAAACAATGTCTTTTATTTATTTCTCTTTGGTTGGAAAAGGGGGGGTTTGCCCTTCTTTTTCGCAACTACTCTAGATCCTGGATCAGTGGGTTCCGTCACTACGTCTATAAGCCCCTCGTATTCCACCTGTATTTTGACCTCCCAGGGTGGACAGCCCCGGGCGAGGGTCCTATAGGGCACGCGGATCCCACCGACCGAGAGTAAAGAATGCTCCTAACGGGTCTAGCGGGTCATAGGAACTCTTAACACACGAGCGATGCAAATTATAGTCAAGGCAATACCGGGAAAGTCTCGTCTTTTAGCCTTGATAGAATTTTGGCAGAATTTCGCTTGAGCGAATGACGTTTTGACTTTCGGTAATGTCCGAGAAGATAATAGGCATGGGTCGGGCGGCAAAAGTCGGATGACACAGTGTCACATTGAACTTCGTTGCATACGCCGGGCGTGAGTCAGAATCGAAGTCAATGCCGGGTCAAGATCTTACCAATTTTTCCTTGTCGGAATTTTGGCAGAGCTTCGCTTGAGCGAAAGATCTTTTGTTGGCAAAGACTCGGTCTCGACTCTTACGCATTCCGTGCGGGTCAAGGTCAAAGTCAATGTCGGAGTCAAGATCTTGCCAATTTTTCCTTGTCGGAATTTTGGCAGAGTTCCGCTTGAGCGAAAATCTTGGCTTCCGTTATGAACTAAGGCTTGACCTTTATGAGGGTATGCAACTTGGGCTATATGACACGGACTAGACCAAAAACCAACCAAAAAGTCACGGTTTTTTGAAACGTGTGACACGGACTGTGCATTGGTCGACACTGGCTGCCATGGGGAGGTTGGGATGATTCCGTGCGCGCTCGGGAGCATCGTAAGGCTGTCCGTGACTGCAGCTGGAACCACCCTCGGGTTTGAAGGACGTGCGTGCAAAGTGTACAGGATATATCAGGTGCGCGTAGTGTGCGGTCTCCTAAAAATGTTCCTTTTTGAGTTAAAACAGAGATTTTCATGAATGTGTTTTAAAGGAATGATTTTCGGGACGGGGAAAATGCAGCACGTAAGCACGTAAATTTTCTGGGAGCCCCAGTCAGTCATGGAGCTGAATAGCCCCAAGCTGCTAGGACTGCCAGATTAACCTTGATTTTTCCTGGTGGAATTGCCACTGAGGTCGCCCGGTCAGAATCCAAGGAGGATTGAGCCGTACGACTGCATGGATCAATTTTCCAGGTTCCACTCCTTTGCTATTTTTCGGGTTGTTTCCCGTTCAAAGTATGCACAGATTCCAAGATGCAAATGATGCAATGCAAGGTAAAGAAAGCAAGCACGATTAATGAAATCGGCGACGGGAGTTTAACCCGCTCAAAGGGAAAAGCTTTCTTTTATTTTTTTTTCGAAAAGGGATACTGGTACGTGGGATTGTTAAACCGCCGGTTATCCCAACTCCCACATCAGGGAGTGTACTGGAAGGTTAAGTGGTTTCCACCTATATACCAAGTATCGATTTTTTTTGTTTTGAAAATAAAGCTTTTCTCCTTTGGGAAGTCCCCAGCGGAGTCGCCAAACTGTGAATGTGTGCCCCAAATTTTTGTGTATTGGAAATTCACGCGAGTTTGAAGACAACCGGTTTAATTTGAAAAACGGAGTCGCCACGCCATTTTGATTACCTCAAAACTTTGAAAGAAAGGTTTTATGGGTTCGGAGGTTAAGTTACCCCTTGGGAAGAACGGATCGTCGTTCACCCAAGGTGCCTTGCCGGAGCAAGTCTCCCAAGATCCCATTAATCGTGCTTGCTTGCGTGCTTTCTTGTGTGCATGTGTTTGAAAATAAAAGGAGGGAATGTCCCAAGTCGTCTTCCGGACGTACAAACCATTTATTGGTTGTCGCTCGGGATTTCTTGGATTTTATGTATTCGGGATTATGATCCCGTCCTCATCTTGGACTTGTGATCATTGCATTTTTAACCTCGGGACTTGCATGATCGAGAGAATGACTCTCTTTATAGTCAAAGATGAGGTTCTTTAGAAAAGGAGGGTCCTTAGCCCATCAATCCTACACTTTAAGACGGTCGAGCTCATATAGATGCTTCATACTCATCTTAAGTGATGATCGGAGATATAGGGTTCAAGGTTGTTCTTTTCTAAAGAAATTATGAAACCTTTATGGAAGGAACGATGTAAAGATAGGATCTTTTACACCAGTCCGTTCCAAGGTTGCTAATGGGGACATGGGGGAATGCATGTAAAAATGACATTTTTAATGAAAAGATGACATTTTTGGGTTGCAAAGGATGCATTTGATTTAAAGAAATGATCTTTATTTGCAAAGGATGCATAAAGACATAATCTTTATGCAAAGGATGCATTTTTATGAAGAAATTGGGATTTGAATATGCAAAGGATGCATAAAGATTGCATTTTGAAAAGCATAGGATGCTAATTTAGGATAAAGATATGATCTTTAATGCCTAGGATGCTTGAAAAAGGATTTGAATGCAAAGGATGCATTTTTATCATAAAGATTGAATTTTTACATGCAAAGGATGCATGAAGATGACATTTTTATTGAAAAATGGGTTTTTTAGGTGCAAAGGATGCACCTTTGATTCAAAGATTACATCTTTAATGGCAAAGGATGCCTAATGCATGAAAAGGGGAAAGGGGGTATAAAGATATGATCTTTATGATAAACTACCAAGTCCCAAGCAAGATAAATGCAATGTATGAAAATGCAATGAGCAATTAGGATCACATAAAGCAATTAGGATGCAAGTTTAGGGCGTGCGAGGTTACAATTGGCTTCCTCTTCTTCTTTGGATGGAGCTAGGAGGAGGAATTGATCTTGGGATCTTCAAGGAGGAGGGAGGTGGCTTCTTGACCTTCTTCTTCACCTTCTTGGACTTCCAGCAGCTCTTGGGAGGATTTCCTTCGTATTATATGTGTGTGATGGTATTGTTGTTGATGTTGAAATGGGTAGAGGAGGGCTCTATTTATAGGCAGTCTGGATAAGGCTAATGAAGTCGTGCGGCCAGAGACCTTGAGCTAATGCAGCCGTGCGGCATTATCCCTTGTGACTCAGCATTTCTAGAAACATGCAAGGTGGCAAATTCTAGAACTTTCCTCCCAATTAAGAAAAAACGTGTTTATTAATTGGGAAGCTTCCCTTTCAGTCCCTAATTAATTTGGAAAAGTTCCGGAATATTTCCGGAACACTAGGAAGGTCCGGGGAATTACCGGAAAACTTACCGAAATTGCCGGGAAATTTAACCGGAAGGCATGAGCCAGATTTGGGTACTTACAGTATGCACCTTTCCATCCATGTCAGTTTTCTTCTTGAAAACCCACTTGCACCCTATGGTTTTTATACCTTCGGGTGGCTCAATCAAGCTTCAAACTTGATTATCCGACATGGATTGCAATTCAGACTTCATGGCTTCTAACCATTTATCCGAATCAGGATCGGACATCGCCTCTTGATAGGAAGTAGATTCGTCATTCTCAATGACTTCCACTTCATTACTTTCAAACACGAGAAATCCATATCTCTCAGGTGCGGATCGTAACCTATCCTATCTACGATGGCCTTTTGGATCTTGAATCGGTTCCACAACTTTTTGTGGAGTTGGTTCAGTCTCTACTATCGGTTCCATGTTATTTTCGGGTTCTTTAACTTCTTCAAGATCAATTTTACTCCCACTAGATGTTTTATTGAGAAACTATTTCTCAAGAAAAGCACCATATCGAGAAACAAACACTTTGTTCTCGTTGCGGTTGTAAAAATAATACCCTTTGGTTTCCTTAGGGTAACTAATGAAAATAAACTTGTCGGATTTAGTTCTAGCTTATCCGAAACAAGTCTCTTCACATAAGCTTCGCAACCTCAAATCCTCATGAAAGACAAACTAGGTTTTCTTCCATGCCACATCTCATGTGGGGTCTTAGGAGCCAATTTAGTAGGGACTTTGTTCAGTGTGAACGCAGCAGTCTCTAATGCATGTCCCCAAAAGGATATAGGAAGGTCTACTTGACTCATCATCGAATGAACCATATCTAATAGGGTTCTATTCCTCCTCTCTGAAACATCATTCCATTGTGGGGTTCCGGGTGGAGTCAACTCTGAAACAATTCCATAGTTTTTGAGATGATTGTCAAATTCTTGGCTCAAATACTCACCACCAATATCGGATCGAAGTGCTTTAATTGTTTTGCCAAGTTGATTTTGTACTTCATTTTAAAATGTTCTAAACATCTCAAACGATTCACTCTTTGACTTCATCAGATAGACATAACCATATCTAGATAAGTCATCTGTGGATGTAATGAAATACCGAAATCCTCCCCTAGCAATGCTACTCATTGGTCCGCATACATCATTATGTACTAAGCCCAACAAGTCACTAGCCCTTTCACTACTCTTGGTAAAAGGTGGTTTGGTCATTTTGCCCAATAAACAAGATTCGCGTATCTCATATGATTCATAATCATTTGAGTCTAACATTCCATCTTTGTGGAGTTTAGAAATGTGTTTCTCGTTTATACGAACAAGCCGGCAATGCCACATGAACGTGTTGTTCACGTCATTCGGTTTAGATTTCTTATCCACATGATAAACATTTTCAACACTATTTTGTTTCTCATCAACATCAAGAACATAAAGGCCATTAAATGAATTTGCAATACCATAAAGCATATCATTTAAATAAATATAAAACTTCTTATTAGCAATAAGAAAATTATATCCCTCATTATTCAAACAAGAAACAGAAATAATATTCCTACTCAAATCCGGAACATATTAACAATTGTTCAAAACAAGTACTAAGCCACTAGGTAAAGTTACATCATATGTTCCTACGGCTAATGCAGCAACTCTTGCTCCATTCCCCACATGTAGGTCAACTTCACCTTTTTTGAGAAGTTTCCTATTTCTCAGTCCCTGCACATTTAAACAAATGTGAGATCCACATCCGGTATCTAATACCCATGAACTAAAAACAGAAAGGAAAATATCTATCATATAGATACCTGAAGTAGTAGCAATCGTATTGCCCCTCTTCGCCTTTAGGCCTTCCTTGTAAGCCTTGCAGTTGCGCTTCCAATGACCGACCTCTTGGCAATGGTAGCAAACCGCATCCTTTTGAGATGCCTTGGGAGCCTCTTTGGCATCGGCAACTTTTGCCTTAGGTTTAGCAACACTTGCCTTACCTTTGCCATTCTTCTTGAACCCTTTACCTTTGTTAACCATTTAACACAGTATCGGTTTTAGGCTTCTTGATATTCATCTCTGCGGTTTTAAGCATCGCATGCAATTCCGAGAGATTCTTATCCATGCCAGTCATGTGATAGTGCAAATAAAATGACTATAACTTTCATGCAATGAATTCAATATCGTATCCGTGGCGAGTTCCAAACTCATCGGATTTCCAAGCCTATCGAGACGCTCAATATAACCCTTCATCTTAAGGACATGAGCTCCCATCGATTGCCCCTCTTGCATCTTGCATGCATTTAGGGCCTTAACCATATCATATCTCTCGTTTCTTGCTTGCACTTGGAACATTTCCTTTAAGCGCTCAGCAAGATCAAATGCTGCATCTATGTGCTCAAGGTCCTTCTGAAGAGCCTTAGACATAGTGTCTTGCATAAGGCATGCGACATCCATAGAATCATCATTATGTTTCTTATGTGCATCCCTATCAGCCCTAGGAGCATTTGGAGCAGGTTGAGGTGGTATGGGTTCATTGAGAACGTACAATTTCTTCTCTTGCTTCAGAACAATTCTGAGGCTTCTGATCCAATCAGAATAGTTTGTACCGTTCTCCTCAAGCTTGTCCTTCTCAAGGACAGATCACAGTGACAGGGGTTGATTATTGTGTGTAGCCATTCTACAATAAAATATGCAAACAATATAAACATATATCAATATCAACACATTTATCATCTAAGAGCAAATAATGTATTTCATAAATACTCCCACTAAATTATACACCTTCAAATACAAACATGTATCATATAATCATAGTAGGCTAAGATCCATATTTCACTTAATTCCGATTTAACTGAGCTAATACCCGAAATCAAGCTATTTAGGTAGAAACATCAATCATATCAGTATATGACTCTTAGATCTTTTCTGAGATTTCAATAGATATCTTATATCAAAACATGTTTTAAATCTCATATATGCCTTGGATCAAATCTTATTTGAAAGCACCAATTAATTCAAAACCTTTTTCAAACATATAAGACATGGAACGATGCACTTGACTATGGCCAAAACTACATCAACCATAATCTTATCTTGATCACAAACTAAGATATAATGATGCACCCAACTATGGCTGAAACTACATCAAAATACCCTAAATTTCACAAGTGTTCTAATCAAGGAATGGCATTAGACTTAAATATTTAGAAGGTTTTCAACATGTAACAAACATCGCATGGTTGTAACATAGATCTCATGTGAACTTAATTATGAACATAGGGCTTCACAAAATTTCATACAAACAATTTGATTTAATTTTGATAAATTACAAATCTAATTTAATCATATTACAAGATTAATAACCTATGTGATAAACTAATCTAATTAATTTATCATTTATCATGAATCATGTATATCACATATACTTGTTTTTCATAGAAACAAAACACATGGGATCTAGATCTATTTCATATAGCATGGTAGCAAATAATCAAATTAAATCTAGCATGCAATTTCAATCCTAATCATGGCAAGACAGGGCTCTGATACCACTGTTGGGTTTTGAGGTTACAAACGCAGCGGAGGATTTAACAATAACATCAAAACCCTAGCCCTAAGATCCGTCTAGCATGAAGAGATTAGAAATTAATATGAGATAGAATTTACATACCTTGAATGCGATGAAGTTTAACTTGGATTCGAATTTGAAAATCGAATCTCAAAACGAATATCAAAACCGTTGATGAAGGTTTTGATCTTCTCCTTGTTCTTTACCTTGTGAAGAATCGATGATGGAAGGCTTCATGCTTTTGGTGATTAACCTATCACCCTCTATTGGTAATCCACACTCGAACGGACCAAGAACGATTCTTGATTGATTGCTAGATGATCCAATTATTGAAAACGATTTTTCAATAATCAATGGCAAAAAGGATTTTGATCTTTGATTCTAAATCTAGATCCCAATTTTGTGTTTCATAAACCCAAAATTACTTGTGTTTTTTGGCTGACCATGGCTCCTATTTATACTAAGTATAAATCCCTAACTTTTAGGGGAGAATCCTAGTCAAAAACCAACACCAAATCAGCAAAGGAAAAAGCAATACGTACCATAATTAGCCGCTGGCACGACTCGTCCCCAGGGGCACGAGTCGTGCCTTATGCCCAATTTGGTCGTACGACTTAACGAACCAGTTTTCCAGGTTGCCAAATCAACAGGGACCGAGTCGTGCCTGAGGGCACGAGTCGTGAGCACAACTCGTCCCACAGGGCACGAGTCGTCCCTATATGCACACCCCCAGAAACTGTCGTCCCTTCACAAGGCACGAATTGAGCCAATGGGGCACGACTCGTCCCCTGAAACATCAGTCATCCCAGAGTCGTCCCCAGAGCCCAGAATTCATCCTTTTAGCCATTTTTAATCCGTTCTTTTGTGTGTGACCCTTTAGGAATTATATGTTATATTGGTGAGTGAGTTGAAACATCAACCTCACAAGACATAAATGACTTCTAGCAAATCATTATGTCCACCCAATTAAATATAACATCAAAGCTTGATTCCTTGATAATCAAATGTCACAATCCCTTTGTCCACGATGTCCAATTGAACATGAGTCATGGTCTATGTCAACTCATTCCGTTCAATGCTTTCTCGATTCCGAATATGTTAATAATGCAAATGCATTTGATCTCTATCAAATCATTTGAGTGCGGCCACACATTTCATCAACATCATTCATCGAGGGACCCAAGCAAACATCTTTCTTCATAAGAGGGACAAATCCCGTCTTGACTTATCATTTTTCCCTACATGGATCCAAACGTGCTAACATAGCCCTTATTGCTATTCGATTAAAGATAGTGTTAGAGTATATTAAACATGATCTTCACCATGTGGAAGACAATGATAATCTTAGGTGCAAGGATTCAATAACACGACTATCATGAGATTTATTCATGACACATATGATTATTGACCATGTCATAAATCTCATCGGTAGGTCATGTCCAATACTTGTTCTCTAGCAAGTATCCATAAGTGTAATGTGCGTCGCATGCATATAATCATCTCTATGATTATCCACTACCAACTTATACTAGTTGTTCACAACAACTAGGAATGCAATTCAATATAATAAACATGCAAACATATAATGAATAGAATAAGTGCGCTCTTAATAAATCATAAAGATGATACATAACGGTTCAAGTCAATCATAACTATAGCCTAGGGCATTACACCAACACTTTTTTCCCAAACCATTATCCGTAGCCCGGAAGGCTTTAAATTATCCGGTCCGGAAGATCGTATAAATTACCCGGTCCGAAAGACCGTATAAATTTCCCAAATTCATTATCCGTAGCTCGGAAGGCTTTAAATTACCCGATCCGAAAGACCGTATAAATTTCCCAAACCATTATCCGTAGCCCGGAAGGCTTTAAATTATCCGGTCCGGAAGACCGTATAAATTTCCCAAATCGTATAAATTTCTCCCAAAAATCTTTGTTATCTCTGTTAGAATTAAATAAAATAAGGTGACAACCTCCATTAATTGTCAAATCAAATAAGGTGACAACCTCCATTAATTGTCAAATCAAATAAGGTGACTCCTCCATTAATCGTCAAAATTCTAAGGATCCTAGACATGTTCCTAACTGTCTAGTGAGTCCTTGAACTACGATTACGTCTTGATTCCTCCAGGATACGTAGGTAGCCTTTCATAAAGGTTCAGTCATCCGACCATATTGGTCACCCCTTTCATTCATCACTCCTCAGTGGTGCATAAGCCTTTCATAAAGGTCCAGCCATCCGACCACATTGGTCACCCCTTTCATTCATCACTCCTCAGTGGTGCATAAGCCTTTCATAAAGGTCCAGCCATCCGACCACATCGGTCACTTCTTTCATTTGGCATATCCCCAGTAGGACCAGCCATTCGACCTCTTAGGTCACTTCCTTTCCATCTTCATAGCAAGGGACCAGTTTCTCTTCGCCATTCCCCAGTGGATTCCGAACTACAATCATGGCTTGATTCCTCCGGGATACGTAGGTAGCCTACTTTAGGTTCAGCCAATTCGTCACATATGACAACCTTTCCCCAGTGGATTCTGAACTACGATCATGGCTTGATTCCTCCGGGATACGTAGGTAGTCTTCCAAAGGTTCAGCCACTCGACCTCCTTGGTCACCCAATCTGTCTCAGCTGTTTGCCAGATTGAATTCTTTTTATCGACAATCCCACTTGTCCTGCAAGTGCCGTTGCCGAGGGGCTTCTGTAAGTACCCAAATCTGGCTCAAGCCTTCCAGTTAAGTTTCCCGGCAATTCCCTGAACTTTCCTAAAGTTCAAGGGCAATTCTGGAACTTTTCCAAACTGCCCAAGGGGGGAAGGACCTGCTAGGAATTGAAATTCCAAGCAGTCCCTCGCTGAATGAAGCTTCCAGCTACCACCTTGCATGAATCTAGAAGCAGGCTGAGTCATCGATGGATAACGCCGGACGGCTTCTTTTGCAAAAGGTTAATGCTGCACGGCTTCATTAGGAAGCACATTGCAGCCTATAAATAGAGGTTTCCTCTACCCATTTTAACAACAACAATTAGGGATTGTTACTCTGCCAAAATTACTCCACAAATTTCAGAGACTTGAACCTCCCAAAAATCACCTCCCTCCTCCATAAATCATCCCAAAACTATTCCTACATTAGGAAAACCCCCAAGGGAGATTGAGAGAACCACCATATGTAATCTCTCCTTCCTTTCCCCTTTAAATACTCTTATTATCTTGCTCCTTTAATTGCTTGTCATTTACTTTACCTTTACTTGTTATTTATTTTGTTATATTGCTATAAAGTTATCATCTTTACCATGTAAACATCATTTTCCCCCTTTCTCCTACACAAATGATTCATGGGGAATCCCTTCCCAAGGATGAACAAGGGTCCACACGTGGCTTGTTATAGGGAGGATTCACCACATGATGATGTGAAATAGTTGCATTTTAACACATAAAAATGTTATCTTTACTCTTATAATGTCTTTCCCTTCCCTTAACCTTGCTTCCAAGGATTGTCCACCTCATAAGGTTCTTAAAGGACATAAAAAAGCCTCAAAGGTCTTCCCTTTACATTCATGTCTTTAGCTTTCATAACGTTCATTACGTTTATTTCATAAAAATGCAATATTTACCTTTCAAAGTCATTCCCCCATGTCCCTTTTGGTTGGATCAATCTCCGAGGATTGTCTAGTGACCTTTTAAGGCACGAAAGACATAGGATGAATATAAAGATCCAATCTTTATACCCCTCCCCCTAGTCCCTTTGGTACTTGAAGCATCCCGTGGTGTGGATCGGTGTAAAGGCTTCATCTTTACATCGTTTCTGCCACTAAAATGCCATAGTCGTTGTCCCTTTAGAAGCAGATGAATCTTATGTCCTGACATCTCCGATCATCACTTGAGACGAGCATAAATGTCCCTATGAAGCTCAATTGTCTCAAGATGTAGGATTGATGGGCAAAGACTCTTCCTTTTCTAAAGAGTCTCATTCTTGGACTATAAAAAGGTGTCCCTCTCTCGATCACATATGACCAAGTCCCTAAAGAACGTTGGTTTAAGATACACCAAGGCTTTTATGCCTACTATGGTCGATTATTCCAACGGGAGGGTAAAAAGGTCACATATGATCATAAGTCCAAGATGAGCACGGGATCAAAATCCTGAACACATCAAATCCAAGGAATCCCAAGCTATAACCTTCATATATGGTTTATATGTCCGGCAGATAACTTGGCACATTCCCCCCCCCCCTTTTTCAAATCACACCACACACACAAACGCACAAAACAAGCACAAACTTCAGGTCTAGAAAGACTTTCTTTCGCAAGGCTCCTTGGGTGAACGCGATCCATTCTTCCCAAGGAGTAACTTAACCTCCGGACCCTTATCCTTTTTTTCAAATTTTTTAGCAAATCAAAATGGTGTGGCAACTCCGTTTTTCAATAAAACCGGTGTCTTCAAACTGAGCTGGAACGGCGACCCTAACAAAAAACGGTTCAATCCGCGATGGGCCCACATTCACAGGTACGTTATGAGAAAGGATAACAAGCAAAGAAGAAAAGATAACGATGACGATAACGATAACGAAGATGATGAAAGTGAATACAGGCCTCCTAGGGCTAAACTCCATGTTATAAAGGAGGAAACTGTCTATCACATCCCCGCCTGGATTCATAAGGAGGAGGAAGTAATCAGCTTCTCCCCCAATGAGCTAGACAAAAGTCATACGGCTCATGAACAACCCTTGGTGATCAAGGGGAGGATTGATAACTGTGAATCCGAGAGACTCCTCATAGACTCGGGGGCCTCCACAGATATTTTGTATTATTCTACTTTCCAGAAGATGAACCTGAAAAATAGCATGTTGGAGCCATACTCTATAAGACTAGAAGGCTTCACTAACCATAAAGTCAGCACCATGGGGAAAATTGACTGGTTGTTGGAAGTGGGAGAACATCCCTTATGAGCAGAGGCCAGAGTAACATTCGTGGTCAATGACCTGGTAATTGACTACCACGCCATCCTAGGCATTCCAAGTCAAGGAAAACTTGGGGTTGTCGCCTCCCTCCCTCACCAGCGAGTTAAATTTCCCACTCTAGCTGGAATCGGATGCGTGAGGGCGACCCCCAAAAACTTCTTGGAACATTTGATCAGTAGTAGAAAAACTGCCACGAAGGTAGAGGTAGACACGCTAGAGGAAAATCTGAAAATCTCTAGGTCTGTAAAGACTACCGGTACCAGTTATAGGCTCAATCAGATTTTTGAAGCAGAATATGAGGAGCACATGATATTGGATATCCATGGGAATAACAGTGATGACACAGTTCTGTCCATTCCAGATTCAGCCTCTCATCTCAATAGCAGCTAGAACTCGGGGGCTGACCCTGACTTGAGACAAGGAGAGCTGCAGGACGTAGATGAACTATTTGAAATTGAGATACTAGACATTTATGAGGATGACGACAATGACACACTTCTGTCCATCCCAGATATAGCCCCTCATCTCGTCAGCAACCAGAACTTGGGGGCCAACCCTGACATAAGACAGGAGAGATGCACTACGTAGATGAACTAGTTGAGTTAGCTATCCCTACAACAAAAAATTCAAACTATGACGAACAAATCAACAATGTCAATAGGCTGCTAGACCTAGACCTAGTAGATGAGAAAAACCTAGCTGCTCAGATGAGAACGAGCAAAGGACCAAAGCCTAACATGAAAAGAAAATCAATAAAAGAATATTCCAAGTCAGGGACTAGGTACTTAGGAAAATTGAATCTATAGGCAGAAAGGCAGAACAAAACAAGCTCTCCTCAAATTGGGAAGGCCCCTAAATCATCACTCAAGTTATCAGAGAAGGTACCTACATAATGAAGAACCGAAATGGGCAAAAGATGAAATATATGTGGCATTCTGATCATCTACAGAAGTACTATCATTAATTTATAGTCTGTTTTTGATGTAATAGATTAGTCCTTGTTAGTCTTTTATTTTCAAGTAAAATAGCAAATGGATGTAATCAGTTTCAGTGAATGGAAATTAAGTTTTCATCAAGGTAAATTACTAGCAAGGCAACTCTGAAAGACGAGGAGACCTCTCCTCGGCACCGAAGGAGAAATTCTCACACCTTATCTATGACCTATGTCGAATGACCCTCCTCGGCATGGAGAGATAAAACCTAAATATTTATCTAAGACCTATATCGAATGACCCTCCTCGACATGGAGATATAAGACCTAAAAATTTATCTAAATCCTATGACCGAACGACCTTCCTCATCATGGGGAGATAAAACTAAAAATTTATCTAAGACCTATGTCGAATGACCCTGCTCGACATCGAGATAAACATAAAAACTTATCTGAGACCTATGTCGAATGACCCTCCTCAGCATGGAGAGATAAACTCAAAACTTATTTAAGACCTATGTCAAATGACCCTCCTCGGCTTAGAGAGATAAGAAACAAAAAATTATCTAAGACTTATGTCGAACGACCCTCCTCGACATAAAGAGATAAACGCTAAAAAACAAAGGCCGAAAGACTTTCCTCGGCTTAATGGTTATAAACCAAAATTTATCCAAGTGACTAAACCGAATGAGCTTCCTCGGTTTAAGAACTGATTCCAAATGACGAGGTGATCTTCCTTGACATCAAAAAAGGTTGGACACTTGGACCAATATCCAACATACAACAATCATTCAACACACAAACATTCAATGAAAGCAATTCAAAATGGATGCATAAATTAATTGAAGATGACAAGGAATTGAAAAAATATATTATATTGATCAAAGAGTTGAAGTACATTGAAGCTTGTTCAAACATTACAAAAATAAAGATCTATAAGCTTGGGGATCAACGGTGGGATGAACCCAGGCAGTACGACCTTCACGAGAATCTTGGGCCGCTATCACCTTCAAGGCATTTTCAGAATAAGGGACGAAGGCATGGCCAGAGCTGGCAGCTTCATTAGAGGAGTCTTAACAAATCAATCGAGCAAGCAGTCCTAGGTCGGCATTCAAGGAGGGATCCACCTTAGCCCTTCTAGCCAAGTGAAGGAAGCTGTCAGAATACATCGAGGCTATTTTCTTAGCTAAGACTTGCCTGAAAGCCAGGCTAACCTTATACTAAGAAACCGCATCAGCTTCCTTTGAAGGAATGCTTGATTCCAATTGCTTGTACTTGGCCAAAGCCTACTCGGCTTGCCTCTGCGCCTTAGCCCTTTGTCTTTCCAGCTCCTACATGGCAGCTTTGGCCTCCTCCTCGTCCCTCTCCTGTGCCTCCTTGGCCTCTCTCTCAGCTCTCTCGGCCTCTGCCTTGGCCATATTTTGCTCATCAGCCTCTGCCCTCAATGACTTTATGAGCTCTAATGCCTTGGCCAATTTGGCCTTATTCTTTTTGATGTGACGATCAAGCTTTTGCTCGAGCTCATCAGCGGCCTTGCTCCTTATGGCTTCATAAGACGTCACCGTAGCAAGCTACAATAAAGGAACAAAATTTTTCAAGAAAAAACTACAAGTATAATAGTACCGAGAAGGGAAAAATAAAATGACGAGAAGGTTTACCTCACTGAGAAGAAGGCCTTTTCTGTTGGCTAAGTGCTCCCTGCTCGACTTGGTGTCGATAAAATGATCGAGCAGGTCCTCGTCCATAGCACGATGGACCACAGGCCGACCTAGCCTGAGCTTGGGGCCCTTCCTGGCCAACACGTCAAGACCTTTGATTATTGGGTAGTCTGTTAACTCCTTTTCCACTTGCTCGGCCTCAGCATACGTTTTCACATTCCGAGCAGTCACTTCCTCAGAGGTGGAATCAGTGGCAACCTTTTTCGAGGAGGGCTCTATTAGGTTTTCGGGTTACATATGCATCGAAAGACTTGGAATATAAATCAAAGCCCTAGCCATGAATCCCTTTAATAAGAATAGATTAAAACATGAATAAAGATTTACTAACCTTTGTTGCGAGTTTGTCTTTCGTACACGAATCGTAATTCAGATTTGAATCGTCGACGAAACTTTGATCTTCTTCCTTGTTCTTGCTTTGTGATGAATTAACAACATAGGTCTTCAAGCTTTAGGTGATAAAGTAATCACCCTCTATTGGTAATCCACATGCGAATGAGCCAAGATCTGTATCTTGTTGGATTTCTAGATGATCCTCGATTGTTGAAACTATTTTCAACAATCTATGGTTGTTATGGAATTTGGATCTATGGTGTTTTGATCTTTGATTCGTAATCAAAATCAAGGAGTTAGTGTTTCATAAACCCTAATTTTCATGTAGGTTGACCAAGGACAAATGGTCTATATTTATACTTTATAAATATCCCTAACCCTTAGGGAGAAAAACCCTTTTTCCAAGTCAAAATCGTTGTTTCAGCAAAACAGGATGGAACGACCTTTTAGTGCCCAGGCGGTTGCCTCACCCCATATAAGGCGCATGCCTCAACCTCTGTTTATGCTACATAATCCTTCTGCCTTCCAGGCGCCTGCCTCATCTCCCACGAGGCGCCCACCTCACTCAAAATTCCATATTTCGGCCATTCTTCAATCCGTTCTTGGTGTGTGACTCTATAGGAATTATATTTATGTTGATAGTGAGTTGAAACATCAATTCTCACAAGACATAAGTGGTTTCTAGCAAGCCATTATGTCGACACAATTAATATAACATCAAAGCTTGATTCCTTGATAGATCATTGTCACAATCCCTTTGTCACACGATGTCATATTGAACCTAAGTCATGCTCCACGTCAACTTATATTGTTCGATGCTTTCTCGACTCTGAATATGTTGATAATTCAAGTGCATTTGATCTCTATCAAATCTCTTGAGTGTGGCCACACATTTAATTAACATAATTCATCGAGGGGCCTAAGCAGACATCTCTCTTTACGAGAGACAAATCCTATCTTGACTTATCATTCTTCCCTACAAGAATTCAGTCATGCCAACATAGCCCTTATTGCTATCCTATTAAAGATAGTGTTAGACTACATCAAACACAATGTTCATTATGTAGAAGATGATGATAATCTTAGGTACTAAGGATTCTAATGACACGACTATCATGAGATTTAATCATGACATATATGACCATAGACCTTGTCATAAATCTCATAGATGGGTCAGTCCAGTACCTTGTTCTCTAACAGGTACCTATAATTTAATGTGCATCCCCATGCATATAATTATCTCTATGATTATTCATTACCAACTTATACTAGTTATTCATAATAACTAGGGATACAGAATATTATAATAAACATGTAAAATATATAATAATCAAGATAACCATTCTCTATTATAAATGGTAAAGACGATTACATAACGGTATTAACTATGAGTCAAAATAGTTATACGTCTAGGGCATAACACCAACAATCTCCCACTTGCACTAGGCCTAATCTCATATGTATCATATACCGATGGACCTAATAAGACCATCATGCTTTGCTTATGCGAGGGGCTTTGTAAGCTGATCCCCTATGTTATCGTCGGTTGATACTTTACATATCTTAACGTCTCCTCTTTCTATAAATTCTCGAATGAGGTGGAAACGTCTAAGTATGTGCTTGGATCGTTGATTTGACCTTGGATCCTTTGCTTGTGCAATGGCACCATTGTTGTCACAATAAAGTTCCACCAGATTAGTGATACTTGGAATGACTTCTAAGTCACTAATGAACTTCTTGATCCAAACTACCTCTTTAGTTGCATCGGATGCCGCTATATATTCGGCCTCAGTTGTAGAATTGGCTATGGTACTCTGCTTGGAACTCTTCCAACAAACTGCACCCCCGTTAAGAATAAACACAAACCCCGATTGCGATCTAAAATCATATTTATCAGTTTGAAAGCTTGCATCTGTGAAACCCTTTACAACAAGATCATCTTACATCCCTCCAAAGACCAAGAATTGCTTCCTTAGTCCTTCTTAAGTACTTAAGGATCGTCTTAACTTCCATCCAATGGTTTTCACCAGGATCAGATTGGTATCGACTCGTCATGCTTAGAGAATACAAGACATCAGGTCTAGTACAAATCATGGCATACATGATAGATCCAATAGTCGAAGCGTATGGAATCTCATTCATTCTCTTTCACTCACCAGTTGTCTTAGGACAATGAGTCTTGCTAAGAGTAACACCATGACCCATTGGCAAGTTTCCTCTCTTAGAATTTTCCATCTTGAATCTTCTAAGTGTAGACACCCCATTCTGAACTCATAATTACATGATTACACTACTCTTCGTCTCTCTTTTATGTTTTGATGAAAGCATATCAGTTTCGTCATGTTTCGTTAAGTTTCTAACTAACCTCGTTAGTTTTGGACCTAACTGACTAACGGAACAACTGAAGAGGACAAAATAGTCATCAGACTAGTTACCTCGCACGAGATATCATATCTCGCGCCGAGACATCCCTCGACAGATATGCGTAAATCACTCTCTTTCTCCGTTTCAAACTCTCTTTTTGGATAAAACCTTATCAATTCGGGTATCCAATCAGAACTGAGTTCTGGAACCTTCCTAGGGTAATTTCCCTCTCCACCTTCACCTCTCCAACCTCCTATAAATATTGGATGACTTCCAAAGGTTTCGTAGGGCGACAATTCTCGATCCTTGATCAAGAAAACACACAACACACACAAATTTGTTGGTTTCTTTCCACGAAAGACTCCTTCAAACCACTCACAAACAACTCCTAGATTCGTCCTTCAACCACGTTGATTGACGAACATCGAAGCCCGAATCAAAGGACCAAGGCGAAGCTCCGTCCGCATCAAGATCCAAATCAAGGATCGAGGCGAAGCTCTGTCCAAATCAAGGTTCGACTCTAAACTTGAGTCGAAACTCTGTCCGAATCTCTTCTCAAAAGGTAATCATCCTTTAAACTTTCGTTTCTCTTCTCACCCTCTCTATTGATTTTAGAGTAGTGTAATCCCATCAAAAGGATTAGCCTAGAGTCCCTTCAGTCAATGAAGGCGATCTCGAAGCACCTAATCAAGAAATTGATTAGGGTTTATTTGTTCTTCTTTAATTATTTTATTAAAAAGATTGAAAACCTCTCTTTTCTTTAGCAAGACCGATCTCCGGATTGGGTGAAATGGATGCCTTCTAAACCTACCCATTTCATAACCTAAGCCCCGAACCCAAATCTCTTTCAAAATGGTTTTCCTATGTTTCCAATCGAATAATATAGGTGGCGACTCAAAAAGATGAAAAGATAAAATTTTCTCACAACGCTACAGTGGCGACTCCGCTGGGGACTTAAAATTAAGAGGCTTAAACTTGTGTCAAAATTAAAAGAGAGGTTTTCAAAAAAAAATTGTAAATTCGAATTTTTTGCTCTCAGATGAAGCATATCTCGCGGCGAGATATCATATCTCGCGCGAGATATGGCTTCGGCAATCTGGTTGTTTTCTGGTTTCTCCTGTTCATCCTGTGGTCCAAGACGAGGGTCGAACACGCAAGGGGGACCCCAGAATTCATTATCTGCAGAGTTCCCGCATCTTAAGGCCTCCCTTAAGATGTAGAACTCAAAACTGTATTTCATTTAAATAATTGATTATTATTTATGAACTGCGTGCGATTGGGTTTTAATTAATTAAAGTCCGGTCCATTGGGGATTCGGGAGTTGTAAATTGAATTATATATCTCTCTTTATCTCTCTTTATGTGGAACTACGACGGTCTGAGTCTTTCTAAATTGGGAGAAACGTAGGCAACCACTTGGTGCGGCCATTATTTGTTTTCCTTTTGATTTTTTCAAAAAAAAATCTCTATTTTACTCTATCACCTAGATTGACTCTCACACACGCGCACTCATGCTATATCTGTCATTGCACTGCATACCCCGATTAACCCGGGACCCACACTAAGGACGGATGACGGTAACCACCTAGTCGCCGGTCTCTCCGAAGTTGGATCATCCCACTCCGCGTATTCAATCCACCTAGATTGTCATATCGCGGGGAGCCTAGCCTTCCAGCCCTGCATCGCCACATATCATGTAGATTGTCTTTCTAAGAACACTCCGTGACCGGTCGGTTTCCACTTGGTAATCTTTCTTATCTTTGACCAAAATAAAGTTAATGTAAAATTGACTATCGAGAAAGGATTCGGAAAAGTCCCTTCGGAAAAAGAAAAAGTCCCTTCGGAAACGTCCCTTCGGAATGACCCTTTCGAAAGTCCCTTTAAAGAAAAAAAAATCCTTCCGGTCAATTTTACGTGGCTTTATTTTACAAAGAATGGTTAATTACCGAGTCCCTAGGTTTGGTTTGAATTACGTATACCTGTAAGATTTACCTAGGATGCTAGATAGAAAACGGATCTTCGTCCGTCCGACCATGAATCTAGGAAATAAAATGAGGAAAAATCCATCTTCCCGGATGGTTATCTCGTACGAGATTACCTCGTCTCGCGCGAGATTTTATTTGCAGAATCTGTGTTTGTAATTGATGATCGATGTGCGCTCCCTCCTTGAGTCAAAACTCCGTCTCTAATAAAAATAAAAGCTTCAAAAAAAAATCGCTCGTGAGGTATTTTTAACCATCATCCTTTCCTCCATCTAGGATCGTTTGAGGCTAATATTCGAAAAGGCGTTTCGTTGGGATATCTCTAGTTCATCTCTAAGGTCGTCAAGCTCCCTTACCTCTCCAATGGCAACTACTCCGTCTACTCTCTATGCAAGTGGCACCCCCAAAGAGGATAAGCAAGTCGTAGAATTCACATCCGAAGAAATCAAGACTCTCAAGAACCATCTCGAGCAAGAAAAATGGCTCATATTCAACAAATTGCCACCCTCGAGACAAAAACTCAACAAGCTAGAAATCATGGAGACCACGGATCCAAGAGACAAGCACACTCAAAGCAAGGAGCATGAGCATAAAGAGGTTGAGTCAATCATTAAGGCATGTATCATTAATGTGTGTTCCCAAATGGAGTCCAACATAAGAGCCCGAGTGGAAGTCGAATTAAGGGCCCAAATCGAGGATGAATGTCTAGCCTTCATGCATGCACAATGTAAGTACTATGAAGAAAAGATCAAGATACTTCACAAAATGGTCGAACTCAACGAGGAAAGGTCTCGACACGACAAGGGAGGAAAATATGGAGATCATGCTCACTTTGAGGAATCCAACCAAGAAAGGCTCCATGACCTTAGTAGATTCACCAATCCTAAGTCATTTGTTGCTCCCCATCCAGAAAGAAAGCGAAAAGATAGACGATATGTCCAACTTGAAGGAATTACCCAAGAAGGTCTCTTTGACATCCTTGTAGAAGAAGGAAAAGTTAAGCCTAGAGAAGGAAATCCTCTTGGAAAAAGCTCTCGTCTTGATCATGATCCCTACTTGTTTTGTAAATTTCACAACTATAGTGGCCATGACACCAATGACTGCCATCATCTGAAGGATGTAATCCAAGACTTGTACGAAGCCGGAAAGATCAATCAAGCATCACCACCTTGGGGCTCCGATTGTCCTCTCCCTTTTCCTTTGAAAAAAAAAGAGAAAAAAAAAATATAGATTAGGTCAATTTTCTAGTATGTTCTCGAAGAGTCATTCTGTCATTCTAGTCCATCTCTATCTTCTCTAGTTTGTGTCAAGTAAACTATCGAGTCTGTTTCGAATTTCCTTATCAATAAAAGTTATCTCTTTATCCTAAACACTTTCCCAAAAGTTGTTTTTCTTTATGAGTATCATTTGATCCATGCTGAATAGTGGACCTTCATTCCTTCAATCGTCACGAAAAATAGAAACTTCTAAACAAGTTTGAAATGAAAACTATCCTTAGAAGGCTTAAGGCTAAACATTACTCCTGTTGAAAGTCGATTGTCAACAAACGAAGGAAGTCAAAGGTGCTACTATCAACATTCATCCCAACAAGAGTGGGGCTACTCAATTCAAGGCTTTGAGAGTACAAAAATAAATAAAAAGCTCGCTAGGTCGAAACTCCTCAAATCGTCCTAGGCAAAAATAGAGCATCAAAAAAAAAAAAAACGAAAGAAAGAAAGAAAGAGAAGAAAAACTCTCAAGCCTTCATCGCCCCACAACAAGGATGAAATTTCAACAAAGGCAAGAAGGACTCTCCCACAAAGAAGAAGAGTCAAGTGATACCAACGAAGAAAAGAGGATCCCTCAACATCCTCTTACAATGAAGCCCGAATGGCAACGCAAATGAAGAAGACTTTCAACATCAATCCATAAAGAGAAATGTTTAGCCTTAATTCATACTAATGATTGGCTTTCTTTTCAAATTCGTTAAGAAATTTCTAGATGATACAAGGTCCATTAAAAGTAGAGCAACTTTTCTAGACCTTTGAGCCATATAGCGTTCTTTGTTGAGTCTAGGGGCTTCCTCTTAGCCATTCTCATACACACTCTTGAAATCCAAGCATCAAAACTGGGTCTTCCTAACCTTTCCTCCCCCAGTCAATCCCTACTCAAACTCTCGAGAGTAATCAAATCTGCATTAGGGGCTTTCCTCTTCGTTTCTCACTCTCATCATTAGAGAATACACTCCCCAAAAGAGTCAATGCTTGGATCATCTTCCAAAAAATAGAGTCCGTCTCTCCTCAACTAAACTTGAGATCTCATCTTTTTCCTTAATGAGATTCTTCCAACTGAGTCACCTTCGATTACACATACTTTTCAAAAAAAAAAAAAAAGAGAATAGCTCGCTAGGTTGAAAACTCGTAAAGAGCGGCCTAGGCAAAATTTAGAGCACAAAAACGAAAGACGCAAAAGAGATGCCCGCTAGATTGAAAACCCGAAAGGGCGGTCTAGGCAAAAACCAGGGTACGTCACTAAGAAAAAAAATCAAAGGGAAAAAGGAGGGGATCCTTCTTCAATTCACCGCAGCCTCACAAGCCTGTTCACGAAGTCATCTACGACATACAAGAAATCTTGGGGCTTAATGTCAAAAGAAGCCATGAAAAATACGCGCTTTGGATTAGGCAGCATAAGTTCTACGTAGCAAAAGCCATTGGAGTGGTTTAAAACTTGTTCAGTCAATGATCATCACACGAGAAACTTAGGGGCTTGACAATGAAAAAGTCCTGCGACAACGGAAAAATCCTCGAAGCATCCTGAACCTTAGTGTTGAACTTGGGTTATCTCAACGGAATCCTATTAGACGATTGTCTCATTCGATCTTTAGATGGACCTCACGAGTCGGTCTTCAAAACCAAAATTTAAATCACAAACGATTTTCAATTCTCACATAATAGAACTCATTCTCCCCGCTGATTCTCGGAGTCGAGTGCACATTGATCGTCTTGAACAAACAAATGCTTAAGTGAATGTGTATTGTTATGCAAATACTTTCACTAACCCTCTTGTAGGAATTAAAATGCGTAAAGCACGTCGAGTGCCTACTTTCAAGAATTAGATCAAACATGTTGAGTGCTTGGATTTTTTCCTACCATATACCTTTCTATGCATCCAATTAAGTGCGTCGAGCATCTCTTAAAGCGTCAATCATCCATTGCGTCAAGCAACCATCGCGTCAAGCATCCATCACGTCAAGTGCCATGCGTCAAGCATATTCCAACAAAAAGCCCGATTCAACGCCCAAACAGGTGGATCGTCAACAGTTAGGTGTGTCAAACATCTAAGATGCGTCAAGCATCTAGGGTCAGTATGTCGAATACTTACCTTATCAAAAGCCCGATTCAACGCCCAAACAGGTGGATCGTCACCAAGTAGGTGTGTCAAGCATCTACAAGTAGTATGTCGAGTACTACTCAACAAAAGCCCGATTCAACGCCCAAACAGGTGGATCGTCACCAAGTAGGTGTGTCAAGCATCTACAAGTAGTATGTCGAGTACTACTCAACAAAAGCCCGATTCAACGCCCAAACAGGTGGATCGTCATCAAATAGATGTGTCAAGCATCTAGGGTCAGTATGTCAAATACTTACCTTAACAAAAGCCTGATTCAACGCCCAAACAGGTGGATCGTCACCAAGTAGGTGTGTCAAGCATCTACAAGTAGTATGTCAAGTACTCACCAACAAAAAGCTCGGTCTTGAATCGCCAGGATCGTCACCAATTAGGTGTGTCAAGCATCTAAGATGCGTCAAGCATCTACATGTAGTATGTCGAGTGCTCACCTCAACAAAAGATCGGTCTTGAATCGCCAGGATCGTCACCTCAACAAAAGCTCGGTCCCGAATCGCCAGGATCGTCACCTCACTTCGTCAACAAACAGGTATCTTCAGAATTGGGTCATGATTTGATTCCTCAGTATGGATTTGCCTTTTCAAAATATAAAATCTCCTTGATTTTCAAAAAAAAAAAATGATTTTCAAAATACCTAAAGCAACCTTTTCGTGTTTTGGAGTCGAACTACGTTTTGGTCTGATTCTCCGATAGAGATACGTAGGCAGCCGTGCGGCACGACCATCCCAGTGTTCAGAATGATGTCTTTTCTATCGACGACACTTCTTCTTTCATAAGACCTGTCGCCGAGGGGCTCTGTAGACACCCCATTCTGAACTCATAATTACATGATTACACTACTCTTCGTCTCTCTTTTATGTTTTGATGAAAGCATATCAGTTTCGTCATGTTTCGTTAAGTTTCTAACTAACCTCGTTAGTTTTGGACCTAACTGACTAACGGAACAAGCGAAGAGGACAAAATAGTCATCGAGACTAGTTATCTCGCACGAGATATCATATCTCGCGCGAGACATCCCTCGACAGATATGTAGAAATCACTCTCCTTCTCCGTTTCAAACTCTCTTTTTGGATAAAACCTTATCAATTCGGGTATCCAATCGAACTGAGTTCTGGAACCTTCCTAGGGTAATTTCCCTCTCCACCTTCACCTCTCCAACCTCCTATAAATACTGGATGACTTCCAGTGTTTCAGAGGGCGACAATTCTGATCCTTGATCAAGAAAACACACAACACACACAAATTTGTTGGTTTCTTTCAACGAAAGACTCCTTCAAACCACTCACAAACAACTCCTAGATTCGTCCTTCAACCACGTTGATTGACGAACATCGAAGCCCGAATCAAAGGACCAAGGCGAAGCTCCGTCCGCATCAAGATCCAAATCAAGGATCGAGGCGAAGCTCTGTCCAAATCAAGGTTCGACTCTAAACTTGAGTCGAAACTCTGTCCGAATCTCTTCTCAAAAGGTAATCATCCTTTAAACTTTCGTTTCTCTTCTCAACCTCTCTATTGATTTTAGAGTAGTGTAATCCCATCAAAAGGATTAGCCTAGGGTCCCTTCAGTCAATGAAGGCGATCTCGAAGCATACAATCCGACATTCCTAATCAAGAAATTGATTAGGGTTTATTTGTTCTTCTTTAATTATTTTATTAAAAAGATTGAAAACCTCTCTTTTCTTTAGCAAGACCGATCTCCGGATTGGGTGAAATGGATGCCTTCTAAACCTACCCATTTCATAACCTAAGCCCCGAACCCAAATCTCTTTCAAAATGGTTTTCCTATGTTTCCAATCGAATAATATAGGTGGCGACTCAAAAAGATGAAAAGATAAAATTTTCTCACAACGCTACACTAAGAACTCTGTCAATGTAAGTACTTTGACTCAAACCAATCATCCTTTTAGATCTATATCTATAGATCTTGATGCCAAGGATGTAGGCGGCTTCACCCATATCTTTCATTGAGAAACACTTCCCTAACCAAGACTTGACAGTCTGAAGTGCAGGAATATCGTTTCCAATAAGTTCTTATTATCGACATACAATATTAGAAATAATACTACGCTCCCACTGAACTTCATGAATACACATGGTTCATCTTCGTTCTTGATGAAGCCAAACTCTTTGATCTATTCATCAAAATAAAGATTCCAACTCCTAGAAGCTTGCTTCAACCCATATATGGATCTTTGCAACTTGCATACTTTATTAGAATTTCATGGATCGACAAACCCTTCAGGCTGTGTCATGTACACATCCTTAAGCAGCTTCCCATTTAGGAAAGCTATTTTGACATCCATTTGCCATTTCTCATAAACGTAATATGCGGCTATGGAAATTAAAATTCTAACAGACTTAAGCATTGCAACTGGAGAAAAGGTTTCATCATAGTCAATACCATGAATTTTTCTATATCCCTTTGCTACAAGCCTAGCCTTGTAAGTATGCACCTTCCCATCCATGTAGGCCTTCTTCTTGAAGACCCACAACTCCTTGTGAACTTGGTTCTGTCTCTACTCTCGATTTCATGTTATCTTCGGGCTCTTGAACTTCTTCAATATTAATTTTACTCCCACTAGATCCTTTATTGAGAAAGTGTTTCTCAAGAAAAGTACCATATTAAGCAACAAACACTTTATTCTCATTGCGGTTGTAAAATAATATCCTTTAGTTTCCTTAGGATAACCAACGAAAATAACTTTGTCAGATTTTGGTGCTAACTTATCGGAGACAAGTCTCTTCACATAAGCTTCACAACCCCAAATCTTCATGAAAGACAAATATGGTTTTCTTCTATGCCATATCCCATGTGGGGTCTTAGGAGCCGATTTAGTAGGGACTCTGTTTAGTGTGAACGAAACAGTCTCTAATGCATGTCCCCAAAAGGAAATAGGAAGGTCAACTTGACTCATCATCGAAAGAATCATGTCCAACAAGGTTAATTCCTCCTCTCAGATACACCATTCCATTGTGATGTTCCGGGTGGAGTCAACTCTGAACTCGAGTGCTTAGCCGTCGTCCCTATGCAGTTGGGTGTCAATACCGTGAGGGTGCTAGCTTGTTTTGCCATGGTTTATAGGTTTGTAGGGTACGAACCATGTATGCACGTATTTAGGAGGTTCTTCAAGGTGGTGCAGAATGAAAGGACCTTCGGGATAAGCACGCCGGCCAAAGCTAAGGCCCCAAAATTGTTTACCAACTTGCTCGACAAGGTTTCTGGGTGGAATAGCCACATGATTCTGGTGGATAGTAGGAAGGGATGGGAATTCCCATTGCCTGAGGCGGACACGCAGCCTATGCTGGAGGATGATTACTAGGTCCCATAGTGGAGCGAGGATCTTACTCATAGGTTGACATTAGTGGCTCAGAGGAGCTTTATAAGTTAGGAGACGTTGGGGTCGGACAAGGACTTCTTTATTCAAGCTGGCATGATGCTAGGAGGAGATGGGGAGGTAGCCCCTTTAGTGCCCATAATCTATACCCTTAGGTACCCATATTGGGTCATCCATGAGAGGGAAAGGTTTGAGTCCCAATGCCACTTTTGCAAGAAGAAAGTAGGCCATTGCAGGGGCCTATCCTGCTATGGCGGTTAAGTGCTCAATTTGCTTTGATTTTTTTTGTAATTTTCTATCTTTTTGTTAGTGATCTGCCTTGCTAACTGTTTTCCTTTGGTCTTGAAATCCTTACCCTCGAGCGAGAAGCCAACATGAATAGAATTGTTGACCTCAGAGATAGGAGGAGATATAAGAAGGCACATGGAGCTGCCAATGCTAGGGCCAGCCGGGAGAAATAGGTTATGGATAGGAATGCTTTGCTCCCTAAAGAAGGAGTGGGGATGATCCCCGTAGATGGGGCTGGGCCGGTGGAGCCCATCGAGCATGCCCCCCAAGTGCAAGTTATTGGGGGAAAGGGGGAGGTCGACATGTCGACCGAGATAGAATCAGGTTCCGAGCCAGGCAAGAGACAGCTGGGGCAGACCCCCATAATATTGTTGATCTAGAGCTCGACGCTGATGAGCCAGAAGAGGTTGAACCTGACCTCCCTCTCAGCTGGCTTAGGAAGAGGTCCCGTGTCGACCTGGCACTTGAGCAAGCTGGCACCTCTAGGGCAACGGGCTCCACTTCAAGCCACCCTCCTTCTCAAGCTCCCTCTACCTGAAGCACTGAAGAAGTGTAGGCCATAGTGGAGAGGTTGAGCAATGTCCCTCCTCTCACGTGCATCAATAGTTTGAGTTGCCATTACCCCGAGATGGGTTTGGGATAGATAGTTGTGAGGAGGGCAGCAGATAGGGACCTGCTAGCCCAGTTTGTTGAGGAGGGGCTCATGCCTAAAGAGTATAATGATAGGTCGGGCCTCCTTGCCTCCGAGGTAACACTTGTTTGTTTTCTCTATTTTCCCTTTATTTCATTTGCCTTTGCTCGTCGTAGTTTTGATCGTCACCTCACTAACTATCTTTACTCATTGGTGCACTCTCTTGCTCTGATGGAGCAAGTCAAGTGCAGCTGGTGGGCTGCCATTGAGAAGGAGCAGATCACTTCTACCAAATACTCCCGAAAGGCTAGGGAGGCTGTCGAGCTCAGGGAGAAGTTAGTGGATTTTGACTCGCAATGCCGGGCTATTCAGGCAGCTCATTTCCATGCAGAAAAAGAGTGAGATGAAGCTCTTGTTGATTTGAGGGTGGCAAGGGAGAAGCTCGCTCCTCTTCAAGCTTAGGTTGACTCTCTAGCTCCCATCAAGGCTGCATTAGATCGGCTCAAGTCGGAGGAAGAGGCTCTAGCCAGGAGAAGGCTATTGTGGAGCAGTTCAAGAATAGTGATGAATGTTATGGCATCATCGTGTCCCAAGCTAGGGATTTCTATGTTTTCGGGATGCCAGCACATGGCCCACCGTGCAATAGTGGACCCTTTAGTCGACCTAAGTGTTGGACAATTAGCCCAATGGGCTTCTGAAGATCGCTATGATGAGTAGGCATGCAGCAGCCACTCCCTTTTGCCTTTCAATGACAATGATCTGGCCGTGATTGCCCAGTAGGATGCAGAAGATGGGTTAGAGCCTTGGGTCGGCCCTGCAGTTGAGCCAAGAAACTTCAATGCCATTCTTAAGGAGCTCTAGGAGACTAATGATGTTGATGAAGAAGATGAAGTCGCTCAAGATCAAGTCTTTGAGGAGGTCGAGCATCAAGGGCAGTCTCAGCCTGGGCATGGGGAGGAGCAGGAGCAGCCGAGTCACGATCAAGATGATTGATCTATTTGTTTTGACTTAGTTTTGTAATGAACAAGTCTCAAACAATCTTTATCTATTGTTTTTAGTAGTCAATGCCTTGGCCCGATTTGGGAGGCAGTTTAACTTACAATATTTTATATTTTGATAAGTCCTGGCTCGCTTTTGGGGGACTTACTTTTTAATGCTAGTTTATCTTTGAACCACTTTGCCTAGATTCATGTTTTTGTATGTTTTTGTCGAACTAGATTGAGTAGGAGATCGACCAAAGTTTTATTCGACCAGTTTGCCATAAGAAGCTGACCAAGGTTTTAGTCGAACTTGTTTTGAGAACAAGGATGACCTGATTTTTCAGTCGAACTAGTTTGATAATGAGGTTGAATTAAGGCTTTGATTGAGCCCGTCTAAGGAATGAAACTGACATAAGTCTTCAATCGAACTTGTTTAATAACGAGGCTGACTTAGAATTTAGTCGAGTCTGTTTAAGGAACGAGGATGACATAATTCTTCAGTCGAACCTGTTTAAGAACAAGGTTGACTTAGGACTTTAGTCGAGTCTGTTTAAGGAACGAGGCTGACATAAGTATTCAGTCGAACCTGTTTAAGAACGAGGTTGACTTAGGACTTTAGTCGAGTCTGTTTAAGGAACGAGGCTGACATAAGTCTTCAGTCGAACCTGTTTAAGAATGAGGTTGACTTAGGACTTTAGTTAAGTGTGTTTAATATTTTGAGATCAATAAAGAGTCGGACCTGAATTGAACACGGTGCAAGTATAACACAGTTTGTGAATAGAACTTCTCGGGGGTAACCCCATTTTATTGATGAAGTAGATCGTTACATAGAGAGATCAATCAGAAATAATATTTAACTAAGTGTCTAGCATGCCAAGGATGTTTCAACTCGTCACCACCCGGATGGCCAATCATGTAGGTCCCTTCCTTGACAATTTTGGTGATGATGTAGGATCCTTCCCAATTTGGATATAACTTATTATGTTCAGCTTTCCTTCCATTTACCTCGATCTTCTATAGGACGTAGTCCCCAACATTGAACGACCTCTTCTTGACCTTCTTGTCGTGATAACCCTTAGTTTTCTGCTTGTAATTGACCATTCTAAGCTGAGCAGTCCCGTTTCTCCTCTATTCGAGCAATTTGTTGGAGTCATTCTAGTTTTGATCAAATAAAGCCACCCTTGTTGTAGGAGTTCGTAGCTCGACAGGTGTCATGGTCTCCGACTCAAATGTTAGAGCGAATGGGGTTTCCCCTGTAGGCCCCCGGGTGGTTGTGCGGACTGCCCAAAGAGGCAGACTGCCCAAAGAGCAAGGGGTAGTTCGTCCAACCATCTACCAGCTTGACCAATTAGGCCCTTTCTTAGTGCTGTTAATACCAACTTATTGGCCACCTCCACTTGTCCATTGCCATGTGGATAAGCAACTAACGATTTCCAATGTTTTACTCTCAATCTCTTCAGTTCCGTTTCAAAAGCAATTGAGAATTGTAGCCCATTGTCCGAAACAATTGACTATGGCACCCCGAAGCGACACCAAATGTAATCATGGATGAAGTTGATGGCGTTTTCCTCTGTTGTTTTTGCCAATGGTTTTGCCTCGATCCACTTGGTGAAGTAATCAATAGCCATGATCACATACTAACAATTTCCTCGGGCGGGTGGGAAGGGTCCGATCAAATCTACCCCCCACATGTCGAACGGCCAAGCTGCGATCACAAGTGTTTGCTCAGTTGTTGGGAGCCTTGGTAGGTCGGCATATCTTTGACACTTATCACATTTCTGCACAAACTCACGAGCATCCTCCCTTAAATGTGGCCAGTAGTACCCAAGGTGAGTATCATGTTTGCCAAAGTTCTGGCCCCCGGGTGTCCACCACATATTCCACTATGTACTTCGAGCAAGAGTTGAGGAACTTACATAGGATGAACACACCTTAATAACGGCTTCACGAAGGATCTTCTAAACAATGCATCCCCATGTATAGTGAACCTAGGGGATTTCTTCCTTACCATCCTGGCCTTCTGCTCGTCATTTGGTAGCTCGCATGTTTCAATTTAGGCCTTTATCTCATCAATCCAACACTTAGAGCCGTAGACCGAGCATAGAACCTGCACTCTTTCGTATGATAGATGCTCTACGTATGAGATTGGTTTTCCATGTCGCTCGTCTGAAGTGGCTAACTTGGAGAGTAGGTCAGCCAACTCATTCTCATCGTGGTCCATCCTCTGTATTTCCCAAAAATCTAAGTCTTGGATCAGATTTTTCACCAGCTCGCAATACTTGATCAAAATAGGGTTGATCACCTCATATTCCCCCTTGACCTGAAGCACGATTAACTGGGGGTCGCAGTAAGCTACGATCTTGGTTGCCCCAAAGCGTCAAGCATATTCAACTGCTGCGATCAAGGCCTCATACTCAGCCTGGTTGTTGGAGGCTTGGAACTTGAACCTTAAAGCTTCTTCAAAAGCTCTACCAGTCTCTGGCTCGATCAACACAACTCCAGCTCCATTAACATTCTTAGTAGCAGACCCATCCGAGTAAATTTTCCAGCAATCGTCGGGTAAACTCACAATTTGTTGGCTCGATTTCTCCTTCCCCTCCGAGCTCTTCTTTGGGGTAGTCTCTGTATTATCTTCCTTGGTGAATGTAAGCTCGACCAAGAAATCAGCTAAAGGTTGAACTTGTAAAGCTTTACGAGGCTTGTATTCAATGTCAAACTCTGTCAACTCAATAGACCAGTTTAGTAATCGACCAGAGCTTTCTGGCTTATGAAATATCTTTCTTAATGGAGCGTTGGTCAACACGACAATGGGGTGAGCGGAGAAGTAAGCTCGTAGCTTTCTGGTTGCTACCACTAAGGCATAGGCTACCTTTTTAGTATTGAAGTACCTCCCCTCTACGTCGGATAGAGCCTTTCTCATATAATAAACCGGTTCTGAAGGCCATTTTCCTCTCTGACTAGAACTGTAGCCACTACTCAATCTCCAGCTAAAAGGTAGACGTACAAACTCTCTCCTTGAATCGGGCTACTAAGCAATGGTGGGGAGGCAATGTATTCCTTGAGCTGTTGGAAAGACGAGGAACATTCAGTTGTCCATTCATAGTTTTTCGTCCCCCTCAATGTTTTGAAGAAAGGGAGAGACCTCTTAGCATACTTGGCTATGAAGCGACCCAAAGCAGTGACCCTACCATTTAATCGTTGAAGCTCCTTTATGCTAGAAGGCTCCTTCATTTCTACCAAGTCCTTGATTTTTTTCGGATTGGCTTCAATACCCCTTTATGATACCATGAAATCCAGAAATTTGCTTGCAGCCACCCCAAATACATACTTGCTTGGGTTCAGCTTCATGTCATTTGCTCATAGACTGGCGAACTTTTCTCTTAGGTCGACCACATGATGACTAGTCTTAGTTTAAATGACCATGTCATCAATGTAGGCCTCCATATTTCGGCCAATCTGACTAGCAAAGACTTTGTTGACCATTCTCTGATAAGTAGCCTCGACGTTCTTCAAACCAAACGTTATCTTGGTGTAGCAATATATCCCTCCACCTGCTTAGAAGGCGGTCTTCTCAATATCATCCTCGTGCATTCTAATTTGATGGTAGCTATTGAGTCGACCAACTTGTGTATTCAAGGAAGTAGGTAGCTATCCTTTGTGCATGCTAAATTCATATCAGTGAAGTCGACACACATCCTCCACTTCCCATTGGCTTTTTTAACCATCACCACATTTGCCAGTCAAGTAGTGTAGGATGCCTCCTTGATTATAACTGCACTAAGAAGTTCGTTTACCTCCTGCTTGATGACCACTTCTTTGTCGCTGTAAGTACCCAAATCCGGATCGTCAAAATCCGTTAAAAGTTAACCGGAATCTGTTAATTGGCCCGCTCCAGGTTAACCGGAACCCGTTAAACTCCCCGTTCTCAAGCCAACGAGACGTCCCGGGACTGCCCCATGCATACCAACGTCAAAGCGTACTCAACACACGTTATCACACGTAAAAGTACAACTTTTCCTGAAAAACGCACTTTTCGAGGGCATTTCGGACATTTTCCGGACATTTATTTAAAAAATGGACAAAACCGGGAATAACGGGATGAAAACCCTAGCCTAGGTGAGTCACAGGGGCACATGGCACACATGCCAAAGCCCTCTAGTCAACATCAATCAGATTTCAAGGTGAAAAGATCAAAATGCCCCTGAGATTGAGTCACAGTCCGTTCGGACTGTTTTATAGGCAAAACAGAATTGCCAACAAGTCCTCCCATTTTCCCAAATACCACAAAACCTCCCCAATTTGAGGATAAGTCCGTCCGGACTGTTTTACAAAATCACTCTATAAATACAAGGGCTGTCAAAACATTAAAAAGAAAAAAATATTAATCTCTTTTCACAAAGCCCACGGCATAAACACATCCTACCCCCTCCCGAGCCTCATTTTGTCTCGATTTGCGTGAAAACCTTATTTTTCAACAAAACACGAACGAAACCATCTCGAACCACCCTTCCAAACACTAAACCGTATCCCGTATACGTCAACCGAGCCAAAAGAGTTAACCCCTAGCCATAGGTAACACTCTGTCTCCCTAAACACTCGTTCCATCTCGATTTACGCGCCAGTCGCTACAACCGTTTCGGTCAAAATCTTTGAAATGTAGACGTCACCGTCTACGGGGTCCGATACGTTTTAGTCCAAGATCCTCTTCTCTCCCGTAAGAGAAGTAATCTCGGGTTAAAATGGCATTCCGGCCCCGTTCTTTACTTTTATGTCATTTACGGTCCGGATAGTTTGATCCGTTGATTCGCAATTTCATAGTCCGAACCGTTTGGTTCGTGATAGTCATTTACAAGTTCGGATCGTTTGATCTGTTGATTGTCATTTAAATTATGCAACTTTACAAGTCCGAGCCGTTTGGCTCGTTGATCGCACCTTTAAAGTCCGGGTCGTTTGATTCCGTTGATACCGCATTTTAAATACTGTAATTTACAAGTCCGAGCCGTTTGGCTCGTGATAGTATTTACTTATCAAAGTCCGAGACCTAAAACGATTCGTTGATCGCATCTCATTTAATGATTTTTTCCATAAAATCGCTAACAATGTAATGCCCGATTCAAAACCGGAGTTCGTCATTCGAACTCTCTTTCAAAACGCGCAAAAGTGACGTTTGGCATCCAAACGATAATTTTTAACTCAAAACCCGACGTTTAACATTCAAACGCTCTTTTCTTAAAAGTCAACATTTGACACTTAAGTTAAAGATTCAAAACTCGTCATTCGCACCACTTTTCCTAAGAAACTCCAAAAACGACGTTTGTCATTCAAACGCTCGCTTTTTCCAAAAATCATAAAATCAACGTTTGACATTCAAACCAAGATTAAGCTTTTCATTCAAGTCCCCATTTTCAAAATGCAAACACACACACACACACACACACACACACACACACACACAATTTCGAGAAAGGTAGAAAGACTCGTCATACGAGGGGTTTCGGGTGATCTCAAAATACTCTTCCCGAAACGTAACGTGACCTCCGAACCTAACAATCTCCGGTACTAAAAGCCATTTCCAAAGTTTGGGCTCAAAATACAAAACGACACCTTTTTCAAAGCCATTTCCAAAGTTTGGTCTCAAAATACAAAACGACACCTTTTTCAAAGCAATTTCCAAAGTTTGGGCTCAAAATACAAAACAACACCTTTTCCAAGACATTTTCAACGTTTGGGCTCAGAATAAAAAACCGTGTGGCGACTCCTCTCCTTCCCGAAAGCGAGGTCCCAAACATCCGCGAAAGACAACCGCTCGCCGCGCAGCCCGCGCGCGATTCAGGTAATTTCAGTTCGCGACTCGGCTGGGGAGAAGGATACTTTTTCAAAACTACAGTCGTTTTCAAAAAGCATTCCGTGGGTCAAACATTCGTTTACCCTTCCTCGTTTTTGTGTGTGTTGTTCAAAACCTCGAACGGTTTTCAAAAAAATGTGTTCCATTTTTCATCTAAAATTATAACATGTTCGTGCATTCCCATTCATACTTGATTTTCATGTTACATTTTGAACTGTGCATAAATTCTTTAAAACACATTCTGAAAATCTCTATTTTACTCAGAAAAGGAATTTACTGACCGCACACTACTTGCACTGCTGCCTCGGTACACCGCACGCTACGTGCATTTGCTGCCTCGGTACACTGCACACTACGACCCGTAACCCAGGATGACCGTTCAGTTGCAGCTCGGTTGGTCTGCCAGACACCTTTTGAGCGCGCACGGGGTCATCCCAAACAGCCCATCCTAGCCCGTGTAAGCCATGCACTCTTTGTGTCACACTTCGTCCAAGACCCCGGTTGGTTTTTGGCTTAGTACGTGTCATAAAGCCCAAGTGTATGTTTTTTTACGCCGGGTTCCCTCACAAGTCGAGCTTGAAAGATTGAGACGGAAGGTCATTCCCGACCCGAAGTCTTGAGCTTTTCAGCCTTGACTTTGACGCGGAGCTCTGCCGAAAAACATACCCGAAGGTTCAATGTGACACCGTGTCACCAAACCCTCAGCGTATGCACCGTACCAGCCACAACTTGGCCAACGCCAAAAGCTAAGGCCCCTCACGCAAGCGAGTCAGGAGAGGTCATGTCGAAATTTTGGCACGATTTCTGCCTTAGCTCATGGACGTTGACTTCGATCGTGGCCCGCGTGTCACATACGTTGGAGGTTTGCGTAACCAGCTAGCCTTAAGTACACTTTTTTCCTTTGTCGGTGGAATTCGCTTGCCTTATAGGACCCTCGCTCGGGATTGTCCGTCCCGAGAAGACGATTTGCAGGTGAAAAATGAGGGGCTTATAAACGTAGTGACGAGATCCACTGATTAGAGCCTTAGGTTAGTTGCGAAAAAGAAGACACGATCTTTTCCAACCGACTAGGACTCTGAGAAAATACGTTTGAAGTAAACATTAATCGGTAACTGCACATTGCACTATCCCGAAACCCTGAGCCAAATACCCTTTCCGAAGCCTAAACCCTGCCTTTCAATCCCTGTAGCGAGCGTAAAAGTGGTTCGACTTCGGCCGCCACTGCGAGTCACGTGCACTGCGGCTGCATGACGCTTCTTCGGTTCCCTCGGTTCCTTCAAATGCACTCTCCGATGTCAAGCTCACCGAGAAATCGTGGACGGGAACGGAACCCCGCCATCGTAACGGTATATGACATTGGAAGAAGCCATGATCCAGGGCTTGTGAGGTTCACAAGAGGCGTAGAAGAAGATCATCGGAATTTTGTAGTACGGCTTAATTAGCAAGGTATAGCGGCAGCCTATCCCCTCAAAGAAGATGGTACTTTCGTCCTAATCGAGGATGATGATTCCCCAAAATCAGCTCCTCGAAACCTTCAACTGTGTTCCTCCCCGCCCTATTATCGGGATGCCTTCGAACTCAAGGAAACAAACATCCAGTTTAGGCTTCATGTTGCCACCTCTCAAGGCAACCCTGTCATATACGGCCCGCACTACTCCCATCACCAAGCGATCCGCTTAGCACCGCCGCACCATCTCAAATGGATGTCAACATCCTCCAATACCCTCCCTGTTCAACCCATTGCCTATACACGAATCCCAAAATATCGGGGACAAACCCCGATACGGTCGTAAAAGGCCCCTATATCCACATATATCAAGCCTCCCACTCCACTATCGCCACTAAGCCAGACCGCACCGAGCCTCAAATTCCACCACCGGATCCAGCACAGGATGGTCGAACGGATGAAAGACACAGCCCGGCATAAGCAAGCTCAAAGCAAGAAACGCTCGGATCCACAACCGGGAATGGTCACGCCTCTCCCTCGCCAAGTTCGAATGGGAGATGGACCGATTCGACGGAACCGAATGTCCACGGACGTATGTTGACACCTACGTTCTCGCATGAGAGCGAAAGGAGCAACCCTTCAGCAGAATGGCCGATCACTTCTAACATACGCTCAAGAGTTCAGCGTTACGACGGTTCCTAAGGGTCACTGCGGTCGCCATGCTGATCGGATCGGCAATATCTTCCTAGAGCGGCTACAGATCCAACCTGGAGTGGGAAACAAGTCGTGAGGACTTAATCACCACCGAACAAAGCGGATGAAAGCTTCTGAGAATTCTACAAGAGGTGGAGAGTGGCAAACTCACCGAGATTATGGAGCCACTCTCCAATGATGAACAGGATGCGGATCTTCAAGTCTCGCCTGAGGCCGTCCATCAGTAACCCTCCTTATCGCCCATCACTTCTTCCCGGATCTCCGAGACATGGTCACCGGTCGGCTACGGTTTGAAAAGGATCTCAAGGAAAATCGCCACAAGATACCTGCATGCATAAAGATCGCGGCTACATTCAATCCCGCACCGAAAAGGAAAGATACGTCTCGTTAACTACATTCAATAAGGACAAAATGTAAACCCGAGTCCCGCAGCGGCAACTCCACCGGCAGCCTTCCGCACTTCGACAAGTTGGACATGCCTGCGAGTAAGATGCCGAAAGGGTTGATCAAAGAAGGCCTCTTCGAAGCCGCTGAAAATTACAAACCCAAGAATCCCGTAGTCAACGCTGATAAAAGCAAATACTGCGTCTTCCACCAGTATCATGGCCACACCACCGACAACTGCGTGGGGTTATGGTATGAAATCCAGAATTAGATAGAGGAAGGAAAATTGGAGCGTCCCCGGACCTAATGTCTGTCGGACACCTTTTCTCGGAAACAATGCGAAAGGTGAACTCCATCGAGCGTGTACCAAAGAAGATTACCGCCGAGCACTTCTAACATATGTGTCCTCATCAAACGTCACATCGGCGTTACGATGTTTGTGGATCGCTCCGAATGCCTCGAGTATGAGTTCCAAGACATGATCGTGATTCTCCTAGAGAGCGAGAAGAAAAGTCTTCACTAGAAACCGAGAGAAAGATTTGAAGCCGGAGACACCGGGCGTGGGTACACTCGGAGAGCCATCCGGGAAGTTCGACTTACTCTACTCACTAGCCCTCCCTTCCTCCAGGTCACGCAACTTTAGAGCAGACAGGAGTGGGAAAGACGAAAAATCCAGTTGACGCCAAAGTTCAGGCCTCAGGACACCAGAATACCTCAAATCTTGGCAACCATACCGCCAGCCAGAAGCATAATCCCCAGAAGGATCAGCTAATTCAATTTGCCCAACTTCAAAGCACGGGTCGGCAAAAGAAAGTCAAAGTCAACTTGGCACTCGCACTCAATCAACGTGCTGACCAAGGGCGGCCAACGCCACAAGCTACCTCGACACAATCCCGAGGCAAGAAGCTTTTAACTACATTCATTAGATGGAAGACAGGAAACCGATCCCGTCAAAATGCGGCAACTCTCTCTCTCCGAAAAGAGACCGTTATCTACGGTTTCCGATCAAGTGAATCCGTGATGTGCGATAAAAGCAATCTGCGTCTTCCGCAAAGTATCATGGTATTCACACGCATCGACAACTGCGTGGGGTTATGGCCACATGATCCCATCCAGAATTAGATAGAGGAAGCCTACGACAAATTGGAGCGTCCTCGCCCCATCCCGTGGACGCTGTCTTGTGGAAGCCACTTTTCCGAAACCATGAAAGCAGTGTGAATTCCATCGTGAGTGGGCACGAAGATTATCCCGAGCCGGTTCACAGCTCGTTCCAGGCCCATGGTCCTCATCATGCACGTCCACATCGGAAAAAGCTATAGTTTGTGGCCACTTTCCATCGCTAAGGCCAAGTTCATTAACCTTGAGTATGAGATTCAAGACATGATCGTATGGTGACAGTTTCCTCCTGAGAAACGGAAGCCGAGACAAGTCTTCTAAGCGTGCCTCGCAGAGAAGATTTGAAGGTTAGGCCTCCTTCAAGCCGTACACTCGGAGAGCTATCGGGGAAGTTCGATTATGCGCCCACTCTACTCCAGTCCTGGAGGTCCTGAACCATGTCAACTCCCTCGGGTCAGTCAACTCCCCTGAGACGGGAGTGGGAAGTACTAAATCCGCCATTTCGCAAACTTCGAGGCCTCGGGGAAAGAAACCCCGAGTACATCGTAATGATGACGGCACACAAACCCCCGGCTCGAGCGTAAGGCTCCACAAGGATCCTCCAAGCCAACTCTTTAGCCCAACCAAGCACAGTTCGGCAAAAGAAATCGTGATAAAGGTCAACTTGGCACCGTCAAACTTACGATCGAATGTGCGACCAAGGCGGTATGGGCCACATGTCCTACCACGTACAATTGCCCGTCGAGCGCCTGGCTTTGCCTCAAGGAAGACGGAGGAAACGGATGGTGCACAGATGACTCCTCTCTCCACGAAAGCAGATCCAAATATCAGCATAATTTCGCGAGACTTGTACGCTTGGTAGACAATGGATAAGCGGTCAACAAATCCTCCCTCTCGGCATGATGCGAAGCCTACGCATCAACGAAGGAACTGCCAGAAGGCAGCTGATCCCGCGCCTACATACATATGCTCGAACTATCGAGGACTGCAAGACTCGTCCCATCACAGGGACGGTGACTCTACAAGCTCACAGGGCTCCAGATACCCCGAATGGAAATTGTCAAGCTCAAAATTCAAAGATGAAGGGACATCATCCACATGAATCGAATTCATAGCTGAGGGATGCCCATGGCTACACCACATAAGCCAACCTTCAGCTCTCCGTCGGTGCGTCAAGTAATCGATTACGACTTTGTCAAGTTCATTATCTTTTCCGTATATCCCGATGAGATCTGCCAAGGATTCGGTCCCATGATCGATTTTTCGCAAGCCGAGGTTAGCACTCGACGTCGCCCGCGGCATGAGGTTACCTCCTTCAAGCCGAGACTCAAATCTCATCGTAATCACTTTCCGGAGGTGCTAACTATGTCAACCGGCCCCGAAGTGCCGTCGGCGCCAAGCTTACAATCAAGTTCAGCGCCATTTCGCGAAGGCCAACGGCATCGTAATGAAGGAGACAAACCTCCTCACCCTCGTAATGATAAGATCAACCTCCCGAACGACTCCCCTAGCCACCCCGAAACATCCTCCAAGCTAACCCCTTCGCTCCCAAGACATGATCAAGCTTCACTGAAGAAAGGTGATCACCTCATCACACTCACACGTAATGTAATGTCCCACAAGCCAGATGTGGATGTGCCCTCCACGAGAACTGCGCCGCCGCGCCCTCTTCTCCAGCTAAGGGCATGATGATTTTTCTAGCAGCCCCATCATCGCAAGAGGACGCAAGACGTCCACGGCGTCCTGCGTGTTGGAGCCGTCGTGACGACAACAAATCGTAGAGCTCTCCTGAGTCGAAGACGACAGCGAATCGGGACGCCGTGCGAAGATCCCAAAATACATACGCGGCCAGCTTTCGAGGATGGCACCCGCCATATGAGGTCACCTACAACGAGGGCCCCATGGCACCGGTTTCGATGGAATGTCACCTAAGACGACATCCAAGCAATACCGTAGCTTGTCAAGCTCGACAACATCCGGTAAAGCGGTTATCCGGCGAATGGAAAGAGCTGGGTTTGACACGACAAAGAACCCCTCCCGATCAAAGTAACTGACGACGACGGCTTTGTCAGCATTATCTTTTCCGAGATATCCCAATGATGCCAAGGATCCGGTCCTTCCTTATTATCAGATTTTGCAATACCAAAGTTACCCTACGAGGGCTCGGCCGCTTTGCTCATAGTAGAAAATGAGGGTAAATGAGGCCTCTGCCAATCACAGCCAGTGAGCTTCAATCAGCTCACTTCATCACTTACCGGCCCGGCGTAACCGGCCCGTGCATCGGTCAACGTGCCGTCGCCGCTTTTACAGCCCAAGAGCTTCGCCGCTTGAGCGCGCAATGGCTGATCAACAAAGCTTGGAATGACAAAGCTCGCCCTCACCCTACTACAAATCATCAGATCAACCTCGAACGCTTCCGTAGCCAGCCACGAAAACATACGCGAAGTCTTCCCCGCAAGACAAATCAAGCTTTCGAAGAAAGGAATGATCACCTCAGCATCAACATGCTCAAGTGAAGGAGGAAGGTCTATTCAAAAAGAAAAGAAAAATGGAAATACATCTCCAGCAACTACTCAGGGAGATTCCACAGATTACGACATTCGTTTACAAAAGCGATCAACAGGGACAGCAACCAGTTATATGGGCAGATGTTCGGGAAGCCGTATACTCACCTTCCGACATACCCGCCACTCGATGAGAAGAAAAAGCTCTCCCCGATGGAAGTTTATCTAGACTGCCGCATACGATTCAAGGAAGCACGCTATTCTCATGTGGGAAGAAACGCAGGCGCTAACTCTCGACGTAGGCTCTCTTGCAAGAGAGCTGATGCTAAGGCTAAGAAGTGGAGGAAAATTAGCAAACCATGAATATCGCCTAACTGCAACCTCCGAGAATGCCACTGAGCATGCTGGCAAATAAAGAAGGAAAGAAGTGTGGTATACGAGTGAAGAGATCAAAGAGATTGTTCGCTTGAACCAAGAACTCTCCTAACCTCCTGGAGGGTCGGCCAATGTTCACGATTCGGTTACTGCAACCACTGCGCACCGACGTTCGAGCAAGTGTGGCAAACCATAGACTCCCTCCCATGGAGGCATCCAAACCGGTATCCACAGGACGGGGAATCGGAAAGCTGCGGAAGCCCCCGGGAGTACATCTACAGTCAACGAATTGAGAGAGGACATATGGCCCTATGCTTTGAGGAATCCTCCTCTGACTATGGCTCAGCTCAAAGCAACCTGTTCGGAAGTGACCAAACCTGATGTCAACATCCTGACCCGATCAGGTCAAATCCATGTATTACCACCCAAGGCCATCAAAAAGCCAACGGAGCCAGAACCACAACCCGGCCTGCCCGAAGACACAAGTTCCGTGAAGGAGGACCCGATCCTCACTCAGCTCAAGCAGACCCAGGCGAATATTTCCCTTTAGTCCCTGCTCACATCTTCATACCCTCACAAGCTCAAGCTAGAGGAAAGTTTGGCCTGCACCATGGTCCCCGTGGACGCAACCCCAGACGAAGTCATTCAGATGATCGGCAACATCCATTACGGCAACATCATCACCTTCACAGATTTGGACCTGCCAAAATTTGGGGCTGATCACAATGAGCCGCTCTACATTACAGTTCAGCTGGACGAGCGTCGCCTTCCTCGTGTGTTGGTAGACGGAGGTTCCGAAATGAATGTCTTGCCCACCAAGATGATGGACCTGCTTGACATCAATCCCACAGATCTGAAGCCTTCAGTCCACACTGTCAAGGCCTATGACTCCACTTCCTGCACAGTTCTCGAGGTTGCTACTCTAAATATCTAGTTCGGAGAGCGGATAATCCCCACCGAATTCCAAGTGTTGGACATTCCTATCACTTTCACAGCCATCCTGGGGCGACCCTGGCTGCATCAAATGAATGGCGTGGCATGCACCCTTCACCAATGTATCAAGTTCATGCAAGGCAATGAGCTAACGATAGTCTACGGTGACAGCGTCACCGCCGAGGGGACCAACACCAACGGCATTCCAGTGTTAGAGATCAAGCATGATGATGATATTTCATTAACTGGATTCATCTTGGAAACCTCCAAGATCCAAATATGCAGCGTGGGCCTTCCACTGTTTCGGGAAAAGATCCCTCCCGCCATGAAGATGATGAAACTCATGAACATCATCCCAGGACTGGGGCTCGGCAAAAGGTTACAAGGCCAACACCAAGTTATCGAAGTCAAGGACCACACTACGGTCCAGGGGCTCGGTTACGTGCCAACACCAGCTGATATCAAAGAAAACAAAAGGCTCGCCAACACCAAGGCAGCAGCCCGCAAAAGGGGAAACTCCAACGGCACACCCAACCTCCAACCTTACAGTTTTGACCTCGCTCATTACTTCATGAAGGGAACCGATAGCAGAACTGAGGGGACCGACAAGGGAACCGACAACAGAACTGAGGGAACCGACAAGGGAACCGAAAGCAGAACTGAGGGAACCGTTAGCGAAATCGACAGTAGAACTGAGGGGACCAAAAGTGGAACTGATGAAGATGAGAAAGAAGCAGGAAAAGTCAGCACAGAGACTACAGAAAGGATGGAAAAGCTAGCACGGGACCTCAAGCGTTTCAGAGGACTCAAGGCTAATCCGATAAGGGGATTGTTCCTCGACATCACAGCTCTACCTGGACCAATTGCCACCACCGTTCAGCATGAGTACACATTCAAAGGAATCCTGCATAGAAGAGCAAATTTCGAGACACTCTTCATGGGAAACATACTGTTCGGGTCAGCCGTCGAGGCCACATTCGAGACAGTAACTCCAAAGCAAAAGGAACCAGAATTCATAGAAGATACTCTCAGTGGACCCGCTCTACAGAGTCTTTTTGAAGTAGTCATGGAGATGCCAAACCTGATTGACCTGGGGTTCGAAAACAGCATGATCGCCATGATTGGGACAGCAGAAGCCAAGCCTCTCGACCCCCGAACCCTCATCAAGCATCCAGCAATGCCACTAAAAAACTAGGTAACTTTCACCGGACCAAAGGCAAGCTAGATAGAAGTGGAAGACAAGCTGGGCCTGCACCCACATCTCCCTAAACCCGGTCTCAAACCCTCTCAGTCAGTCTTTGTCAAAGTCCAGTCCTCTGAGTCATCCAACGGCCTCACGCTGGAAGACTATGATAATGTAGCCAACAATGTATTTTTGTTCGCATTTAATGAAAAGTCTGACCTTTCGGATTATCCCCTCATTGCCACTTTAACAACTGATAAGTTAACGAACAACTTAAAAGACGTTAATAATGACTCACTTATAAAGAAGTAGACACACTAAACGAACAATACATTAAAGAAGTTCTCAAGCGTGTAGTAGACCAAGAGGACAATCGGACCCAAGCTGCCGAAGAGGTTATGACTAAAGTGAACCTGGGGTCAGTGCAAGAGCCTAAAGAGACACAAGTGGGCAGTTTCTTCGCCGGTGCAGAAAAAGAAGCCCTGATAAATCTCCTCAAAGAGTATGTTGACGTGTTAGCCTGGTCATATCAGGACATGCCAGGACTCGATCCCTCAATCGTGGAGCACAGAATTCCCCTGGACCCAGAATCCAAGCCTATCAAGCAGAAATTGCGCAAGATCAAGCCAGAGTGGTCCTTGCAAGAGAAAGAAGAAATTGAGAAAATGCTCCGCGTCGGCTTCATCAGAGTAATTGAGTACCCGATCGGCTCTCCAACATCGTGACGGTCACCAAGGCCAATGGAAAGGTCAGATGTTGTGTGGATTTTTGAGATCTCAACAAGGCCAGCCCTAAAGATGATTTCCCACTGCCTAACATCGACATGCTAGTCGACACCATGGCAAATTTTGAAGTAAAGTCCTTCGTGGATGGGTTTGCCGGATACAATCAGAACAAAATGTCCGAGGAGGATCAAGCCAAGACTGCTTTCACCACTCCGTGGGGGACATATTGCTACACGGTCATGCCGTTAGGTTTAAAGAACGATGGGGCTACTTACCAGCGGGCTGCAACAACCCTCTTCCATGACATGATTCACAAGGAAATCAAAGTGTATGTCGATGACATGATCATCCACTCCAGAGGATCAGACATGCAACACATGATAGATTTGAGAAAGTTCTTCAACAGACTCAGAAAGTACTCCATGAGATTGAACCCTGCAAAGTGCACCTTCGGCGTCAAGCGAGGCAAGGTACTGGGATACATGGTTACAGAAAGAGGTATCGAAGACGATCCCAAGAAAATCAAGGAAATCATCGACATGAAGCCGCCACAGACACTGACAGAAGTGAAAAGTTTTATGGGAAGACTTCAGTACATCAGCCGCTTCATCAACCAGTTGACATCTTTCTGTAAGTGGGACGATCGGGCTTACGACTGGCAGCCGGGGAAGTAAACGTTGGTGAAAATCAATGAGAATTTTGACGTTCGGAGACGGAATTGTGATTTGATGCCCGGAGACAGGATTGAGCGTTTGAATGTCAAACGTCAGTTTGGGGCGGAAATGAGCGTTTGAATGTCAAACGTCGACTTGAGATTTAACATCTGGAGACGAACGTTAGTGAAAACTAACTGAGAATTTAACGTCTGGAGACGAACGTTAGTGAGGACTAACTGGGAATTTAACGTCTGGAGATGAACGTTAGTGAAAACTAACTGGGAATTTAACGTCTAGAGACAAGCGTTAGTGAAAACTAACTGAGACTTGACCTCGGGGGAGGGGGTGTTAGAAAGGTCTAACTTGGGGGAAATTTTACACTTTTGGGGGGCTAAAAGGGGTAAAATTGAAACTGCGAGAAGTTGGGGGCCAAATTGGCAAGGAATCTTTTCAGCTCCAAAAAGAGTCCGGCCGGACTTAACCTGAATTTGACCAGGTTCATTTCAGCGCCAAGGCCGACGCAAACTGGTCATTTTCCCCATTGTTTCCGATGAGGAAGAGAGAAAAGAGAGGAGAAAAAACTTCCCAAATTGTGAGGTTTGCTCAAATTTGCAAGAGAAAATCAACATGGAGGCCGATTTGGGACCAATGGCTCGTCATGGGAGGACCGATAACGAAAGAACGAGGTTGGTGCGGACCATTCGAACCACTGTTCTTCCTTTGAATCCGGCGGAGTTCTATCCGGCTCGGGACACTCACAAATCCAAAGGAGGGATCGAAAGACAGGTAAACTTCCTTTAAATTCCATTAATTTTAAGAATGTGCATTCTTTAAATGTTATGAATTTGACTAGAAATGAGTTAGGGTTCTTGGTGCCCGGATTGGGGCTTTTGACTTTGCTATGCTCCTTTGTCGAAATTGACTAGAGTGTAGTTCAATTGACACTATGGGTAGATGACATAAAAATTTTGGTTGCAAAATTCCATGCCTAGATGTGTTTTCGGAAATTAAAGTAACTTTAATTCGGGACGGAGTAAATTTTCGAAATGTTCGAAATGATTTGAAAGTTCCGACTTCGACGGATTTTTCGAGGGGCATTGAAAGTTCCGGGTTCGACGGAGTTTTCGAAATGTTTTGAAAGTTCCGTATTCGACGGAGTTTTCGAAATGCTTTGAAAGTTCTGGATTCGATGGAGTTTTCAAAATGTTTTGAAATTTCCGGATTCGATGGAGTTTCGAAATGCTTTGAACGTTCCAGACCATTAATACTCCAACTGGGATGGAAATATTTTAGGAAAATGGGAACTATATCTATGTTGCATGCGTTTGTTCACTCTGTTGATGTTGCTTATGTGATTAACGTATTCTTGTCGTGTTCACCTGCAGGGGCGAGGGACAGTTGACGTTCACAACTTGAAGAGTCGGGGAGCCTTCGAGGCAGTTTGAGCACTGTGGGAGATACTCCCAGACGAGGCTTGGGACGGAGAGAGGAGTCTACAGCAGCTTGTGGTTGACTCTGGTCTGGCTGGATTCATCAGCGCGATAGCCGCGGTGGCTGTGATGCAGAGGGCGAGGTCCTTGTACGTAGCTTTGAGCTAGTACTGGTGGGGCACGACCCACACTTTTCACTTCAGGTGGGGGGAGGCGACTGTGACTCCTTGTGACTTTGCGCCGATCACTGGGTTGCCATTCTGGGGCAACACGCTGGTAAGGGTGGACGGCTATACCCCGGGGCAGTTGTCGGATCTGCTGGGTTTTGATATCACTGATGCCAGGGGCTTAGGTATTCAATACAGGCCGATAGAGAATCACCTGAGGAGGGGTATTATTGCTTATGGGGAGGGGTCCCCGAGGATGACCGCGGAGCGTCTGGCTCGAGGGTTCATATGGTTTACGTTGTCAGCGACCCTGTTTCCTACTTCTGACACATCCTATCACTTCCCTTTGCTTGGCTCGGCGGCGGCGATACGGGCCGTGAGGGGTTCGCATGAGGGGAGGCTGGACTGGCCGAGCTCTACCATGCCTTGGACAGGTTCTCGCGGGGAGAGGAGAACACCTTGTTCTGCTTTTCGTTTGCTTTGGATGTAAGTTCCCGCCTTTTTCTCTTCCTTGTCTTGTTTTGTACTAGTATGTATCTGCTCTGTAGCTGACATAACTTTCCATGTGCTTGACAGGTGTGGGCCTTAGAGGTGTTCCACCCGCAGAGATGGGAGATCAAGGAGGCGTATCAGTCCTTGTTTCCTGCCATGTTGATTTGGCAGAAGGAGGCGAAGAAGCCGATGTCATCGAGGGAGGGTACTCGGCTGACGTACGAGGAGGTGTCTCTGGCCCTGAGCTGAGAGTTCTCCAAGCGGATCCAGCTGACTTGGTGGAGCCGGATTCATGTCGGTGTGGTCCAGGTTGCTAGAGAGGTTACGTATCGGCGGAAGCCGCTAGTGGGGCTTCATTGTGACGCAATGTATCTGGGGGAGAGGGTGACCCGTCAGCACGGTCTGGGGTCCCTTCCTATGGTTCTGGTGGATCCCCCTTCATACATGCAGAATCCTTTGTCGATACTGATGGAGGAGCTGGAGCGGTATAGACAGGGCGTGTTCTATATCGAGCTTATCATAGAGGGTGCCGACTATGACATCTTCTTGAGGATGAGGCTGAGGAGCCCGCAGGTGCAGCACAGGGAGGGCGAGGGCCCTGGATATCCCCGAGACTACCCGCTCCCACGCGCTAGGCTGGCGTATGAGGGGCTGGACGGTTCCCGTAGGCGGTTGGTGATCCCTATCCTAAAGGAGATGAGGCCTCAGTACAGGGTGGACCCCAATGCTTCGGTGAGTGCTTTGTTTTGATTTCTTGCACTTGATAGTAGCATTCTGCAAATGTTGCATCTGTACTTTTTGTTTGTCTTTTGACGCCTTTCCTGGTTTGCGTGTGTCTGGCCGTACGTACAGCCAGGCTGTGAGGCAGTTGGACGGGTGGGCCAATTACGCTAGGAGACTCGTGGGGTTCCTACGGTGTAATTCCCGGAGGAGTGCGGCTGTATATGAGCCGAGGCCGTCTAGGTCGAGGGATTCGTCTGCCTCCACGACTGGTGGAGCGAACTTTACGCAGAGATTTGGCCAGTTCTCAGGCAGAACGGCGGGGTTCGGAGCTCGTCCTTCTTCGTACTCGGGGCATGAACAGGGAGAGTCCTCGAGTTCGCAGGCGCAGAGGCAGCCTTTCGCGTATTCCCGCCTGGAGTAATTCGGAGATTATCTGTTCTCGACAGATCCGACTACTGTGGGGAAGTACATCGAGTGCTCGGATAACGAGCAGGACTCTGAGTAGTCCTCTTTTGTTGTTTTTTTAGACAAAATTGTGTATTATCCAAAACAATCTGACTTGTATTTGAAAAGGCGCCCTTGAGGCGGAACCTGTATTTGGCACATTTATTTAGTGATTACCTTCTTTTATTTTCGACAAATAAGCAAGTAGGTTGATCAAAAATAAATAAAATAAAATTTGCACAAAAATTCGAACTGGTCAAAATTTATGCCTATATGCACTGTTATTTAATTAATTGCACTATTGCACGAGCCCGGGGCGGAAGTGGTGTTGGCAGTGGTTGATTGAAACCATGGGAGCACGCAGTTTCAAGGAGGCTTGAACAAGGTTTGGTTTGGAAATGTTTCCAATTTGAAAGCAGCTGGCTGCAGAGTTGACCCAGTCAACTTGAAAAAGAGTCCGGCCGGACTAAGATTCAATTTTCAAAATCTTTTAAATTGCAGTTCAGCTTTGCAATTTGTAAGAAACTGCGCGTTTTCTTTGATCCATCAACTGATTTTCTCTCAAATTCCTGAAGGTTTTCTTTGCTTTTTCCATGGCTCCCTTTCCTAGGTTATCGTCTCAAATGCAAGAGCGATACTTGGACAATTTTCAGTCGTGGGTACGGAACCACACGAGGCAAAACAAGGGGTTTTTCGAGGGTTGTTACGGGATGAAATATGTTTGGGCATTGAAGGAGCTCATGCCAGATTGGGATCTTTTGAGAGCTGCGGCTCATTTCTGGGACGTACGGAGGAATGTGTACAACTTTTCGTACAATGAAATCACTCCCACGTTTGAAGATTTCCGGGCCATTTTAGGAGGACCTGAGACGGAACAGCTAGTTCTTCCCTATGCGGGTGGCATGGCCACTGTTGAGAAGTTAGTGTCTCTGCTTGGTATCTCGACTGAAGAAGCATACGGGATGCTAATACTGAACACAGATTATGTCGACATTTCGGGGCTGCCCGATAAATTTGCTGGTGTTGAGGGGAGCGTTTTTGCGTGGGACGTGTTTGCTCTGTGCGCGATTGCTAATTTGTTCACATTAACGTCCCTGGGTATGTGCCATCACAGTGTACTGGACCTGGTGAGGCAGTGCCGGAATGGGGGACACATCGTGCCTTTGGTTCTGGGCGAGACGTTCCTGGGCATAGATCGGATGGCGACCGGCAGTCGATACATGTGGGGAGGGAGTCCCGCTATGCTCACTATGTGGTTGAGGGAGAGATTTCAGATGATGCCCGAGGTGCCAGTGTCTTGTGACGCTTGGTCCTTTTCTCGACGTACTCTGGTGATAGGGGGCGATCAGGCTGAACTGGAGCTCTGGATGGCTAGACTCCGCATGCATCACTTGCGATGGTGGGTTCCTCACTGGAAGCTACAGACTTGTCGGACCGCTCAGGAGGGTCTTCTGGTTGTCAGAGTACCGGGGTTGTCCCAGACGTCTTTCTACATTCAATCCTTGGTGCTGCGATAGTACGGGCTGGAGCAGGTGCCACTGACGGGTTTGGGTCATGCTGCTACCTTCGAGGTGGGATCTCTGCTGATGGAAGATCCTTCGACGTTATTGCTTCTCGCGCGGTTGTGGCAATACACGTCCTTTCTGCCCGGGGTTCTCTTTCGCGGAGAGGGGGCATTGTTACATGCGCGATGCTATCGAAGCCCGTACGAAGAGTGTATGGGGGAGACACAGATGGCCATCTTGTGGAGACGGAGGGAGCTGTTGGGTGTTGATTACCTTGACAGCTCGACTTTGAGGAGGGCCGAAGCGGGGGCTAACCCTCATAATCGTACTGGGGATGACATGGCTGACTATGAGGCCAGTAGTGCTGATCGGGCGGCCGACCAAAGTACGGTTATGATGACTCAAAGAGAGGCAGCTCAAGATAGAGCTAGGGAAAGGGCTGCATTGGCAGCTGCTGATTTGACGGAGGCATCGAGAAGGGTCCCTGAGCCAGGTAGAAGGACTACAGGAATATTCCCTGTGAAGGTGAAGAATACTCGCCGCGGAAAAGGGAAGGGGAAGAAGGATGAAGGACCAAGTACGGGAGACTAGGTTGACCTTCCTGTCCAGAGTATCCACCCACTGTCATTGCAGTCACATTAACTGAATAAGGTATTATTGTCATTTTGCTAGCGTGTAGCGAGTCAAGAGTTGACCGTGCTTGAACTCATCAAAGATTGTTTTAACCGTAATGAATTTGTAGGTTAATTGAAAAGAGTTTTTTGAAACACAAGCAATTGATGCTTATTTGTTTTTTTTTTGTTTTTGAGACCGAACCAATGATGGCTGCCTACGTTCCCCTTTTTCAATTGGACTAAGGGGCTCAGGTCACCGTAGTTCGACACTTTAGGTGAATTTGAGAAAACAAATACAAAAGAAGTGTGACCCTGTTTTTTACCTGGATCATTGTTGGGAATGTATCCAGTTGGGTATTACTCTTTTAGCACTTTAATTTTACTGAGGGGTGGTGTATGGGGAAGGAGAGTTGACTCGTGCTCTTCCTCAAATGAAGTATCTGCGGAGCTTGCTTCCATTCACGGGGTTAACGAAAGGGTTCCCATTCAAATCTGTTAACTTCATGGCTCCTCCGGAGAAGATTCTTTGTACCACTAACGGTCCTATCCAGGTAGGCTCCCACTTTCCAAGGGGATTGGTCTGCGTAGGAGGCTTTTCCTTTAGCACCAAATTGCCTTCTCTGATGTCTCGGATCTTGACTTTCTTATCAAATGCTCGGGCCATTCTGCTTTGGTAGGCTCGAGTATGTTCCATGGCTTTCAATCTGCGCTCATCAAGTAGAGCAAGTTCGTCGTGATGGCTTTGTAGCCATTCGACTTCATTGATCCCGTTTTCCAAGAGGACTCGGAGGGATGGAATTTCCAATTCCATGGGTAACATCAATTCCATTCCGTAGGTAAGCGCGAATAGAGTCTCCCCTGTGGCGGTTCTGACTGATGTTCTGTATCCCCAGAGGGCTAGTTATAGCTTTTCGGGCCAGTCCCGACCTCTGGTGTTCATCTTTCTGATTATCATTGCAAGAGTCTTGTTTCTTTGCCTCTCTTGCACCATTGGTTTGTGGTACGTAGGGGAAGACTTGTGACGTGTAACTCTGAATTCGGTCAGCAGTTGGTCACAATCTCCTTCAAAGTGGGTCCCATTGTCGGATATGATGTCGTTGGGCACTCCGTATTGGCACATGATGTTCTCTTTGATGAACTCGGCCACCTTCTTAGAATTCAGTACCTTGTATGATCTGGCTTCTACCCATTTGGTGAAGTAGCCAACTGCGACTAGTATGAACTCGTGACTATTGCTCCCTGACGGAGTGATTTTGCCGATGACGTCGATTTCCCATGTGGCGAAAGGCCATGGCGTAGTCATGCAATAGAGTTCATGAGGAGGGATGTGATTGAGGTTGGAGAACCGTTGACATTTATCGCAGCTTCGGACGAACTGGATGCAGTCTGTTTCCATTGATATCCAATAGTATCCCATACGGAGGATGATCTGTGTCAATGCTCGGGCGTTCATGTGCGGACCGCAGGTTCCGTTGTGAACTTCGTTCATTAGCTCGCTGGGTTTTTCTTTATTTACACACCGAAGGAGTGGCCCTTGGTGGCACTTCTTGTACAACATACCCCCAGAATGACGAAATGGGATGCCAGACATTTTAATGCCATCATGTTTTTGGCTTTGATCCCTTCTTTGTATTTTCCATCTTCATTTGTGAAGGAAGCTTCTCCATTTTGGAGGTACTGGTAGATTTGATTGTACCAGGGTTCGTCGATCGGTTTATTTTTTATTTCGATCTCACAGCAATAAGCGGGTGTTTCCCGTCTGCCTATTCTGAGGGGTTTTACTGATTTCCCATTGGGAATTTCGACAAGACATGCGAGGGTAGCCAGGGCATCTGCGAAGTGGTTCTTGTCTCTTGGAAAATAATGGAAAGAGATGTCCTTGAACTGAGCAATGAGCTCCTCCATGTACGTGTGGTACTTCTGGAGGCCAGAATCTATCGTCTTCCATTTGTTGGACACTTGATTGATGATCAATGTTGAGTCTCCGTATACTTCCAGTTCTGAGATGTTGCGCTCGAGGGCGGCTTCTAGATCGGCTGCGCATGCTTCATATTCTGCTGCATTATTGGTTGTTTCAAAATTCAGTTTGATGGCTATGGAAGTGTGCTCGTCCTTGGGATCGAAAAGGAGCATTCCAATACCATTTCCCTTCTTGTTGGCTGCCCCATCGAAGAAAAGTTGCCAGCGGTTTGCGCTGGTAAGTGAAAAGATCCTGTCGTCCGAAAACTGCGGATCAGGACCCTTGGGTTCCTTTGCTTGGGAAGTGCCGGTGATGTTGCCATTACTACGCCCTTGGTTGATTTTCGACCATGTACTTGATGTCGAACTCGGTGGGAAGAATGACCACTTGGCTAGTCGCATTGACGGGGATGGCTTGTCGAAAGAGATATCGGACGGGGTCCATTTTGGAGACCAGGAGCGCTGAATGTGTCTGCTTGTAGTGTTTCAGTTTCCCGACTACCCATACCAAGGTGGTACAAGTTTTCTCTAATGCTGAGTAGCTGAGTTCACTTCCCTGAAGCTTTCGGCTTACGAAGTAGATTGCATGCTCAACTTTGGAATCTTTTTGTTCTTGCGCCAGCATTGCTCCGATTGACATATATGTTACTGTCAAGTACATGAGGAGTGGCTTGTCTTCATTTGGCGGGCACAAAATTGGGGGATTCACCAAGTATGTCTTGATTTTTTCGAAAGCTGTCTGGCACTCGGAGTCCCATTTGATGTCGGCATTCTTCTTCATCAGCTTGAACATTGGCTCGCGAGAGATGTCAAGCGGTTGATGAAGCGAATGATGTGCGAAGTCTTCCCATAAAACTTTTCACTTCTCCGTGGGGTCTAAGGCGGCTTCATGTCGATGATGGCCTTGATTTTCTTGGGATCGGCTTCGATACCTCTTTACGTAACCATGTACCCCGTACTTTGCCTCGCTTGACGCCGAAGGTGCACTTCGCATGGTTCAATCTCATGGAGTGCTTTACGAGTACGGTGAAGAACTTTCTCAGATCTGTCATGTGTGCATGTCCGATCCTGCTGAGTGGATGATCATGTCGTCGACATATACTTCAATTTCCTTGTGAATCTTGTCATGGAAAGAGGGCTTTTGCGGCCCGTAGTAAGTAGCCCCGGCGTTCTTCGAGCCGAAAGGGCATGACCGTGTAGCAGTATGTCCCCCACGGAGTGTGAAAGCGATCTTGGCTTGATCTTCCTCGGACATTTTGATCTGGTTGTATCAGCAAACCCATCCACGAAGGACTTTACCTCGAAATTTGCCGTGGTGTCGACTAGCATGTCGATGTTGGGCGATGGGAAATCATCTTTAGGGTTGGCCTTGTTGAGATCCCGAAATCCACACGGCATCTGACCTTTCCATTGGCCTTGGTGACCGTCACGATGTTGGAGAGCCAGGTCGGGTACTCAATCACTCTGATGAAACCAACGCAGAGCATTTTCTCAATTTCTTCTTTCACTTGCAAGGACCACTCTGGCTTGATCTTGCGCAATTATTGTTTGACAGGCTTGGATTCTGGATCCAGGGGAATTCTGTGCTCCATGATCGAGGGATCGAGTCCTGGTATGTCCTGGTATGACCAGGCGAACACGTCAACATACTCCTTGAGGAGATTTATCAGGGCTTCTTTTTTTTCATCGGCAAAGAAACTGCCCACTTGTGTCTCTTTAGGCTCTTGCACTGACCCCAGGTTCACTTTGTTCATAACATCTTCGGCAGCTTGGGCCCGATTGTCCTCTCGGTCTACTACACGCTTAAAAACTTCTTTAATGTATTGTTCATTTAATGTGTCTTCTTCTTTATCAAGTGATTCGTTATTAACGTCTTTTATGTTGTTTGTTAGCTTATCAGTTGTTAAAGTGGCAATGAGGGGATACTCCGAAAGGTCAAATTTTTCATTAAACGCGAACGGGAATACATTGTTGGCTACATTATCATAGTCTTCCGGCGTAAGGCCATTGGACGACTTAGAGGACTGAACTTTAACAATGACTGACTCACAGGGTTCGAGACCGGGTTTAGGGAGATGTGGGTGCAGGCCCAGCTTGTCTTCCATTTCTGCCTGGCTTGCCCTTGGTTCGGTGAAAGTTACCCAGTTCTTCAGTGGCATTGCTGGATGCTTGATGAGGGTTCGAGGGTCGAGAGGCTTGGCTTCTGTTGTCCCAATCATGGCGATCATCTTTGTTTCGGAGCCATGACAATCGGGTTTGGCACCTCCATGACTTCTTCAAAAAGTCTACGTAGAGCGGGTCCACGAGAGCGTCTTCTATGAATTACGGTTCCTTACGCTTTGGAGTTCTTTGTCTCGAATGTGGCCTCGGTGGGCGGCCGAACGATCTGTTTCCCATGAAGAGTGTCTCGAGTTGCTCTTCTATATCTGGGATTCCTTTGAATGTGTACTCGTGTTGGACTGTGGTGACAAGTGGTCCAGGTAGAGTTGTGATGTCGAGGAACGCTCCCCTTATCGGATTAGCCTTGAGTCCTCTAAAATGCTTGAGGTCCTGTGCTAACTTTTCCATCCTTTCTGTAGTCTCTGTGCTGACTTTCCCTGCTTCTTTCTCATCTTCATCGGTTCACTTTGTCGGTCCCCTCGGATTCTGCTGTCGGTTTCAGCTGTCGGTCCCCTCGATTCTGTCGGTTTCCCTTGTCGGTCCCCTCAGTTCTGCTGTCGGTCCCCTCAGTTCTACTGTCGGTTCCCTTGTCGGTCCCCTCAGTTCTGCTGTCGGTTCCCTTGGTGAAGTAATGAGCGAGGTCGAAACTGTAAGGCCGGAGGTTGGGTGTACCGTTGGAGGTTCCCCTTCGGCGGGCTGTTGCCTTAGTGCGGGCGAGCCTTTTGTTTTCCTGGATGTCAGCTGGTGTTGGCACATAACCGAGCCCCTGGACCGTGGTGTGGTCCTTGACTTCGATGACTTGGTGTTGGCCTTGTAACCTTTTGCCGAGCCTCGAGTCACAGGATGAAGTTCATGAGTTTCATCATCTTCATGGCGGGAGGAATCTTGTCTTGAAAGCAGTGGAAGGTCCACGTTGCATATTTGGATCTTGGAGGTCTCCAAAGTGAATCCGAGTTAATGTCATGTCGTCATCATTGCTTGATTTCTAACCTTTGGAATGCCGTTGGTCTTGGTCCCCTCGGTGGTGGCCATTTGTCGGCTGTAGACTATGGTTAGCTGGTGCCTTGCGTGAACTTGATACCTTGGTGAAGGGTGGATGCCACGCCATTTATTTGATGCGGCCGGGGTCGCCCAGATGGTTTGTGAAAGTGATAGGAATGTCGATACTTGGAATTCGGTGGGAATCATCCAGCTTGCCGAACCCGGATAATTAGAGTAGCAACCCCGAAGCATACGGGAAGTAGAGTCATAGGCCTTGATAGTGTGGATTGAAGGCTTAGGATCTGTGGGCTTGATGTTAAGCGGAGTCCATCATCTTGGCGGGCAAGACATTCATTCCGGAACCTCCGTCTACCCAACACGCGGGGAAGCGACGCTCGTCAGTGGGCTGTAATGTAGAGCGGCTCATTGTGATCGGCCCCAAATTTTGGCGAGGTCCAAATGCGCGAAGGGATAATGTTGCCGTAGTGGATGTTGCCGATCATACGAATGACTTCGCACAGGGTTCGTCCATGGGGACCATGGTACGGGCCGGACTTTCCTCTAGCTTGAGCTTGTGAGGATATAAGGATATGGCGGGGACGAAGGGAAATGTTCGCACTGGAGTGCACTTGAGGTGAGTGAGGATCGGAGTCCTCTTTCATGGAACTTATGTCTTCGGGCGAGGCCGGGTTGCGGTTACGGCTCCGTCGGCTTTTAGTGGACTTTGGTGGTAATGCATGGAATTTGACCCGAGACGGGTCGGGACGGCATCGAGGTTTGGTCCCTTACGAGCAGTCGCTCTGAGGTTGAGCCATAGTCGAGAGGAGGATTCCATCGTAGCATAGGGCCACATGTCTTCTCTCAATTCGTTATTTGTAGATGTGTTCCAGGGAGCTTGGCGGCTTTTCGGATTACGTCCCGGGATGCGGCTTGGATGCCTCAGTGGGGAGGTAGTTTATGGGCTGCCGCAATTGTTCGAACGTCGGTGCGCACGGTGGTTGCGAGCGGGCTGTGCATTAATGACCCTCTGGGGGAGGTTTGAGAGTTCCTGGTTCAAGCGAACTGTCTCCTTGATCTCTTCACGGTATACCGTGCTCCTTTCCTTCTTGCTGAGCATGCTCAGGGCATTCTGGAGTTGGGTTTGGAGATATTCATGGTTTGCTAATTTTCCTCCACTCTTGGCCCAGATCAACCTTCTTGTAAGGGAGCCTGCGCCGAGAGTTAGCACCTGTGTTTCTTCCCACGTGAGAATAGCCAGTGCTTCCTTGAACTGAATGTGGCAGTCTAGATAAACCTCCATTGGGGAAAGCTTTCCCCTCTTCTTTATCTGGGTGGCGGGTATGTCGAAAGGTGAGTACACGGCTTCCCGAACATCTGCCCATGTAACTGGTTGCTATCCCAGTTGATCGTTTCTGTAAACGAATGCCGCAGTCTGTGGGATCTCCCTGAGTAGTTGTTGGAGATGTATTTCCATCTTTCTTTTCCTTTTGAATAGACCTTCCTCTCTAAGTTGGCCTTTTAGTTTGAGAGTGGAAATGATCCGTCCCCATCCTCCCAGGACCCTTGGGATTCCGGTTTTGTTGACCTCATGCCCGGCTTGGAAGAGAATGGTTTCATCATCTTCGTCATCGCTTTCACAGAGAACTTGCTTTCCTCGGGGAGACAAGTGCTGGTACTCGTCCTGCTGTGTCATTCCATCTTCTAGGTTGTCGGGACCGTTGACCGCCCTCCCTTGCCAGAGGGAGTTGGATGAGAAAAGACGGTAGTCCAGGAAGTTGTCGTGAGTAAAACCTTTGATGTCGAATTGGTCTAAAGTGGCCTCTAGCTTTCTGTCTGAAGCTGCTTGTGACACATTAAGGGCTTGGTCCCTGTGGGTCTTTTGAGCTTGGTTTTCATCCCAGAGATGATTCTCTTAAGCAGCTAGTTCCATGAGGGCCTTCCTTGCGAGAGCTAAACAGTCTCCGTAGGTGCACGCCGTCTGACTAGTGTCTAGAACTGTGATCACATCCAAAACTCCGAATGGCGGAAACACTTGGATTATATTGACGAAGGAAGTCGAGTTGGGACATTCCATGCGGCCCTCCTTGATCTCGATTACCAAGAAGTTTGACCATATCTGCTTGATTGAACCCACGGGGGTGTTGAATTCTGCGATGTTGATAGTCTCATGATCTCGCTGGATCGCCAAGTCTACTCGAGCTAGCGGTTCTTTGGCGGGATGCTGAATCCGTGGCGTGACGGAAGGAGCGGGATCGGACTCGAGCATGTTGATGCTGAGGTGATCATTCCTTTCGTCGGAAGCTAGATCTGTCTTGCGAGGAAGACTCTTACAGATGTTTCGGGGGTAGCTGCCAGGCGTTCCCGAGGGATTGATACGATTCGTGACGGGGTGAGGAGCTTTGTCTCCTATCTTTGTTACCCTCGGCCTTGGCGGCGCTTGTGGTGTAAGCTTGGCCCCCAGACGGCACGGGCCGGTTACCGCTAGAGGGGTAGTCGGAAGTGATGATGAGCTCACGAGCTCGATTGGCCGGGCCTCGTTTACCATGAGCGAGCAATCGTCGAGGGTAATTTGGCATTGCGGGGTGATAATAAGGACTGGATCCTTGGTATCATCGGGATATACTGGAATAGATGATGTTGACGAAGTCGTCGTCGATCACTTGATCGAGAGGGTTCTTTGTCGTGTCGGCTTGATTTGTTTCCAATTGTCGGATAAGCACATCTTTGGACGTTGAGCTTGACAATTTCCATGGTATT